>VZTX01015505.1:35510-189690 GCA_013400915.1 Pardalotus punctatus
TTTTTCTCAAGGGTTTTTTCTTTCTATATGAGGAAGTCTGGTGTGAAGAAGGGTCAAGCATGGGTACCTGGTTCACCGCTGCCCATTAAGAAATCTCTCGCAATATGAGCTCGGTCTCGTTTGTGGGTTTAAAGGACTGTCCCTTCAATTTGAACTGTTCTTCAGAGCAAGCTCTCTGAATTCTTAGGGTAGCTTTTCGAGACGAAAATCTTACCAGGCACGGATTTCTGGTCTCAAACACCATGTCCTGCCCTCTAGGAAATTTAAAAAAAAAAAGAAAAAAAAANGGGTAGCTTTTCGAGACGAAAATCTTACCAGGCACGGATTTCTGGTCTCAAACACCATGTCCTGCCCTCTAGGAAATTTAAAAAAAAAAAAGAAAAAAAAAGAAAAAAGAAAAGGAAAGGAAAAAAAAAGAAAAAAAAAAGAAAAAAAACCCAAAACACAAGTAATACTGAATTTAAGTAAATGTATACCTCCAAAATACTGAAAACACCCCAAATCAATAAAGACAGAATTTGCGTTCTCAGTGAAATATCTTTAAACTTATCTGACAAGAACCAAGTCAGAAAAAAAGACTAACATAACTTTGAGTAATATTCATACAGCTACTAAGCATTATGGAATAGCATGCATTAATATTGTACGGTTATTTTACATCACCTATATCAGAAGGTTCTGACAGACAGCGAAGGCTACCGGTGTAGAAAAATCTTACTTCAGAAGAGCAATATAATACAGATTTCACAGGCACTACATTTTAATATATCAGGTATTATGCTGGTTTTCTTATAATTCTTTCTGTCCTAAAGCTGGCATTATAACAATGACCGAAAAGGCAAGGATCGAAGTAAACGGAAAGTAGATACCAAAGTTGATATATTCTTTTCTTTTTTTTTTTTCAGATAGATTAGTGCATAGTTTTCATGCAGATAAACACTGCTATGCATTTACATTGTTGGAAAGCAGAGTGAATTGAGCCCAAGTTGTCACATTTTTGTAAATCATTTTGCCAGCCTGTAATAGCACCATGTAATGGATTTGCATTAAACATTAAATTGATTTCAGAATTGGTGACACAGTATTCACTACAGTTAAGTGCTATGGAATAGCTTCAATGTTACCTGCTATATATCAAAGCAATTTTCATCCCACTGCTTTTTTATTGGAAAAAATAAAAGGAAAATGTACTCGATACTAATTAGACTATTGCGCAGCCTTGGACTTGATGATGGCATAGCTGGGTTTACTGTCAAACAGTAATACATGCATTGACTTCAAGACAAAATTGGCATTGTAAGCTTGATTTAATGAAAATCCTGCCTAGCAGGCAGTGTTAACTTCACAAGACCTGCCTCCGACAGACCTCATGAGGTTGATTTTGTTATTTATTTATTGTTTAGGTGCCATTGAAGCTCTCCTTACATTGTCATGCCGGTTATGGTTTTAATTTTGTTCGATGGAGGCCTTCTACCAATAAAAAAAAAAGAGAAAAAAAAGATATTTCCAGAGACACAATGCAAAGTACAATATTAACTGACATTCTTAAAAAAAGAAAAATTCACCACAAGGAAAAAAAAACTGTTTTAGGCTATGTATCTGGGTTTTTTTGTATTTTTGTACAGTAAATATTTTATAACACTGTTACTACAAAGCTGCAAATATACGGAACAAAGAGAACTAGAGAAAGAAAAAAAAAATGTTAGAGGGATTTTGCATATTCCTGTGGGCTGACTGAATACTGTGGAGTTGAGAAATCTTGGTGTTTCTTTTCCCCTTCAACCTTAAGGGGAGGGGGAACAAGCAACAGAGACAAAGTGTACCATGGCTGCCTAAACTCAAGGCCCGAAAGTTTTTTTATTATAAAGGAAGAAGAATAAATAATAATGGCATTGCTGGGGTGTGCGGCATGAGAAAAGCAAGTGCCCTCGCTCAAAAAAAACTAAAAAAAAAAACCAAAAAAAAAAAAACCAACCAACTAAAAAGAGGGGAAAAAAGAAAGGAATTAACTTGGGAAAAAAGTCAATTTGCGCTAAGCCATCCCTAGGGCTTTAAATTTGGATGGGCGGGGGTGCGTACAGGTCAGAGAATTTGTGCGTCTGACGGTTCTGGAGAGAAGGAGACGGGGAGGAAAAAACGTTCGGTGACTCCAAAGGAGCGCCCGGAGCGGGGCCAGGGCTGCGCCGCCGCCCACGCTCCAGGACCATTCAGGGATGGATGGATGGATGGTTGGATGGATGGATGGATGCTCCATCCCTCCTGCCCATCCCTGCTCGCCTCCCCGCTCCTCGAGGACTAAAACACTGTTTGTTCTCTACACCTGCACAGAACGGAACTGCCGCGTTTCCTGCATGAGAGGAAGGTGAACGCAAACTGAATTTAGTGTGTAATACTTTACAACCCCTGTTGGTTAACACCCTTGACCTCCTACCTAATGTTTTAAAGCCTTTAAAACATTTTTTTTTCTCGCAATTCTGCTCAGAGTTCCCTAACTTTAGCGTCATCAAACTTAATATGACAAAAATACCTTCAAAAATACAGCATACCTGTAATGTCCATTTACAATGGTTCTTCAGTAGCCTATACTTCTCAAGCATAGGAATATGCTATACCATTGAGAGAAGAAAAATAACTGTATTTAAATACATACAAAAAAAGGAAACGGGAAAGTTTTTAACTTAAATCCAGTTCCCAAAGGAAAAAAAAAAAAAAGCAATTCTATGAACGCTGCCTTTATAACGAACAATCAGAAATTCCACTAAGCTAATTTGACAGAAATTTTTCCTCATTTAAACAACATTACAAAAGTCCTGCATTATAAAATAGGGTAGAATAAATCAGTGTAATCAATAAAACTATACAACATACAAATTACATATCTTCTGAGTGGGCAGTTTAATTCTCTCTCTTTGCAGCCATGACTACAACATGCTCACTAAAAACAACTAACTGCCCAAACTATTGCTTAGTTTGTTTTGTTTAAAAAAGGGTGCAATTTTATTGTATATACAACCAATTTACTGGTAATACCTTGTCTCATAGCAAGGTTCTGACAAAATGTTTGTCTAGGCTTTTTTCCCTTCACTGTGAAGCACTGAAAGCTGCTATTTTTTTTTTTTTTAGTGCACATATGTCTTAATAAAGTAATGCCCAGCTAAGTGCTATAGGGAAGGCAAAGGATGCTGGCTAGAGGATGTGATACCATATACTAACAATCACACAATACAATAGAGCAAAATGACTACTCAACCACTTATCAGACACATATGAAAATCCAAAACATTTTATTTTTTCCTTAAATAGAGAATAACCAGTAAACAATTTTCAGAACTTGGAAGTTTAAAAACGTGCATATAAAAATGGGCATTATATACTTTTATTGAATGTGGATTGATTGCAGTCTGCTAATAAAAATGGGTGTGGGATCTGAAGAAAAAGGAAGTTTTTTTTTTTTTAAGGCTTGCTTGTGAAAGGAACAGTTGTAAAACAAAAATTGCTTGAAGCAGGGTTCAGCTTAGTGCTTCACAGTTTGACTGCTTCTCTAAGAAGAGCCCTTCCTGCATGTGCATTCAAAAATCACAAAAGTACAAAGACAAACACCTAAAACACACTGCGTCAAGTGCAGCACCAACTTTGGTCAAATAAAAAAAAATTAAAAGAAAAATTAATAATTGCTAAGCTTTTCTACATGATATAAGCAGGTATTGCATATTTTCATATATCTGGGAGAAAACAAAACAAAAAAAGGAAGACTCCAAATAAAAGGTAAAATGCAGCAACATCCAAAAATACTGATAATCTAGCATCTACAGATCTCAGAATAGCACTGCCACTGACCATACAGGACAATAAACACTACTCCTATCTGCGGAACAACTAACATCCTATTTAATTCTAGATGTTGGAACTGACAATGGCTGACATAAAAGTCACATTTACAAAAAGTGTCTCCAAATGCTTGACTAGGGAAAAACCCCTTTCAATATAGGAACATGTGCAACAATTCCACAAATAATCGCTATCCAGGGCAAGGCACATTGATATGGAATTTTTTTTTTTTTTTGTTTCGTGCAAATTAAGAAAACAAAACAAAACATCGTTTCAGGGAAAAGATGAGGAGCAAAGTGTCTTCCCAAGAATTTCAGTTACTTGATTGTATAGGACAGTAGTAGAAACCCTTCTGAAGGGTCGAACAAACATAGTTTAAAGGCAAGTGCCTGGAATAGGGATTACAATATTGTGTCTTAATGCACTCTACTTTACCCTACATTAACTATATAAAAATTAGTTACTAACACTAGAACATGCAGAGACTTTCTCTGATTAGCTGGACTTGCCAACCAGAACGTATATATATGTATAGTATAGGAAACCTTCTTAAAGTTGCATGTGAAGCAAAGGGGTGCTCCGCTGTCTGATAGAAAAAATCACTTGCACTCTTTTTTTTTCTTTTTTTTTCCTTTTTTTTGTACATAAGATACAGGACGTTTGGGGTCCAAACTTTTTTTTTTTTTTTTTTTTTTTCCATTTTCTACTTATTTGTCTGTTTTTTTTTTTTTTTCTTCTTCAGCAAGTGCCCTTGCTTTGAACTGGCATAAGTTGTAAGATCAGCATCGTTCGTTTCTGTAATGATTTCTTTGCAGTCCAGAAAATGTACCAGTTCAGGGACACGAAGGTGTTTTACTTTCTGGACCGTTCTCTCTTATTCCCAAGGTGTTTGAGAACTGATAAACCCTATATTGCCGGAAACACGTAAAATTTGTCAGAATTGGCATAATCCATTATAGTGACTTTTAGCTTATAAAATTAACAGATATTATGATTTCATTTTAGTTATGTGCTTTGATAACAGAAAATGATTAATTAGCATTTAATGTAGTTAACATATTGTGGTAAAAGCACCATTAGATTTGTTTTTTTTTTTTTTTAATTTTCCTTCAGTTTTAAAGGGATACAAGTTCAACAATAAAAAACATAAAAAGCAAAAATAGCTCCCCTTTTTCTTGCAAGGCTGTTTTTTACCCCAATAATTTAGAGTCCTGGGGTGGAAGGACTTGGAAAACAAAAATAGAATTTTCAACAATCTCTATCTTACAAAGATATTTAGCTATCCAATGAAATTGCACTTTACTCAATTCAAAATTCGATTGTTTTGATTGATTCCTGTCAGTTTCTGTCAAAACAGACCAACTTCCCCATTTCTGCGTGAATTTTTGTGTAATTGTTGAAAATTGTTGAAAAATGTTTTTTTTTAAATGTAAGTGCAGCATTTCAAACTTTTTTCTTTTTTTTTCTTTTTTTTTTTTAGTGAATAGTAGTAGTTTGATGTTTTAAATCGCTCTGCAATCGAGTGGAAAAAAATTGTTGACAATGCTCTTATGGTTCATGTTACGTCTCTAAGTGCCGACTGTAAAAAAAAAAAAAAAAAAAAAAAAACCCCCAAAAAAAAAAACAACAAAAAAAAAAAGAAACCTGCATTTTTTTTTCCCCCCGATATGTTACAGAAAAAAAACATGCTCTATGTCTGTCCGGTAAGTTATATATTGCAGAATTCAGCTACTACAAAAGTTATAGTTTAAGTGTGTTTCATGATTTCTCAAGAAGTCTCACACCTGTATGGGAAAATCCGATGAGGATACTGTAAAACAGTTAGGCTCCATATGGAAAGTGTGTTACAACAGCGAGTTGGTAAGCAGCAGCAGAGGCTAGTTCTACTCAGTGTCACCTAACGCTTACACTACCAACGAAACACTTCAAAAGTTATGAAGCCCAACCATTTCCAGCACCATATGAGAAATTACAACAGTCCTAAAGTTGTCTAAAAAAAAAAAAAAAAGAAAAAAAAAATTAAAATCAAATCTCGAGAGAAAGTTACGGCCTTTGCCATTCAACCATAACGTTTGCCATTTCCATGTACGAGTTTGCTGTCGGTGTCTGCTCGCCTCCCCTTCCGCCGATGTGAAGTCGCTGCGCTGCGTTGCTGCTGCTTCCGTGTTACAGAGGTGGGAAGGGGTCTGGTGGTCTGTCCGGTGCGTGGTGGGAAGCGGAGACTTTTATCCCAGGTACCAGGACTGCAAAAGAGAAAGGACAAGCGTCAGCCCCGGCCGCCCGCTCTCGCTGCTTCCCCAAGGGCTCCGGGCACCGCCGCCAGCCTCCTCCGCCAAGAGGGGGGCTAATTGAGACCGTGACGAATTGACCTAATTACAAAGCTTAATTAAAAATACTGTACAAATCAATATATTTTTTTCCCTCGCCGACAGTCGCTGGACATAGCTACAGATGAACGCGGGGGTCATGTCACGTTACAAGTTATCAATCTTTTTAATAGATGATGGCTTGAAGATCCCTCCAGTTCACTTTTGTCTAATCCCCTGAAAAGGCGATACACATTCGCCTCTCTGTGCCATTTATCACCCTGCAGTCGGGGTTTTCTTGGGTATTTAGGCATGTGCCAGCATAAGCATCTGTTGCTTTATACTGCCCTGCTTCAACTGTCTCGCTGGAACAGATGCACAGAAATTCAACAACAGGGCTGTTTTCTTCGGAGAAATGTGGATCGCTAGAGAAAAGCCAGGATAAAGCAAATCTGGGGTAAAGTGGATCAGCGAAAATGTCCCGTATCTCTGCCCATACTTGTGTTTCAAAACAAAACGTGGGCCTCAACTAATAGCTTTTCTTTGGGAAAATATTTTTTTTTTTTCTCTTCTTTTTCCCAAAGGGAGGGAATTCCCTGGGAATTGAGCCCCGCAACAATACCGTCCTTAACCCAACGGCGCAGATGCCCGGAGCACAGAAAGCAATTTCACTCCTCCATAGGAAAATAAACACAGTTGGGAAGCTGGAGTGGGCTCTGCTGGAGCCGGGGCAGTGCCACCGCACCGGGGAGAGCCCGTCTCGGCCCCAGCAGGGTCAGCCCAACCTGAACCCGGCATGAATGAGAGCAGTGTTAGGCCCTGGGACCGTGCGCGCGGGGGGATGCTCCTTGGCAATGACATATTGCTGTGGGAATACATCAACAAGCGGCAACTATTTAGCCTGGAGTAAAGTAATACAACAAGAAAGACTCAGGTATTAAAGAGCCGTTGCTGATACCCCCCGTTTTTTGCTGGGGCTCCTGTAATATATGAGGTGCGGCCGTGCGCGTGCACAGACCGATGACAAGTTTTACCAAGTTTTTCCTCCGCTCCTTTTCGGCGTCTGACGTGATTGATAGCACAATCAGCTCAGGGAGGATTTATGAACATTTACAGAAGACTCTGAGGCAAGTTTCATGTGGGACTTGGAGATTATGTGGTCTTGCCATGGAGGTAGGAACCGGTAAAATAAATAACAGGATTGGAGAAGTTGTCCTGCTTCCAATACACCTCATTAACTAACTCTTCCTCCGCTCGCCCTTCTGAATACAAACACACCGGTCCCATATCGGCTCCATCTATTGCCTACAGATTTTATATTTAGACTTACTCAGGCTGCAATTAAACGAAATAGTTCTCATATGTAAAGTTTATAAACAGAGGAAAGTTCTGGCAGGGTTCGTGAAGCGAAGCCAAGTCCCGTTCCCCTCCCTGACTGCGGGGCCCTACTGATTTTTAGGTGGGTGCAGGGACATGGAGTGTGGGCTGTGCTGTGCTGGAGGCATCTCCGGCCACTGCCAGCTGCCAACTTCTCCAAACTTTTCAGGGTTCTCCCTCACACTTGTTGTTTGAGTGTGACAGTTTTTGGCTGGACTCAGAACTGTGGCAGTGCCCAGCAGGGACGAGAGGGGTTAAAGTCTGAGAGGGGATGGAGTAGAGGGGTTAGAACTGCAAGATGATGGAGCAGAGGGGTTACAGACTGAGGTGATGGAGTTGAGGGGTTACAGCTTGAGAGGTGATGGAGTTAGGGGGGGTTAAGATTGTGAGGTGATGGAGTAGAGGGGTTGAACACTGTGAAGTGATGGAGTAGAAGAGCTGAACACTGTGAGGCGATGGAGTAGAGAGGTTGAAACTGCAAGGTGATGGAGTAGAGAGGTTAAAGATTGAGAGGCGATGGAGTAAAGGGGTTAAAAAAAACGGGGAGGTGATGGAATGGAAGGGTTAAAGGCTGCGAGGCCATGGAGCGGAGGGGTTTTACAGTTCCAGGCGATGATTCCCATCTCCAGTGCCTGATGTCCGGCTGCTCCATGGCCGCTGGCCCGGCACATGGCCCGCGGGTGGCGGGAGCCGCTGCCCTCGCCACTCCTCCCTCGTTTCAAAAACTGATTTAAAAANCGGTCCGTGTGTCCGGCCGCTCCGGCCGCTCCGTCGGTCCGTCCCCCGCCGCCCCGCGCTCCTTCACGCATCTCGCTATTCACCCCGCGCCTCGCAGACAAGGTTACCCCAGAGCGGCTCTGTAATCCTTCACTGAAATAGGCTTTATTGATTGCTCTGGTCTATTGTTCCCTTTTCAAGTCCCCCAAGTTCAAGTTCATCCCGGTGTTACATCATGTCTCGTTGCTAAGGGCAACCAGACAGCCCCAGACGTGACCGCCATCCGCAAGCGCGGCGCTGCGCCCTCCCACCGCCGCCAGCCGCGCTGACGTCGAGCCCCGCTCCCAACACACTGAACTATTTATTCTGCCTAATTTATGACCTCCACAGCAAGAGAGACCCCCACTCCAAAAACCAACACTGTTGTATATTTAATTAATCTGTCTTTCTCTGGCACTTGGGAAAGTTAGACAAAGGTCTAATTATTGTGTGTCGCTCCCCACACTTTTCTTTTTGGGGTGACTATTTGCATGGGAAAAGAAACGGCGAGGCTGGGCGCGAGTCCCCTCCCTCCAAAACACCTTTTTTTTCCCCCCTGCCCTATTGACATTTCATGAAATACTTTAGCTGCTTAAGGGAATTAGAAAAAAAAAAAAAATCTGATGTGAATGTAACTCCTTCGGAGTTGGTATTCAGTAACACAAATCAACTCATGACATGTTTAAATTTAAATGCTAACCACACACTCTGCGAGTTACTTTAAAGGTTAGTTTTTAATCAATAGAAGTTGCTGACTCGGGAGTTTTGAGCGGCGCAGTGCAGCTCTGGGGCCTTTGTCTCGCGTTGGGCTTTCAAACTTTTTTTTTTCTTGAGATGATTTTAGCAATGATTTGCAGACACAGAGCGCTATTGTGCTCCTGACTAGCAACATGTCAATAAAGGAGTAGAGTTACCATGCACTAGGGTGTCAATATGACTCCTGCAGACACTGCTCGGCCTTAATACCAATGAAAAACTTAATTAACCCTTACAGGAGCGACCCAAACCAAACCACACGCTCGTTTCAAAACTTCCTTGCTGGGGCTCTGCATGGCCTTGACTGAAAAACTGCTTTTACGGGACCCGAACTCCGAGTGCTTTGCCAACAGCTGCGTCCCGCTCCGCCTGCTCCTGCAGCCCCACTTGGATGAGATGTTTTATGGGCTGAGGCAGCAGAACAGCAAGACAGAGAGCGCATTTACCCAGCAGATCCCACCAGCACCGCTCTCGGGACACCGGTTTAATTTAGAGCATCTTACAGCTGAAGCGCACACACACAGAATGATCCTCCTTTTTCTGCTAATCATTTTAATATTAAGATCTCATATCCCTCTCAAGCCTCCTATACACGTCTAAGTCTTCCAGGATTAGGGCTGAAGAGCACCATTGTTCCTCTGAAGCACCTGTGAAACTTCTCTTCAAGGGAGAGGAGACCTCCAGCCTCAAATGAAAATGTCTAGGAAGCGTATTAGGCACTTGGAGACCCGATAGTTGGGACCTGGCAAGGTTTTTTTTTGCATGATTAGGGAGCTTAGAATGGAAAAAAGAAGTCTGGATCCTTGCGTTTAGATGGCTGAAGTATTTTACGCCTTGCCTCAGAGTGCTGCTCAATGTCTAAGCACCTCACCCATTTCATCCCTTCAGTTCTGTAACCTATCCGACTGCACCCACTTGGAGAAGGCGGTGTTGCCTTTCTTAATTTAAAATCTCCATTTAAATCATGGGCCCTATCACAGTACGGTCAGGATGATATTATCTCTGTGCGTTTTCATAAAAGAGCCGGTGTTTTGTTTCCCTTCTATTTACTTTGCAGTACTGTTCTCCCAGCAAGTTTAGAGCTAAATGAACCCACTGGAGCTAAAGGTCCTGCTCACTAAAATTGCTGCCACACAGTTGTCGGTGCCACTATGATTCTGTATTGGCCTGCCGAGCATCTCGCTGTCCTTCTCCAGCACTCAAGGTGAAACATCAGAAAGAATTCTGCAGTCCGGTACGAGATCTTTGCTTCCCTTTCTCCAGTCAAATGAAGAAGTAATCTCATCAGGTTGAAAAGTGCTGACTAAGGATTTAATAAAGTGCCTGCAGATGTGTGTCATCTCTAAGGTATTCAACTCATGTAATGCAAAACAGTTCCACACTGAATGTGCTTATAAAATTCCATTTAACCATTGCAGAGCTCTATTTTACTGTTCTCTGAGGAGTATTATCACACTTTTTTTCTCCCCCCCTAATTTACAACACCATGAAAGTTGAAACTCGTATTTGAGAATCCTCACAGTAGTAAGGTTTTATGATCCATAAACAATATCTACTTGACTGAATCCTAAACAGGAAGTCTGAGATGGCAATTACGGTTCTCTGATAGTGCAAATCTATTTGTTTCTTACACAGTTCTGGAGATAGCAGAGACACACAAAAATCCTCCAGCCACTCCTGACAGTCAGCTCTTTTGTATGGGCAGAACAGCAAGGAAACATTCCGTGATTCTGGATATTTAACAGGTGAAAAGCTCAGTGCCTCACTGACTCCTGTAGCAGTTTCTGCCCGAGTCAGGAGCCCAGGAACAGGCCCATTGTTTATGAAAACCTTCTTAAACCAACCAGCCTTCCTGCACGCCGTCCGTCACCCCCGCCTCCCCGCGAGCACCACTCACATGTTTTCAACCAGAACGACAATCAAACCCAAACTTGTTCCATTTGCTTCTACCTGCACATCTCCTGCCCCAACAATGGGACCTTTCAGCTCGCGCAGAAAGCCGGGCCTGTGCACCCTCCCTATCTGTTTTTTGAATTAAGAAGTTAAACAAAAGTCCTCAAGGGCAAAGTTTAACGCTGCGGAAGGAGGTTGTTAATGTGGAATCCAGAACTGGGTGTGACAGTTGGCTTATTTCTCCGGGCGATGTAGGTTATTTAAGGACATTCACACGTTTGAAACTCTGACAAGCTCCACGCACAGGAGCTTTGGCTTCCCCATACCCGCTCAGGGCTCAGACCTGCTCAGTGATAGCCATTTTCTTTAGGCTCCAGCCCAGTTTGTGTGCCCAGCGGCGGGACAGGTCGGTGCCATCGGGACTTCAAACGCGGCTGCCGCGGCGCTATGGCCGTTGCTGCCCCGGGCGCGTGCAGGAAGCGATCGCTGCACGGGCCCAGGCGGGAAAACCCACCTGTGATAAGAGCCTAAATTAAAAAAAAAACAAACAACCCTACAGCTTTAGAGCTCGCCAGCAAAGCGGCTGTTTGGGCAGCCCAGCTGAACCCGAGCCACAACCGCTGGCACCTGCGAGGGCTCATCGTGGAGCGTTGTTTTGTTTGGGGATGACATTTCAGTCACCTCAAGAACTTTGAGGCTCTCGCAAACATTAACCCCGGGGAGGTGAACTGGGGTAACAAGTCCTTCTGGCTGCAAAGATAAAGTGAGAATGTGAACAGTTAGGCAGCAAACTGGGCCTTTTGGCATCACCTTGTGAGAGGTGCCGGGAAGGCTCTTCCCCACGGTGCGTCGTGTGAAAGCGAGGGGACAAAACTGGGGCTTTGATGCCATTTCAAAAGGGTTGCCAGGGTGAGGGCAGACAGTGGCACTTCAGCTTCTGGTGCGACTGGCTGGAGGGCTCCTGCAGATACAGCAACTGCCTTTGGTTCAGCCCACGTCTGAATTCATCCCACTCTTCTAGCGCTTCCTCCAGAGTTTCTCCAGGCCCAAAATCTGATCCTACTGCATAGGACCGAAAGGTGAATATAAAAGACAAGGTCACCTTTGTGCCTATGGAAGTTATTTTCCTAGAGCTGGGATTAATTATTTAGTAATTATATTTTCCAGACTGAAATACCAACAGGGACATAAGTAGCATGTTGGTCATCCCCAAAGGGACATAAAACAGTGAGAGAATCTTCTGGCTGTCCAACATCTGCACCCGGGGGAGTCACACGCCCCACTCCGAGCACATCTATATTGTCTGGAGGCAGATAAAACCAGTCCCGGGAGGGATACTGGTCTCCAGGCGATGCATACAGTAGCTCTGCATCCAATAGTTTTTGCGGGAATGCCAGTTGTGGCAAATTGCATTAAATTACGTGCAATAATTTTGTAATATGCACTTTTGCCTGCTGACTATTAAAAATGTATAGTAGTCCAAACCACTTCTCTCCTGGGACCAACAAACTCACTTCAGGCAAGATTTCTGCTTGGGTTCAAACCTCAAGTTGGGAACAGCGAGTGTTTTTAAATAAGTCACCCCAAACCCTCCCAAACCTATGAAAACACACTCATACAGTAACTCCTGCTGTTGTTCCAGACATCTGAATGTTCCAGTAAAGTGTCCCAGCTGGCCCCAGATGTTTCTTAAGTATAAAGCAATGCTCTGAGTGCTGGACCCCCTGCTGCCCTGACCTGGAGATCCGCGGATTAAAGATTGACTGCGCTATGACATATTCGCATTTAGCCTGAATATAATACAGCAAAGACTTATCAATGGCAAATGTTTGAAATGTAACCCAGCCAGCAGAGTAGGCTGGCACTCTGAATATGATGTATAAATAATGTATGGGAACTTAAGATCTAAATTAGATCTACAGGAAGAAAACTTTCCCTTTTCTCTTCCTCTAAAAGAAAAGTTCTCTCACAATGAGGTCATTTTCCTGCCCGTCTTTTGGTTTACAAAATTGCTTTTAGGCAGAGGGTCTTCCCTACACTTGGGGAGCATTTTGCCAGTTACAGTTTTCCTCCAGTTTTCTAAACAGCCAAGCAATGAAGTTCATTTATTTGTTAGTAAATTGACTTTGAAATCTGCAAAATAGCTTCTAAACTTTGCGTGGTCGGCTGAAAGCTGACTGCAGCCACGCTAAACTGCAACCCTTGCTGTTTAAAAAAAGAAAAAAAAAAGATAGTGGAGTGAAAGAGAGAGAGGAAAAAGAAAGGGAGAAAGAGAGAGAAACAATCCCATTTTGGTTTTTGTTAGAGGACGGCATACTACATAGATCAGAGACTTTTCAAAAAATAAAAACCCCCACTGTACACAAAGCACAGGAAAATGTGAGGAAAAAAGGAAAAACCTAAAAGCAGCTTAGAATGTGTTAACTCTGCCATTCTGTCAGCTTAAAGAGTATTTTATGCTTGATCAACAGCTCTCTTTTATTATGCTTTTCTTTCATTCATTCAAGACATCAAAGACCAGAACCACCAGTGTACCTGATCTACCAGAAGAACTTGTAAGGGTGTTCTAAAGAAATGGGGGTATTGGGAGCCAGACACCCCTGCGGACAAGGCAGTTCAAAGAGAATATTTCAACAATGATTACATTTTGTAAATCTTTGTACGAAAGACAGCTTATTTCCTGCTTTTTTCATGAAAAATAGATTCTATCCATTAAAGTGAGCCCACAGTATGAAAGTTACTTGAGATCTGAGGTACAGCAAGCGGATTAAGTGGAGGGTGAGATGAAATCTTTGAGAGAGACGATGGCTTTCTCTGATATTTGTTGCTGCCATAAGGTTTTCTGAGTGGGCTAGAAACTTTTTTTTTTAAATTTTTTTTAAAAAAAAAATTATTTTTATTATTTATTTGTAGACTTGCTGGTGGCAGCGAAGCCGTTTGTAAAAGCAAAATAAACTGGAATGAATCAGAAAGGAAAATCACAACAAATAAAAAAGGAACTGAGAAAACAAATGGCTGCAAAAAACCCTTTTGACGTGTTTGAAAGGAAAACTATATATATTTGCCCCGCTCCGAAAATCGCAGGCGAGCCATTTAAATCCTGCAGACAACTCCGAAGTGCAGCGCACAGACCCAAGCCAGCTGTTTACTTTTCCAAGCCCGTGGTGGTTTCTGCATTGATAAACTATATAACCTCACACACACAGAAGGGATTTTAGCTATGCCAGACCTCATTGCTCTGTCCTGCTCTCTTTATGTGCTGTCACAGAATAAAAATGATCCTAACACAAACCCTGAAATAAGATCTCGCTCCAGAAAGAACATCTTTGTAGATATTTCCTGAGTTACTGCCAAGCGGGATTTTTTTCGCCCATTCATCCTTTCAAAGTTTTGCTATAAACATAGCCAAAATTGCTCGGGAGTAATCAGAAATGACCAAAATATGACCCCCCAGGCAAGGCCAGCTGTGGGGAGAGAGGGAGGAAGCTGCCCCATGCCTGCGGCTGGGACAGCAGCCACCTCTGCCACCACACCTGCGTGACACCCGCCGGCATCGGCACCTCGCTTCCCTCCCCTGTACATACTTCTGCAAGAGAAGAAGGAAACAGCGGGATGCATGGAATCAAAGAGGCAAAACCAACTTTAAAACCCGCCTCAAGGTTTACATCTACTATTGCGAGGTAAAAGCAAATGTGCTGCGAGGGGGGTTGAGTTCTGCACTTTACGCCTCGTTTTTAGACAGCCCCGTATTTTCCTCTGCTGGAAGCACAGTTAAATTTGCTCGAGAGTGCAACAATCCCATATTTCTTACAGCAGATCTCACTCATTTCTTCCCTTTTATGAAACAACACGTGCACGGGGACTTGGAGCCGCTGGTAACCTCATGCCGGGAAGTCCCGTGGAAACTGGGACGGCAGACATGCCACTGCGACGGGACTTTCCAGCATTCTGCTGGGATGAAAGCAAAACCCTTTGGCTCCCCGAAGCACAGCTCCCCCCTGGACACGGCACAGAGGCGCTGGGTGCCCGGGGAGCCCCCGGCCCCGAGGGTGGGAGCCCGGGGCCTGCGGCGGCCCCGCTCCCAGCCCCTCACCGCCGCCCTCAGCCCGTCCCAGGCTCCGGCTGCGCCTTCCCAAGTTCAAGTTCAGGTTTAAGGGAAATAAACCGCTCCTCGGGAGCCTGCAGCCAGCCCTCATTTCCATGTGATCCCTCTGAACTTCGCCTGCGCCAGCGCGCCCTGTTTCCAGGGCCCGCCGAAGGAATGTTTTACAGTTAGAGCCCGCAGTGCTTTCTCAGGCATTTCAGACCCAGAGGCCCAAGTTTCAAGCTGCAGCATTAAAAGTTTCCACAGAGCTACTGCAGAGAGAGGGAGGGAGGGAGGGGGGGAGGGAAATGAGGAGAACAATATCGTCTTAATTGTCTCTATATAGCTCCACAGTTAAAGTATTACTTTTTAAAGGGACATAATTTATTCTGGAGGCACGGTGTTATAACAACCAGTACATACTTTCACCGCGGCGTAACCCGCTCTATTCTTCATTGTGCTTTCCGGTGGTGTTGCTTTTGCAGAACTCCTTGTTACGCCGTCCCCGATACTGTACTTACAGTTTTATTCAATTTAAGCCAGTTCCTGCAGTCCTCAGGCGAGCAAAACCCCCCCTGAAGCCTCAGGAGTTCTGCCTGCACCAGGACTGCAAAAATAATCTCCCCTCAACCACCATTTCTCTCCCCGCAAAGTTTCTTTACTTTTATTGCTTTAGACAATCGGGGAAAGTCATCCAAAGAAAATCAACCCCCAGCCTGGGCCTCCCAGGCTCGGCTCGCAGCGAGACAGCCCGAGCACACACGCACAGACACACACGTACACACACCCAGGGCTTTGCCCCGGCGCTCTCCTGCCCTGTCCCGGAGCCACGGGAGCTGTGAGGGGCCCGGGGGTCCCAGTGCGATGGATGGCTCTGCCAGCGAGCTGCTGTGGAGACTCTGGCTCTTTGCTCTGCGGTTTGGGGTACAAGAGGTAGTTTTCATCCCTTTTTTCCCCCATTTCTTCAGTGGAGAGCAGGGAAGAGGGAAAGGTCACTGCAGCCTTCAGAGGTTGAAGGCTGAGGTGGCCTTTCCCTGCCCTGGTCATCCAGCTCCTGTATCATCCTGGCTCCGACAGCCCCAGGGGAGCTGTAGGGGACCCATCCGCCACCACATCCCTGTCCGGGGCACCCCGTGGGTAACGGGAGAAGACCCATCACGGATCAAAAGGTACTTGATCTACAACTACCAAAGGTACTTCAGCTGCATTTTTTGACTGTCCTGAGAGTAATTTAAAGCACACGGAGGGGAGAGAATAACTCGGACTCGCCAGGAGAGCGAGTGCTCCCTCCAAAATCCCCCCCAAAAGTCAGGTCCCTGCCTAAGGTCTCTGTCTGTGGGTGAAGTGGACAATGAGCAGCCCCATGAGGAGAGCAAAGTGTGCTCAGTCTGAACAAAGCGGGGCAAAAACCAGGGAGGACAGGTTAGTGGGGGACTGGGAGGAGTAGGTGAGGAATTAGGATGTGGGCAGGGGGAACAGTGGGGCTGGCAGGGCACACTCCAGGCAGAAGGACAGCTTTGGACCCCAGGATGAGGAGTCCAAGACAACAGCATGTTTTGAGAGGTGGGCAGAGCAAGGTTGGGTTTGGAGACCGCAAAAAAGGAAGAGGAATTGGGGTTTTGGCAAGTCCTAGGTGTTACTGGGCAAGGAGATCAAAACCGGTCTCCAAATTAACACTGACAGAAAGAGGAGCAAGGAGGCAACTCTGGCACTTTTGACCTTAAAATCAGAGAAGACCATGACCTGGAGGAATAATGACTCGATTCATCAGGAAACCCCCGTTCCCAGAAGGGGAACTCCCAACTCCTTTTAAAAAAAGAAAGCCAAGACGGCATTGAGCTGAACAAAAAACCTCTCCTGAATGTGGGAACTTTTGACATCTGCATTTTTCCTGGTGCTTTGTATCTTGCTAAACTGCTCTATAAAAAATGGAAGGTCGTGCAGGACCCAGCTGAGGGGATCCATGATGGGACTTCTGTCACACTGTGGGGAACTCCATCCAGAGATGAGTCCTGTGAAGATCCACTGGGGTCAGGATGCTACAGGAGCTGTGTGACTGGGGCAGGAAAAGACCACCCCAGGCTCCAGAGGTTGCCAGCTCTTCGTTGGAGAAATGGGAAAAGGCTTTGCCACACATGATCCGCCTTTGGATGAGGAGGGACGTATTAGACATGGTTGGCTAAAGGGAGTTGGGTCTTGGCCTAGCTTGGAGCAATTTTCACACATGCTGTGAGATGCCAATGAAAGTCCTGGTGGAGTGTAAAGTCATTAAACGAGATGAAATTAAACAATTTAGTTATTTCTGCTTCATCATATTTGTGCAGTATGGCAGGCAGAATGAATTACTACTAATGATCAAATTTAGTAATACTAATTAAACTATCTCAATTTAATTAATACTAACAGAGAAAACAGACAAAATTACTAATGTAAACCTTGAACTTAAAATCAAAAGGTGCCTCTTCGCTTTTGTGAGTCACTGAATGTGAGGCTTTTCCCTGAAAATAGCCTGTGTAGAAGTGGCTCTTTGTACTCCCTAAGTAAGCTGCTCCATTGTATGGAGAACTACAGCTCTCCTCCAGCTTTCTTTTCCCCCCCCTTTTTTTTTTTTTTTCCTAAATGTTACTACTCTTACTCCTCATGTTCCCAAAGAGCTTCCAGGAGAAGAATTTGAGCTCTGTTCAGCCTCACTCAACATCAACAGCACTGATAAAGCAGTTACCGCTCCCGGGACAAATTCTGCCCTGTGTGCTTGTAGGAAGAGAGTTTATAAAGAGCCTGTGGAGCCTCCCTTGCTGGGAAATTATGGAATCACAGAATGGTTTGGGTTGGAAAGGATCTTAAAGATCAGATGATCTTCCAAACCCCCTGCCGTGGGCAGGGACACCTTCCACTGGATGAGACTGCTCCCAACCTGGCCTAAAACTTTTAGATCTAGCCTTCAAGACTAGTAATCTGGGAAAACCTCAAACCCAAACCCATGTCTACATCAAGGAAGATGGCTTTAGAGTCACTGAGAGTTAATACCTGTAGCCACAAAATAAAAACTCCACAGGTACGTGAAGACTGCACTGCAAACCCCCCCCATAAAGAAAATGTGGATTTTAACCTTTGTCTTATTTGAAAGAGACTAGATTTACTCTGCTGTGCATAATTATAAGCAAAAGACTAGCATAATTAAACAAAAATGTTATTGTATTTCTAAAACAAACTCCTGCCAACAACAAATCTTCCATCTCCTCCTCTCATCGACTTCAATGAATGTATAGCCGGGTCCCATACCACAGATTCTCAGACATGATCTTTAACCCAAAGGACTACAAGAAAGTCCTTAAAAAAACCCCAACAAACCAGAGAATAGCTAAACAATGAACTGAATGTGTCTAACTGTTCTTCCAAACTTTCAAATCTCATTGTTTAGCACATGCAGAGATGAAAGAACTCAACCCCACATGCCAATGTCACATCTCAGTTTATCCCTTTTTTTCCTTCAAAAATAGATACTTTTTCTGTTGTAATATTTAAAAAGATGTAATTATAGCAAAAGCAGGAAAGGATACCTAAAGTTGTAAAAAGCTCCTCCAAGCAATGCAGAAGTTCATAGAATCCTAGAATGGTTTTGGGTGGAAGAAACCTTAAAGCTTTTTTTTTTTCCTCTCGTGTCTTGCAGGGCAGGGACACCTTCCACTATCCCAGGTTGCTCCAAGCCCCATCCAACCTGGCCTTGGACACTTCCAGGGATCCAGGGGCAGCCACAGCTTCTCTGGGCACCCTGTGCCAGGCCCTCACCATTCTCACAGGGAACAACTTCTTCCTAAATTATTGTGTTCAGCCTCAGAGGTGGCTGCATTGTGTTGGTTGTGACTTTGGTTATGCGTATCTCATAATTAAAATTACATTTCATTGCCTTCTGCGGTGTATTCAGCTGCATCTCTTCATGTGCAATAACCAGTGTTTGCATAGATGATGTAACAGTTGGGTCACACAAGTGAATATGCCTGAGAATATTACGATTATAGTGTCAGTACTGTTTCCAAAATTGAGTATTAATAACTAAAGCAACTAAAGGGGAACCTATAAGATATTCTGAAGTTTAGCCTCTTGGTTTTTATTAGATGGTTTTTTTTTTTTTTAAATCCTGGTTTTAAATTAAACTTTTCCAGTCCTACCTCTGTTCAAGCAGAAAATGCTATCAAAACAAAAGCCTAAAACAAGACAATGTATTTTGCTGTTCTAAACTAAAACCAGGTAATATTTGAAAGCTGCAACTTCCCATGCTTTTAGTAATCCTTACTGACAACAGACACCTTTGTCAAATTTAAAATATAAACATGTTTTACCAAAATTGAGGTAATTTTGCTGTATTTATTTTGAAACCCCAGTCCTTCCCCTCTCTGTTATTTACATTTCTCTAGGACAGTCCAGCACTACGGAGGTGATGCTCAGTGTCTTGGGAACATGGAATCTGCTGCAAACTGGACTGTCCTTCTCTGTTAGGAAAAGGCTTCTTTTGGTCCCTTCTTGTAGAATTCAGTATTAATTTCAGAGCAGGACAGTCAGTTTTGCAAAGTGTTCACCTCTGGAGCTTATTCATTCCTTGACCTCTGTGTTAATGCCATTAAGCAAAGGTGATTTTAGAACAGAGGTAGCTTAATGCCTATCCATTGGGAAGGATGTAGGGATTGTGCCCTTTAATTTTTGACCTTCATTGTAGATTGTGGTCCTAATCCTTCGATTGCAGAATTGTTAAAAAGTATATATGGCAGTTGGCAAAAAATCTTAATGTTCCAGTAAATGCAAAAGCCATAAATTCAGCTGCTGACCTTTTCCATCCAGGTCACATGTGACACCTACTGGAGTTTGTCAGGCTGGGTGGAATTTATGGAGCTCATATAGGTATCAGCTGCGAAGGCTGAACTTTCATGAAATGTCTTTCAAAGGCACTTCCAAAACCCTTGTAAAAAGTCAGTATGGCTTTTTTTTTTCTTAAGGGTATACATTCTGCACACATTTTAAAAGGTCTCATCGTGTCACCTCTGCAAATCTTCAGCACTTGGGAAACTTCAGCTCTTAAATTATTACTCTTTACAAAATAGAGAGATCAGGCCAGGCATGTAATTATTGTGATTACCAACTTCCAACAGCCCCTTCCCAAGCCTGGCTCTGCACACTCCTTTCTTTCTGGTGTGCAGCCTCCTGCCCCTCTCTGGGATCGATGGCATCGATGGCCTATTGTCAGTCAGAGAAATGGGATTTGATAGTGCCCTCAAGCAGTTGCAGAAGAAGGGAAAGAATACAAAACCTACCCAGGTCCACACCGTCAGCGTGAGATCAATGCTCTCAATAATACGTTTGCCGCCACGTAGCGCCCTAACTGTCGCAATTAATAATGTAGAAGGAGCTGATTAACTTAAGTAAAGTGCTCTCCACTGTGTAAACACATAAAGATCTATAGGGCCAAAGAGGAAAGAACGAACAAAACGTCATTTTTATATTTTATGTGGACACATTCTTGCTTTCTATTCTGCTCTTGTAACAATTACTGTACTAGCCACTCTGACAGAGTCAATAAATTGATCGTGGACCTGATGCAGCAGAGAGCAGACTAATCCAATACAGCATTATCTGCCATGGAGGCTGGGGCAGGCAGTGGTGGCCAGGAAATCGGCCAAGCCAGCCAACACCAGCAAGAGGCACAGAGCTATAAACCTTGCCCTAGACTGGTTTGAGTTGTGGGTGTGAACGTAGGGATGGGAGCAGTGCTCTGCCCCTGCTGTACCCTCAAAGCCCTTCCAAGACTCCAGCTGACTGCAGGACCCTGTGGTTCAGCAGGGATCAGTCCCTAAACTGGACCCTGTGGCTCAGGGAGGATCAGCTCCACTCTCATTTTCTCATGTTGGTGGCGTGGGCCATGAATTTATAAACACCTGATGATTTTCTCCCCCGCCATAGCAAAGTCATTCTCCCCTCAATGGCACCCACCACAACACAGCAAGAACTGCTGCCTGTCCACTGAAAAACAAATCTGGGAGTCCCCTCCCATGTACCCTGACCTCTGAACACAGGGAATGTCACATTTTGTCAGCTTAAATGGCCACTTGGGTCTGGTATTATGTCTCTGACAGTGGTTGCAGTCCTCCTGGGAGGAAGCTGCAAGAATCCCTACAAAAGGAGATGGACCAAAATGATTTGGCCTGAGGGGAAGCTTCTTCCCAGCCCCATGCAGTAAGTGCTAGGCCTTGTAAATCCATGTTAGCAGGGAATATGAGATTGAAAAAATAAAAATAAAAGAAAGTTTCCTGCTGAATGGAAAAAAGAAAACTGTTTTTTGGCAGAAGTTCTTCAAGAAGGAGAACATAGGCCATTGTTATTATGAAGACTTTTCAATGAAAACACAGAAAATCATTGCCTTTTAGAGTAATTGTTTAGCTAAAGAAAGGTTACACAGCTTGTAGAGAATTTAGTACGAAATTAAATCTCTCCAGCTCATTCATCATATTTCTGCATTTGCCAACTCTTCCCACCAGGCCCACACTTACTTCTTCCCTCTCTTCTCCCCCACTGTGGAGTAAGTAATGGCCATAAAACCCACAGAAAGGCAGCCTTACACACAGGCTTCCTGGTTATTGTGAGGAGGGGGAAAACTCAATAAGTTTAATTGCTTAGTTTGGGAAATTCGTCTATGTCCATTGTAAATAATTCTACGCTAAATCTATTGGAAATAGGATGCTGAGTGCTAGGTTTCCAAAAAAGAGTCTGAACTGTTCACCAGAGCCTACGAGGAGGAGGAAGAAAAAGCCCAGGAACAAGGATCTCCCCTGCTGAGGACTAACCCAGGCATTTTGAGACTGATTTGGCTCCAGCCCCCTTTGAAGATGCAGTCACATCATGATACTGGGAAATTTTCTGTGAATCTTTACCTTTATAGTGCAATACGTGCTTTCTTTCTGAGGTATGCTGCTCTCAGCTCTTTTTAAGAACTGACCCGAGAGTGGAATTCCACATTCCTGCTCTGTGGAAGAGCTCAGTTCAATGGGCTCTGTGCCCTGAGGTGAACAGGAGGGAAGGAAGGGAAGGGGAGTGATAACTAAGTCTGGTCATCTTTGTGACCTTTTCCTGACAGAGTCTGGCACTGCATTTCCTATCCACACTCTCTCTAGACTCCACATTTCAGGCCATCTCCAGGCCACCCCGAAGTTCAGGACAGTATTGCTACATCCTGGGTGGAAGAGGAAACACAGCACCAACATTCAGGTCATGTGTCAGTAGCCTGATGCCCTTGGCTCAACAGCAAAACACTTTTTGGACAGACATCAAAACTTTGAGCGATCATAAGAGGGCTCAGGCCTCCAGGTGTTGGAGGAGAGCAGCCCTTTGCCAATATGGGAAAGTCCACAGATCCCTGCTGGGTTTGGGAGCAGAGTGATCCCTCTAACTAAAGCAGCTCTAGAAAGTAGCAGTCCCACACCCCAAAACTGTGGTTTTCTATCTGCTCTATTCAAATTTGTCTTCTTTACACACTAGAGATGTTGTTCCTTCATGGAAATGGTGTTCTGAACCTCCTGCTGCATTTGCTGGACAGGCCAAGAGAAAGAAAAGGAGCTGTCAAGTCTCTGCTTAAAAGTGCTTTGCAGCTGAAATTGGACAAATGTCCAGCTTAGGGAGGTTACTGTATGGAATATAGAATTCTTAGGGGGCTGATTCAAACAAATGCTTCCAAATTAGTGTTATCTCCATTCACACTCAGACACAAGCAGTGTGTCCAGCCTCGAGGATGAGTATTCTGATCCTGAGGAGGGACAGTCCTCTGAGCAACAAGTAGCTCTGACCTGGCTTATAAATAGTTCTGCTCAGAACCCCCAAAATAAAAAGGCCTGGTGTCTTTCCTGCAGCCTCCCATGTTTTCTGCCCTGTCCCCCACACACCCCTCGGAGGTTTCCCTGCCCTGCCCCGTGTGCAGAGCGAGGCGGTGGCTCATCAGTCAGCACAGTGCCACAAAATCCTACCCTTCCCCTGCCTCCCCAGGGCCAGCAGGTCCTGCCTGTCTGACCAGTGCAATTCCTGGGCTCTGGGAAACGGGAAGGCAGCAGGGTGTGGGGGCAGAAAGGCCAGGCGGCCCGTGGTGCTCATTAATGAGGCACACGGCCACGAGCTGCACGGGGCTCAGCGTCCCCTTCGGAGGGGGCAGAGGGCACGGCACGGTGGCAGTGAGAGGCAGGGATGGAAAATCCCCGTGAAGCCAGGCGCATGTTTGATTTGTCCAAAGGAAAATGTGTGCACTGGTTTCTTTCTTCCATAGGGTGGCAATGGAACCTGGGCACAGAGCGGCTCTGCGGTTTCAGCGATGCGCTGGAGGAGCTGCATCAGTTTCCCACTCAAGGTGCTGACTTTGATCCATGGATCCTATACACTTTTGGGACCTGCCACCTGCAAGGCTGCCTCCCTGCCTCCAGCCTGGAGAGGGGCATCACCTGCACCACACTCCTCAGATTCCAGTGTCTGGGCAGCAGCGCCTGGCTGTTCTCACAGAAGGACCCTCTACTCTGGAATTCGCCTCCCCCCTGGTCTGACAGAGCTCACATCTGCTATCCTACAGGACACAGCATCCAGCTCATTTTTTTTCTCGTGCCCTTTGTTTTAAAGTGCTGCCAGTGAAAAACTGCAGGTTGCAGTTTGCTCTCTAAAAGCCTTGTGGGGAAGCAAAACAGGCTTTGCCTTGTCTCTGGGAAAGAAAGTAATTGTACAATTAGGTTTGTGTATGCACCTGAGGCATACGGTGGTTTTTTTAGAGATAAATAAAAGCCCAGAAGGAGAAAGCTACAAAGATACCACTGTCTAATTTGGGAAAGGCAGAGAGCAGGAGCAGATCTAAAGGAGTTAGCAATTTCCTTGTACTATAAACATTCTGCTAAACTTCAGTTATTTCCTCCCCTAAGTTACTATTGCTCTTCTAAAGATGTATTTCACAGGGTGCATTTTTGTACCTGGTCTTTATAAAGCTGTTCTGCTGAGCTTGCTGGTTTTCATACCTGTCATTTTGCTGCCTAGATAAGCTTGTTTGACTTTTGGGGTTTTTCCTTAAACTTTACTTCAGTGTTCTAGGCAGCTTACAGGCCTTTTGTTTCAGTTGTTTTGTGTTATAAAGGATGAGCTCTCTTGTAGCTGGGTGGCTCAAGGGCCCTGCGAGGGAAAGTGTGAAAACACAAGACCTTTCCTTATTATCCATGATCTCACAGTGATTTGAGATCATACAAAGGCAGAACCAGGAAGAGCTTCTACTTCTGCTCTTCTGAAAATAAGCTTTACCTTTTCCTACAGAAAGGCAAGGGAATAAATATTTAGGTTTGTGCTTTAACTAAGTTTTAAAAACTACCTGGGATGGATCTGATATAGGGCACGTTTACATTAGAGAGGGATTTTTCCTGAAACAGCTGGTCAGGGGTACAGAATCCACTTTCTCAGAGGGTAAAGTGGTTGATCCTCTGCCTGGGTGACTGCAGTGGGAGGCAATTTCTGTTCCCTGCATCCTCATAACCTCCCTGTGCAGGGCACATGGGCAGGTAGGAGCGATTAGATGGAGCAGGCATGCGTTTCTCAGGAGCTGTTTTTAGCACCCCAAGTACAATTTCCAGGAAGATGTAGGCTAAGTAGGTGGCAAACAGGACTCAGCCTAGTAAACAATGTTTAGTGTGAAGTGGAGCTGCAGCACGCTGAGTACAGCACGCTGATCCCTAAAGGAATTTTGTACCCTAGAGCAAAGCCAGGGCATTAGAGAGCAGCAAACAGCGTTTGGAGTGGTGAGTGGCAAACCCTGGTCACGGGCTGCTGCTTTAGCATTCCCAGCTGCATGCACTCCCAGCCATAGCCTGTGTTTCACTATTAATTCTAGGAAGAAAACACCCCAAAACTCAGACCCCTTTATTCACTGTTGCTACCGAGAGACTCGTCCCTAATTAATGCCATGGTACTTTCCCATCCGTCTACCACTCTCCTTATTACAAGTCTTGGCAATATGAGAGACGTATCTATTACTTAGTCATGAGGTATCCAGACCAACTTGCTTTTGAAACCAGAGCCCCTGTACCCCAGGCATCCTGTATTTCTGATTTGCATATGGAAAAGGCAGTTAAAAAGCTGATGCCCCCATATTGCTTGCGAGTCAAGTAGCAAAAGTAAATGATTTATCAAGCAAAGGTTACAACACCTGTGCCTTTTTGTCAACATATACAGGGGATGCCAAGTCAAGTGTCGCTTCTAATAGCTCAAACAGAAATTTAGATTTGAATAACCCCCCAGACAGGACAATTGTGCAGTGAGTGGAGTGGCAGAGTGATGGATCGTGCAAGCAGCGCATGGAAAACCAAACCAACAGAAAAGTTTGGGAACTGCTAAAACCAGACAAAGCCAACAGCACTTTGGGGGTTTTTGTTACCGAATCAGAACTACTGACTTAAAGCAGTTTATTTCCTGGTCTTTTCTGTCATGGAGTGGTCGTCCTGTTACAACCTTTGTTGACACAGGAAGATGGCTTTTTAATAAATACTATATAAATTCTATAAAAGTCCTTTAAGAGATTATACTTGACACAACAAGACATAAATCAGAATGAAATACTAATGGAAATGTCTACTGATAATTTTTCTAATACTGATTAAGAAAGGCATGTACTGGGTTTGGTTGTTTAGAAACAGCTCAGAACAGAATGATCCTTGCCCCAACACAGCCATGCTGTTGTGCATTTGCCTGGGATTTTATTCCAGTGTTCTGTGAATTCCCATGTGTGGGAACTGTGACTTCTGCTCTGTGGAGCTGCCACATCTCTGTGCACACTCACTTCTGCAGCATCTGAAGACTAATGGTGATGATGGTGATGTGTAAGTAGTGCCTGTAGTCCAGTGTTCCACCAACTGGAAGAAAACATCAGAGCCACCAAAAAGCTGACCAAAATATTTTCCTACGGGTTGTAGCCGGATCATAATTTTTAAAAAGCAGATGTTCAGATACAGCTTTCATTTTTATTTTATTCTTCCAGCAGTAAAGAGTCGCTTAACCCTTGTATTTAAGCTTGACTTGCAGAAGCTTGGAGTGTTCCCTGCTTCCTCTTGTCTCAGGGAGCTGTGTCCCTGGCAGTAAGGGGCCCTCAGGACCTGTATCTTAGCCTGACTCTGAATGTATTACAAAGATCCTGATGGAAAGGAGCCACCCCAGCTGCTTTCAATAGCACAGTCCTATGTGTTTTTACATTTTCATTTTGAAAATATCCTAAGTGGTTGTTCTATACACTAATGCCCTGCAAAAAGAGCACGAAAGCCTGTCTTTGTTTAGAGGAATGCTACGTAAATCCCAAATCATTGCAGTTAGCACTTTTACCTCACTTCTCTGACTCAAAGCACAGTCAACTTCAGAGTTCTTTCATGAATAAGTAGTGAGTTTGCTGATAAATTATATATTTAGTATCAAGTGGGTTGTGGTGGTGTAATGATGTATAGAAGCAGGGAGATGCAGCTGGAGTCAGAGACTGGAAGTCAGTCTCCTTGCCCACTGCAGCATGTTAGACTTTAATTGAAAGCTGTGCTTGAGTATTGTTTTTCACTGTACAGCATTGTTATTCACTACACTGCATTACAGAGGAGCACTTAAAGTAACGCTAGAGCACTTTAAAATGATTTAAGTCATAAATAAGGAGGATAAAAGTTTACAGTCAACAAACTTATCTGGGAAACTTAGGCTGCAGGATGCAAGTAAGTTTTAAATATTTTTGGAGACTTAATACTGTTGTGTCTTGCTACATAATCAATTTACCAACTAGGAGTTTTTCAAGTCTTCTGGAAAGGGTAAGTAGCATTCTCCAAAGGGTTTCAGGTTTCCTCAGCTATGAAGGAAAAGACCAAATGCTTAAGGACTTTAGCAGTACACCTTAACATTCCTGTTTGCCGATTTCAGCGTATTTCTGTGTGTACCAGTTGTTTCCAAAACAACTGGAGAAATATCATTTAAATGTGAAGGTGCATGAAAACTTGCCACACACATGAACCCAATAAAGCACAAGGCTGGAAAAGTGGGGTACAGGCTGAGTTTTGTTAAGGCATGGAAAAACCCCCCAGAATCTGATGGGTTAAAGCCCTCTCTGCATTGCTGCTGTACTTTCTGTGACCCTATTTAATGCAGAGACGGTTTGAGATTCAATATAGTTTAACCTGTGCAGTGCACAGAGCTATAAACTAAAGCCCCTAACAAATTGTACGAAAAGAGCAGACAGCAAAAAACCACGCTGTGCTCACAGGCAGCTGGCTGCAGCCCTGTAAACTGAAAATCTTTGGGAATGAGTGACCTGTGTTTCAGTGACAGTGGAGGTGCTGAAGCCATCACAACGAGGGGTCTGTCTTCAGGCACCTACTGTGGCATGTGACAGCCATTAATCGTTACACTAATTATTCAGAAGCCTATAAACCATTTGAAAGAACTTACAAGAGGTAAGGGTAGTAATGCCCAGTTTGCTAGTTATTTGAATTATTACTTTTTAGCCATTGCAACCAGCTAAAAACAAAATCACAAATATTTCATGCTGTTGACCTTTAGAAGAATTGCAACGTACTCAAGCAATCACTTCAAACCATAAACTGCAGTTGTCCTAAAGCACTAACTCTGCTCAATTTTTTATACCTTCCCCCCCCATGATAACGTGATATTAAGCCCAGACTTAATTTTTTCAACATCTGGCTCAAATTAGCTGCTAACAAAACTGCCAACAACTATTTTCTTAATCGACCCTGGGAATTCGATACAGCTTGGAAAAAGCACATTTAAATCTCGTCCTTCTCCTAAAGAAACACAAATGTTTACTTGAGCTTCTGATTTGACCATAGCAGGACCATGAATTCAGCTAACCCAGCTTTATAGGCCTGCCTCAACTGGACTTTTTTCTCTTTGTGCAAGGAAACAGATGTGCTCGCAATTACAAAATCTCCTGCTTGCTCAAAGCCCACCATGCAAATGGCCAACCAGGAATTTGAGCATTTTTTAACGTGGAAGTCACTGGAGCAGTGTCCCGTTGTGTCCGGTGGGGAACTATGGGGCACTGTTACCTGATGGGTCTCTCTGAGCTCCTTTTGCATATCACAGACTGGTTTGGCTTTAATGGGACCTTAAATATCATCTGGGCAGGGACACCTTCCACCATCTCAGGCTGCTCTGAGCCCCATCCAACCTGGCCTTGGATGCTTCCAGGGATCCAGGGGCAGCCACAGCTTCTCTAGGCACCCTGTGCCAGGGCCTCACCACCCTCATGGGGAGGGATTTCTCCCTACCATCTGACCTACACACAATTAAATGCAGTGCCTGGGGAGCAGGTTGGAGCCAAAGCCTTTGAAACGCTGGTCCTAGAGCAAACAACTGCGTGCCGGGAGCCAGCACCTTAGAAAGCGAGAGAGATCCTTCCAGTTACAAAAGCAGCGTTATTACCACACAAGCCCAAAAAAAAAAAAACCAAAAAAAAAAGAAAACACAACAGACAAACAAACTGCAAGTGACATTTCACTGTAGTTACTGAGACCATGTGGGTGAAGTGACAGCGGCAGTGCAGCTGCTCCGCGGGGACACGTTAGAGGACACTGGAGGAGGAGAAGAAGAGGCTGCAGGCAAACAGAGAAGTCGAAAGCGGCCCACCTGAGTCTGTTGAGGGATATTTACAAAGCTTGGATCCCGTGGTCCAACACTGACGAATCGGTTTGCGGGGGAGGTGCTGGGTGTCGAGTAGGCTGTGAAGGGAAGGGACACATGCGTTGAGGAAGCGGCACTAGATTGCACACGAACAACACCAAAACACACTGTCTCAGAGCCACCTAAGCAGATGTTTAACATAGAAATGTGCGAACGTTTTAGAGAGCGAGAGTTTGGTTTGAGACACTGGAAAGGCTTGGGCTTCATGGTGGGGGTATCAACACATAGGGGACTGGGCTGCTGGGACAGGGGACAGCCACAACTTGGGCTCAGGGGAGGGCGTGCAGCTCTCCAGCCTGAAGGAGAACCATTTCAGGCCTTTCCATGATGGGCTGGCACAGGAGATTTCTGCAGGTCCTGACTGTTTTCATTTGAATGTCTGGTATCTCTATTTTTAACAGAGTTTTATATAGCAATGAAATTACCAAAGTGCTCATTAACAGAATCAGACCCTTTATTTCATGCTAATCCAGCATTCTCTCTGGATATAAAGTTTTGGTTTTCATACTGCTGTGGTCTGCACTCTCTAAAATGTTCACTTGATGTGTTTGACAAACTAGGAAGATCCTTTCGGTAAAAAATTAATGGGTTGCAGTTTCACTGGGGTGGTAAGTGCAATCAGTCTGAAGGCTGAAGCTGCCTTTAAAAACTGGAGTGGCTCCCATAAATGTAAAGCTATTAAATGCAATGCAAGCCAAGAACCCAGATTACTTCCAAACTTGAAGTACTTTAATGATTTTATTGTTGCATTATATTCTCCACTGCAACTGTCCACAATGCCACGTACTTCCACATCCAAAAGCTTTCAATGCATTTTTAGACTTCCTCTCATTTGAAAACCCTCACACAATCTTCTCCCTTCCTCAGTTCTTTGCATGTTTACTTCTAAATTCAAATAACCTAAATAGATGCCTTAATACAAAGAGGGTTCCTGTCTATTTTGAATATATTTATGGGAATGCGTTCTGCTGAATAAAATCCCCAGACAACCTAACTATCCAATGAAGAGACAAAAAAAACAATGGTAAAAGGAAAGTTACTTGCCAAATTCCAGTCAGGCTAAATATAATGTTGAGGCCTCAACGTTACAGAAAAGTAAAGCGAATTACAAGTCGGAGAAGACACTGAGTTGGCTGTTTGGAGGAAACCCTGTGTTGCCTTTCTGAAGGCAAATGTTTGGTGAGGAGGGATTACACTGGAGGAACCTTTGGTCTAAAACCGTGCTGAATCAGAACAATGCTCCACCTTAGCCATTGTCACCTCTCTTAGAAGCCAGAAGCAGATGCAACCAAAACAGGTCACATATTTACCTTCTCCCATTCTCTCCCACCTCTGATTATTTCCAGCTCAGGGACTTCCTGTATTTAAGGAGGGATTTCTCACTGATGAATGCCCAATCTGCGCTTGGACCCATGTGGATGTTTTGCATCCCATGGAGCCCTTGGGTGAGGGGTTCCCAAGCCTAGGAGCATGCAGAACCACATCCTTCCCTTCCCTCTCTGCCCAACTCACAAATATCTCGTGATGCCTCTTAGTTCTTACAGTTTCATCAGAAAATTTCCCTTTCTCAAGATTCCCTAAAATCACCCAGGAACTGCATATCTTCATTTCCTACTGATATGGGGGGAGATAAGGCACTCCTGGATTCTAAGAAGGACTTTTTCCCACTTGTTTCTGGTGAGGTGAGCTTTTCTCACAAGAAGCTAACACTTGCAAAAATCATGCAAGGAACACTTCTCCTTCACAAAGTCTTAAAAGAATTTTTAAGTGCACTAATTCATCTTCCTGAGATAGTTTTGCAAATTGTGGTGCAGCTTGAATATTATGAACAGATACGCTGGGTGTTATTCCTACCTGCAAATCAAGGAAGAAATTAACTGAGTAGAACTTGTGAGATGCTTTCCTCTCCTTTTTACCATGTTAATTTGGTTAATAATTTAAAGAAGCCACACATTTGCAACGGGTATTTCCTTGTTGCTAGTGCCATGTATTAATTTTCTTCTGTGCTGTTCTTTGCTGAGGGATTTTTTTTTTAACTAACTAATGAACTAAGAGTCTAAGAGTTCCTTCTGCAGTGGGGAAAATTAACTTAGAGCTCAAAAATCAAACATCTGTTGTTTGGTTCTCCTGGACTACTTTTAAGGAAGCAGATTGAGTGGAGAGGCCATTTAATCCCTTGGAGCAGGTAAGTTCCACCCAGAAGGGAAGGAACTCAAGATCTTGTTTACAGTTCCCCGTTGGCAGATACTTTTGCTGTGATATTTGGTAGAAAATCAAAGGGGAACCAGCAGAATGCTGACTTAAATGGCTTCTCTGTTCAAACAAAAATCCGAAAGCATTTGAAAAGTGTGTAATATGCACAAAAGCCCCCTCAAAGCTCGCTGGGTGAGTTGCTATGTACACCTTCCTTCCGCTCCAAACGATGTTTAACTTGCTTTCTGAAAATACTCGGATGTCAGCTCGGTATTTCCTTCAGGTCATATAACTGCATTGCTGGAGCCAAGGGGGGAAGAGCACCAAAACGACAAATATGCAGAGGATTTACACTGGACTCTCCCAAGGTGCTGCTCCCTCTTTGCTGTAAAATGTCCCGGGATGTTTGCAGATCGTAAGGGGCCATTTTGGCTCGGAATATTAAGCTGACATGGAATACACGTTCCCCTGTTAGGAGGAAATTTGTTTCAGGAAAGGGAGAAGTACTGAGTGTTGCTTAGACCATGATCAACTTCCAGCAGTTATCTTATTGTCTACAGATAAATACCCTTGTTTGACATGGAGGCGGGATTCCTGTTAGTCTGATCCCTAGCCTTTGCTCCAAAATTAGGATGGGGCAAACTGTCTCACTGGTTGAAGCTGGGTCACATTATATTATAGCATAAATATAAGCTAAGCCTGTGCTGAGGTTTTCAAACTCCAGTTTGGGAAAAGCCAAAGCGTGGAAAGGGACAAGGGACAGGAGCCAGGTGTCCTAGGCAGATCTTCTCCAGATCTTATCAGCTTTGCTCCATGGGAACCGCACAGAACTACACTGGTTTATATCAGCTGATGGCTGTCCCATCGGGCAGGATCCAAAACAGCTTCCTGCCCAGCCTGCTCTTTCTGCTACTGGAATTCGCTAAGGATTGTCTGCAACATCATAGCCCACAGCCAAGGAAATGAATGTGATGCCACAAATTTGCTATGATGCTTCACTTCAGGAACAAGCAAAACAGGAGCTGGCAAAGAAAGAACATTTGCTCACACAGACAGCTTTGATATTTAGCCAAAATGGCAAGAAATTGTATGAAAGACAAGACAAACAAACAGTTTTGGGGATGTCGTGTGTTTTAAAGTTGCCTGCAGTAGGGAAATGTTACTTTTAAATATACTTTCCTGGAAGAATTGTTATTAAGAGCAGGAGTGTGTAATTTGTCACGGCTCTGGATTAAAAGGATAAACTTCTGATTGGTAAAGATGATTTGGGTGAGTGATGACCTAATGTACCACTAGGTCTCTCTTTTACAGACCAACATGACAGGTACATGTGTTTGATATGAAGAGCTGTCCTGTTTCTCAAGCTGCAGCAAGAGGATTAACTGGAGGAATAGAAAACTGTGACATGGAGGACATGTAGAACAATTCCTACTGCAGTGCATTCTGCAGCTGAGTATCTGAGAGGGAACTGCGAATTTTAGCAGATTAAATGATACAGTCAACCCTCTTTTTCATGGAGGGGGAAAGGAGTGAACAGAAAGCTCAGACTCGCCCAGAAGGTGCTCAGTCAATGCATAGCAGAGGAACAGAGAGAAAGCCAATCTGATTGCAGGATTATGGAATTGTTTAGGTTGGAAAAGACCTTTAAGATCATTGAGTCCAGCCCCTACCCCAGCACTGCCAAGGCCACCACTGACCCACGTCCCCAAGCACCACATGCACATGGCTTTGAAATCCCTCCAGGGATGGGGACTCCCACACTGCACCTGTCTGAACGCTTGACAACTCTTTCTGTGAAGAAATCTCCCAAAATCCAACCTAAACCTCCCCTGTGCAACTTGAGGCCGTTCCCTCTCCTCCTGTCCCTGTTCCCTGGGAGCAGAGCCCGACCCCCCCCCGGCTGTCCCCTCCTGTCAGGAGCTGTGCAGAGCCACAAGGTTCCCCCTGATCCCCTTTGCTCCAGGCTGAGCCCTTTCCCAGCTCCCTCAGCCGCTCCTGGGTCTCCAGACCCTTCCCAGCTCTGTTCCCTTCCCTGCACATGCTCCAGCACTTCAATGTATTTCCAACGGGTTCGAGGTGTGGCCTCAGCAGTGCCCAGCACAGGAGACAGTCACTGCCTTGGTCCTGTGGCCACCCTGGTGCTGACCCAGGCCAGGTGCCATTGGCCTTCTTGGCCACCTGGACACACCTGGGCTCCTGTTCAGCTGCTGCTGACCAGCACCCTCAAGTCCTTCTCCAGCTTTCCAGCCACTCTGTCCCAAGCCTGGAGCCCTGCAGGGGGTTGCTGTGACCCAAGGGCAGGACCTGGCACTTGGCTTTATGAATCCTGTACTGCAGCCACAAGATCATTCTCCTCATCCTGACACAAATACCATCTAACAAGAAACCCCCTTTGTTCAAAGGGACATTAACCAGTAACAAGTTCATTAAAGTTAAGAGTTGTGAATCTCAGAAAATAATGTTTTGTTTAAAAAAGATGTTTAAAAGTCAGTGTGGACAGGATGGCAGTATCTTAGACTCTGCTCTGGAATGATTAGATTATGATAGTGATAAAGCCCAACTGGAATGTAGTGGAGGTGGTGTTTGCTTTGGGCAGTGAGATATTAAACCCCAAAACTGCCAAGTTCAGAAGATACTGTGTTGTGCTTGTTATGGGTTACCAACCAAAGAAAATCGAGAAGAGATATGAGATAAGATAATGTTGGGACTGCTTCTGATATCAAAGACGTGTTCTACTGAAAAAGCTTTTTGTGGAGGAAAAATGAATCTCCCCAAACCTCATGAATCCCATCTCCATTGTGTCATCTGACTGAGGAAAATGCTGGCTTTCCAAAGGGATAGGAGTCGCAGCTGAAATTGTCAGCTCCCAGAGCATGCCTGGCCACCCAGTAGCGGCAAATCCCCAGTGTGCATCTCCAGGGGCTCTTCCTTCCTTGGACAGCACTAATGTTCATGTTTTGGTTAATGTCACAGCTGGAGAGTTTCACTATTGCTCTGAGAATCATTAACCACCTTGTTGTGATTTTTAGCTCTGGTTCCCAGGAGGCCATGCTGTATTGAACAGCTGCTCCTGGCTCCTGCACCCCTCAGGAGGGCCATATTCCAATTTTTGGTTGGGCCATGACTGCATTTTGTTTCTGCTGAGGGCTTTCTGCTAGACCAAAAAAGGGAAGGAGAATGGAGCAAATGCCAGCCCCTTTCACTCCATTTCCTTGGGAGGCGGGGGTTCATTCTCTTCCACACGGCTAAGGAGAGAGCCTGGCCAAAATTTAACATCGCTCCTGCCTTTGTTGCATAAGTGACTTTCCAATATCCTCAAGCTCTGCAGGGCAGTCAGCCATAGCCCAGCGACACTCCCAGAACTGGTGCGCTCCAGCAGCTCGTAACCATGGAAAACACCTTTTTGTGCGGCTTTTATGGAACTCTGGTGAATCTGCACTTGCTATTTGAAGGCTAATATTTAGTTAAGGAAAAAATAAACACGGAGGGAAATGGAGGGCTGGTTCTGACTGACACATTGAATGGAGCCCAGTGGGTTCTCCTGGCAAACCCTCAATGCGATGCCTGGAACTTCAGTTTGCTTTGCTCTTTATGTGGCCAATACTTCCACTGGTTTTGGTTTATATGTCATATTTTTTTCTTAGAAAATATTTCCTATAATCTACTTTTCTGTAAAATTTGTCCCTAAATTAAATTATATGCTTCTTTACAACTCGAGTCACTGTTATTCAAACCCCTCACCACAAGGAAGATGCGTGCCTGAATATGTACAGAACTATATGTTTAGACATCAGCGTGGCTAATTAACCAACAGTAATTATTTTCCTAATCTTTTGTTTAAATACCATTAACTGGCTGCTCTTGAGAAAACCTCCATTCCCAACTAGCGTGGCAGCTGTCTGCTGAGCACAGAGCCCAGTGACCAAGCCGGCACTGATGGGTGTCCTGCTCCCTTCAGAGGAGAAATACCCATTTTTCTGCCAGCTGAGAATCCAGCCAGACACACTCTGAGTTTGTTCACACAATCACAATATCAAAATAATTAAGTATTAAGATTACTGCTAAAATGCTGTTGGGAATTTTTTCGACACCAGACACTGCCAGTAAACTGAGTCACAACGGTAATGACAAGTACACACTGACCTAGTTTTGTTTTTCCCGGTTCTGAAGACAAGGAAATAGTAAGGCATTGCTGATTGTGTTCAGTGATAATTATGACTAAACATTAACCTTTTAGATCCCACTGCTGGATCTTATTGATAGGACTTGAAAGCTCGTATCTCCCCTCAGAAAGTGTCAAAATTTCCTGATAGCACCAGTGTTGGTCTAAGGTCAGCAAGAGGAGTGGAGGGGACGGAATGAATCAACTTCTTCGCTCAACAAAAATCTGCTGATCAATTTGAGAAGTCCTGATTCTAGAAGATCGTGTTCACAATCTTACCAGACTGTCTCATACTAAAACCCATTTCAATTTCCAAGCGAGCCAGAGCATCTTGCTGAGTTTGCAGTTGATGCACTATCGTGTAGCAGAAGGCAATGAAAACCTCTGAGAACTACCAGATTTTAAAAATGCCCCCTGGAACCTGTGCAAGTCTCCTCAACAGTATAAAAAGCTTTAAAAACGTAGGCTTCACTTGGTCTGAAGAGTGAGTACCTCTTTGCACATCAAGCACTGGTTGCATATAGCATTTAAATAATAAGCTTGAAAAGCACACAAAGGGATTTGCTCTTTCGATTAGATTGATTTTTGTTTGTGGATGTTATTTGGACTCCCTTCACTGTGGAACAAGTCCCCTACAGTTGCCATTAAAGCACTGAAAGCTTCCCTTTTGTTTTTAAATGTCAGTTTGAGCATAGCTTCATTAAATCATTTCACAATTAACTCCCTGAACATCCAGACTTTTTTTTTAAAGCATCAGACACAGCTGAATTGCATTTGTTTCCCAGAAGAGTGACTCCAAAGTGCTATCCCCAAGTGTGTATCCAGGAATTCATATATTTGACTTGTGGCTACACAAAATGCATATGGGAGCCGTGTGGGTGGTGGGAGAGGATTAGAGCTTTCTCCCTGGCCCTAAGACATACCAAAACTTCTTGCCTAAAATGCAAGGCGTAAGGGAAAGATGTCTTGGTTAATCCAGGAAGATTTATTCCCAGAAGAATGATAACTGAAGTAAACTGGAAAGGGTTGTTAGTTTAGCCCAGTGTGTATGAGCAGCGATGTTTTCAAGAATTCCTGACTTCCATGTGGGATCTATCCTCTAAAGCCTGACTTGAGACACCAACTCATCAGAGAACCATGGAACGGTTTGGGTTTGAAGGGACCTTAAAGATCACCCGGCTCCAATCCCCCTGCCATGGGCAGGGACAGCTTCCACTGGATCAGGTTGCTCTGACCCCCATCCAGCCTGGCCCTGCGCACTTCCAGGGATGGGATGTCAACTTCAGTCCTCACGGCAGCAAACAAGTTCCCAAAGGTCCGAGCTCTGTGTCACAGCTGAGCCACCGGCCTCGGTTTCCCTCACACATGGCTCTGTGAAATGCCAACCAAGTCAAAAATAAAACTGCAACCTTAAGCTAAGGCTTTCCCTGCTAACACAGAAGCAGCTCAGAATTTTGTCCATCACGGAGAGCAGAGAGCTCTCCCTCTTCCCAGGATGAGTCCAGTCCTCATCCCTGCACAGCCCTTGGTTCCCGCTGCGTCTATACTTACTTGGAGAAGTGGGAGAGGTGGCCCCTCCTTCTGTTGATGTGGTTGGAGGTTTTGTGTCTGGCACTGGCAGAGGCACAGGCCTAGCCATTGGTGGCGGAGGTGGTGGTGGCAACATTGGGGTAGGAAGGAATGGATTGTGCACCTTGCCTTGGCTGCTACCATTGGGCTGCCGGAAAACAAGCAAACAGACAAAAATTATACTAAAAATCAGCCATTAGGAACCTCCAGTAATAACAATCTAGTTGAAAACTATGTGCAATACATTTACAATTACTTGAGAGGCAGCTAGGAAAGTGCTGGCTCAAATTCTCCATGGACTTCAAGGAACTTTGTCTCAAACTCTGTGAACCTTGTGAAACTATGGAAATTCTGGCTTTTAAACACTTGTCTTATTAGCAGCTTGTCTGAACTGTCCTGGATTAAATTCTACCCCTCTTTACATTTCCTGCAGCACTAACCCATGCTCAGTGAGAGGCAAAGCAGTGTTTTTGACCCCTAAAATCCCCTGGTTCCATGACTCTGCTACACCCTCAGGATATCAGTGCCTGGGACTTGAGTGTAAATTTCTTAAAGATACTGCTCATTAAGAGAAAAAACAAGCGTTTTTGGTGGTCTTAAAAATCATGCTGATATCTTATTACAGGAAAATGAATGAGGGTATATTAAAATAACTGCTCTCCCACATCCCTTTCGAGTTATCAATAGCACAGCTCTTGGTTTAGCTGCCATTAAGATCATATGGAGCAATGACTGAACTTAGAACAGCTTCATTTTACACACTGGGAGAAAAAAACACCCTCCCTTCAGTCTGGGATGTGGTCAGTCCCAGGCTGAAGGGGATCAGCCATACGAGTGTGGTCTTTCAATTAATCACCAGAAAAATGTGTCCATAAGTAAAAGTGTTTTCAAGTATCACAAAAAAACAGGAATCAGGCTTAGAAAAACATGCCAAGCCTCCCCCCAGCTTATTAAGTTTACATTTTAAATGTAACCCAGCCTGGACACTTGAAAACCATACAGATAGATGCCAAATACCATTATAAAGAGAAAGTAGGACAGGCTGTGAATCAGGTGTTCCATTTTAGTGACAAAAATGATGAGATCATTTTCGACAGCACTCTACAAATTGATCTCACTGCAGTTCTTCTGGCACTGAACATTGGCTTTTCCATTGATGATAAAAGCTCAGCTTTAAACACAGATCCATATTCTAAGTACTGCTAAAGAAAATAATATTTTAATTCCTGTTAGGGTTTCCATTAGCCCGAATTGCTGGGGACAAAATACTCATCCTGGCAAAACCCTTGGGACTTTATTTTCGTTTCACCTGCTTTGGCACTGACAAAAGGCCTTAAAGTCGCGGAGGTGCAAATCACACTTGTGCTAGAGCAAAAATGGTTCAGGGCATAAATAAGACTCAAGTTCATCTGCATTTAACTTAACAGCACTCCCACAGACTTCAAAGACTGCAGTTACCAGTGTTTGCAGCAAGAAGCAATCCTTCAGGGATATTTATTTTTCCAACATCCAGCACCTTTAATAAACTAATATATTAGTGACATCTCTCAAACACTATCTTGTCTCCCAATTAGGTCCCTTTCCTGCCAAGCAGACCCCTGCTGCCTGTTCATTGTGAGTGTGCTAACAGTTCATAATGCTGAATGGTTTGGGATAAATTAAGCAAATGAATACTCAAGGAAAAAGAAAAGCACTGTATTGATTTGTTGTCTAGACATAAATGTATCTGCTAACATATTGCAGACATTATTCAAAGCCAGGGCTGGCTGGAATAAGTAGAGTCAGTTTTTCTGCTGGGGAAAGGAAAACACCGAGAACAATACAGCTTATTAAATAAGTGTAATAAATTAGATGCTAATAATTAAACTAATTCTCATTAACACTTTCAGCCGTATGTATGTCAGGAGAGAAGCAGTAATTTTGCCAGTTATTACTTCATTGGCTGGAAAAAGTTACATGCATTACATTTCATGAAATATTCAGAGCATTATTTTAGATTTGATTTACATAAAATTTATAAATTCTCTATTTGACCAAAATGCTATTTCACTAATAGCAAGATGATTCACTTAATTTGATTTAAAAAAAAATTGAAAATGGTTATTTGAAGTTTTGGAACTCTGCTTAATTTTTCATAGAGATAAGGGGAAAAGATAACTGCTTACAGAAATAACAAACCATAATAAACTGTACTTTTAACATCTTGAGTTCAAGTACTGGTCAACTTGATCTAAAGTGCTATAAGGCAGTATTTTTTTTTTAAAATGAACTTAGCTGATCTGAAACATCTGTTTCTCACCCTCCCTTTTCCTGCTCCTTCCCCCCCATTATCCCCCGAACTTCAAAAATAATTAATAAAAATTATTCTGCCTTCGTATTTTGTTAACCTTGGTTCCACAAGGGTTACAACACATGCAGCAAAGTCGTTTGTGGGGGGACCCAGCAGGTCACTGAAGCACCAGCTTCTCTGACAGTTTAAGCTCCTTTCACCACAATGTGGTTGAGCGGTTTTTTGGGGAGGTCCCTTGTTGTTTTTCAAAATACTTTTGCAGCACAGCATAATTTTTTTCCCCCCTCTCCCTTCCAGCAACTATTCAAGGTGTTCTCCTGCAGGCGACATGCTGTTAAAATAACCCCATCAATAACCCCGTGGTTAATTTTTACATAGGACAAACACTTCTGAAGAAAGAAAAACGGCTTCCTTACATTTAGGAACCCCACCTGTCCAGCCTGCTGACCAGCGTCGGGGCAGACAAGTTGGACAAACTCTTTCAGAGTCTCCTGAGGATGATAGCGGATTGCTGGGTGTGAGAAGTATGGCCCAGGCTGTTGAATAATGGGTGATGTTGGAAAATGAAGAGTCGATGGTGTTGCATGTGGACTTGCTATAGGAAAGAAAACAAAGACGTTATATAGAGTTTTGCCTCTGGAAAATAAAACAGTTTAAATCTATTGTAATTTTAAGTTTGGTTTGGTTTTTTTTTGTTTGTTTTTTTGTTTTGTTTGTTTTTAAATGTACAGTATTGTTTATACACCAATTAATACATCAGACCACATTGTATCCTACACTCACTTCATCTAGATCCTGGAAGCAAATGGAGCCAGACATTTTGAAGGATTTTCTGTGTTTTTAGTGGACACGTATAAAGGAATCAGCAGTCCTTTGTGTGAGTGAAAACTATTCATCACCTTAAGAGCAGCCCTCATCAATCAAGCAACAAAAAAATGTATTTGGGAGATTAGGGTTGATTTAATTGACATTTCATGTAACTTGGATTTGCACATATGAATCCATTTTATATTGTAGTATAAACGGTCGATAATTTAAAAATGGTCTAACACTTGTTGTTGTTTTTTTTTTTCCCATCTCACTTTAGGAACATTTATTTTAAGTAACGTGTTTTCGTTTAATGAACATGCACAAAGTGGTGAGATCGTATGGAAAATTGCATTTACATTTCCCCTGAATAACGCTGGGCTCGAATCTTCAGCAAGCCCCCAGCTCTGGCTCAGGGTGAAGTTTAATTTGGTGAATTTATGGGCCAACAAGCCAGCTGGAAAATGTACTCCAGAGAAGGTGCAGAGGTGTGATGTGCACAAACCCACTGGCAATGACCGATTTTACCCTCAGCTGATTTCAGCAGAACTACAAGAGCAGCTCAAGAGCCTTTTGCTCTCCTACACTATGTGACACCTTTGCCCATTCCTTGGACTTCAAAATATATCGGGTTGGACCCTGGTTACCAACGGTGCTTTCCATTGTTCTTTGTCACCACAAGGTAGCAACTGCTGCCACTTACAGTGCCATGAATTCTCCCCTCGAAAACGAGGATTCACTCTTCCTTCAGAATGACCAATTCATCTGGTTGCACACAAGCTCATCTGTAAATCTTTGTGTATTTCTCACCAAACAGTCACTGTAGCTCCCTTGGCATGTTATCCTAGGAAGCTTTCCGGGGTGTCCGTGTGCACAGATTGTGCTCGTGCATTGAATGTAACCAATTAGATAAAGGCTTTACAAGGGAGGGAATATCCTACAGAAACTCAGGTGTTGGCTTTGAAATAAATATACAAGAGGGAAAAAAGAAAGCCTTTGGCACTTTTGGGAAAACTGGAGAGATGCAGGAAAGTTGACTAAAATCAAACACAAATGAGCAAACATTCATTTCATGATGAATGTTATGAAAAGCCTTCAGTTAAATAAAAGCTAAAATCTGCCTCTTACTCTTGTTCATTGCCAGTTTAATAATGACTTTTTATTAGTATTTTTTTTTCTTAAGCATTATTAAACCATTAGCAAAATCAAGAGCCTGAAGATGTGGATAAAACATGAGCTCAGAGAAGCAGCAAGGAAACTACTGCATTTTCCTGTAAACATTCATTAAGATTGGCTGGGCAGCTCTTCTCTCCACGTCCTTTTCCACCACAGGATACGAATTATTGCTCTGACACCACCACCAAAAAGAGCTGCACTCATGCCTGGGGCACTGGCATGGGATGGATGTGAAACCCCAGTCCTTGCCATGAAAAGCTCCCCTCTATCCATGTTAACCCCACAATCCTGCTCCCCTTAATACTGTTGAAAATATTCCCAATAGAAACACAAACGCATGGTACTAAACGGGAAAACACCAGGGAAAGAAAGCATGGAGATGAGGAGGTTTTACAAACCTCGTTAATTATTTCTTATTCACTTTTATGACGAATAGTTTTGTTGTGAGTTTGCATCTTAAATCGCAGTATGTCTGAAAACTCTTCAGATAAAGAACCCAAACCTTCAGAGGAAGAAATGAAGGCTGTTTTCCTGTTCCCAAACTCCTGGGAGAGGCTCTGACTTTGAAGTGGGATATCAAAGGAAGAGATAATGGGGGATTCCCTTCCGTAACTGCCACGGAGCCAATATTAGAATGGACAGAGAACTAAGCAGTGTCCAAGGAGCCATTCACGCCATCCCAAAATAATCCCCTGCCTTTACTGGTGCCGCTCTGAGGTCGACACCTCCATTCTACAGACACACCTTCAGTCAGGTGAATCCCACCCAGCCAGCATTTTGATGACTACAACATATTTTTTATTAGCAGACAGTATTTCTGTCTTCCTCCATATCTCCTTTTGTGGTTCCCCCTTTCCTTGTGTGCCAGATGGAATAGGAAGGATGAAGATAAAAGTGAGAAATGGACATTTAGGTGGCATCTAATTAAGTAAGAAATAAACTGGAATTTCTAAAATATTTAAAAAAAAATCCTTTTAGTATCAGCTCTTTTAATACTGTTTGAAATTGTTATGGAACTACACTGTCCTTTGTACACATCTGGGAACAAACTCATTTCTATTCTTCTGCTGGGTGAAAAGGAGATTGAAATTCATTTCAAACAAGAAGGAATAAAGAATTGTATCCAGGGAACATGTGGGAATTCAAAGCTAGGCCTGAGACAACATTGTATTTAGCTTTTCCAAAGTATGGCTCTTCATTTAATAATTTGATTTGCTCTACGAAAGATGAAAGAAACATTCATTGGCATGTAAGGAGTGAGCCTTTCTCTGCTGCCTTGACCTCCTCAGCATGTCAGGGTAGAAAACAAAGTGGAAAGCCTGTGTCAGTGATCTTCCCAAAGTGAGAGAGAGAGAAGGAAAATGAATGCAGAAATGATCAGCAATAATTCAGCAAGGCAGAGTGCTGCAAGGAGAAAGTGGTTCCTCTTCGGGGTCCTGGCCAACTCCTCAGCCCATCTCCAAGGGCTTTCTGCTGGTCTGGGAAGGACTGGGGGAGGCAAACAGGACCAAAGTCACATCAGTCCTCGGTCTGGGCCACACACTGACGTGGAGGGGTCATTTTCTTCTGAGCATAAGTAGTGAGTGCAATAAGGATCTCCAAAGGTTTGTTTTTGCAGTCCCTGACTAGGAAATAGCAAATTTCTCAAGTGCCAGAAGAAAGGGCTCTTTGATAAGAGGGAAAAACCACTACTATTAAACTGATCAACGTTACAAATGTGCCTGCCTGATGCTAGAGAGAGGGAATTAAACGTTAAAGTCTAAAATCTGCTGGCCCAGACACAGACCATTACTCTGATAGCTGTGTCGTGGTCAGCAACTCTGGTGAGTGCAAAACTGGCCACTCCAACAAGTTCTGAGCGCAGAACACAACCGTGTTTCCAAATATAGGGACCCTCACAAGCATTTTTTAATCAGTTAAAGCACAAGAGGTAATGAAGCAGGTCGTGATTTTCCCTGTTTGCCTCTAAAAAGGCCAAGAGCCCTTTCAGTCATGATTTTCAGACTTAATAAAAATGATGAAGTCCTTAATTCCCAAACCCACACCTACAGTGATGGAAATTACCCCATGTAAGAGAACAGGCTCTTATTACTTCTGATGGGATATTACAAGTCTCAATCAGTGATTGTAAATTCTTTGAGATCGTCAAATGGAAAATAAAATAGGTCTTTGTCTATTATTTATTTACTTATTGACTTATTATTTATGTATCCCTAAGCAGCTCCATCCTGCCAAACCATATTTCTCCTGGCGTCTTTCAGCTTGTGACATTTATATTTTATTATTGACCTCAGTTAATGACATAAAATATGACTTCTACAACCTATGAAAAGATGTGTACTCAAGATCAGAACTTCATTTCTACCTGCTGTAGGTATGGAGGAGTCGGACTCCCTGGCGTTATGAAATCTGTTATTTTGTGTGGGGGTTGGAGGCAGGAGTTATCCTTCCATCTCAAGGCAAGCATAAATATTTCAAAGCACACATGATTCTAATTCCATTGAAGCTCGCCTGAAACATCCCAGACTTTTTATTGAAAATGAGATGATAATGTATGGTGGCCTGCAACAGATATACCAGTATTTTAAAACTACTGCTATTGGGCCAAGTAATTATGCAGTACAGCTGTTGCGTGCTACACTGGATTCCTCGGTGTTTTATGAGCTCGTGGTGCTGTGCAGCACAGAAGTCAGAGGATTTTTCGGAATGCTGAATTCAAACCTCTGATTATGCAGGTCTGTCTTGCCTTTTCCCTTCTTGATTTGTGGTAGCCAATAACAAAGTAAGTAACCAATAAAATAAGCGGCTCCCATTGATTAGGTGAGCACTGCATATGGCCGAGGCTCTGAAGAAGAGCCAAAATTGTGAATTCTGTCCAAGCAAGAACAGATAATAAAGAATCAGTTAATTTGAAACAGGTTATGGTTTTCTTCAGATATTTAGGGTCCTGGAACAAAGGAGCAGTTCCTAATAAAGAGGCCTGGGATCTTTGCTCGCTGACGTGGCGAAGGGACACCTACAGTGCTCAGACAGGTTTTCCACCAGCACAGCCCAACATATGGGGGCACATATTGATCCATCCACCTTCCATCTCCTCTTCCAAAAAAAGCCCTGCCAACCCCTTCAAGTCCACATGACTGGATGAGATTTCTTTCTTCTTGAAGTCGTTTGAAGTCTCTGAAAGGGTCATTGGGTGCTGCTCAGGAAAAGGTGTCATCGCCCTGGGCTCCCTGCCTGTTCCAGGCAGTAGTGTTGGGAATCAAAATCCCTGTTCCTTTACGGGCACAAGGGCTGGTCCATCAGCTGGGTCAGGGCACAGTGCTCAGATACCCCCTCTATAAAGTGATAATTAAGTTTACTAATACTTAATTAAACATTGATCAGCCTTCCTAGAAATAGTAACATTAGAATCATAATGAAACGGGATAGTTTTTATCCGCCTGTTTTTGCGGCCATTATAATTGGCTTCATTACAATTAAGAAAGTATTTTTTGAAAAGTCATTTCCCTGGAAATGTTAGAGAACAGTTTGTTCTGCTAGCGACTTCCACGTCAGGCTTCTAAGTTGCTTTAACTCCCTGCGTGCTGCAAGCTTTCTCCTGCCATTCCAGTGATGCCAGTTCAAATTATGCGAGATGGATCCCACCCTTTGTACCCCAAAGGTACTTATTCTGAAAATTGACCATATTAGAGGACTAATTGGCTAAGCCACCATGCTGGCTGATGTGAAATGCTTTCAAACACCATGAAACAGCTGTGTTTATCGGAAATATGAAGAGTGACTTTTTAATAAGGAGATCTGGCAATAATCCAAATTTGTTGAAAGGAACTTACACTTCTGTGTATAATACAATACAAGAGGTAAAGAATGGAAGCCTAAAACAATAGCTTTAAGCCCACAGATTTTGGTGATGAAAGCAGTTACCCAAACAAGAAAAAAAAAATAATTAAGAAACTTGGGCTGGGATTTGCAGAGGTCCTGAGAGAATTCATTAACTGCTTTTGAATTTCAATGGGAGCTGCTTCCCTGTAACACTTTCAAAGGTTTCTGAAAGTCCCCATTTTTCTTACTGCCCATTAGGAACAGACTTTAGGGTGATAAATGTAGAGGAATTGCTTCCTCAGGTTAGTAAGAACCTGCCTCTACTTAAATACTGAGCTGCTGAGGTAGGACTGACCAGTCCTAGGATGAGCCCTTTGAAGGGAATTCACATCCCTGGAAAACTTAGGTATTTGTTAAATCCCATAAAGGTGCAAAGGGGTTGTTTGGTAACATGTTTGTCAGGTCCAAGGATGAGCTAAATTCAAACTGATCCCATCTCACATTCCCATTTCTAGTGACAAGGCTGGGAAATCATGGAGCTGGAGAAGAAAAAATATGCTTTACCCTCACAGCATGGGTAAAATTTAAGTATCACTGATACTCGCTCCCACATTATGCAGCCAAACATAGATGAAAGATCCAAAATATAATATAAACAGCTGAGCAGTGCAAGAGACAGTGAAACACCTTAGCTGGGACGGATGCAGGATCTGTTCCTGTCCGTGAACATCAAAAAGATGGGCTGAACTGCAGACTGTCTGTCTCTCAGCTCCAGAAGTCAAGCGCAGGTGGTCAGCTAAGCACTGCTGAAAAGAACAGAGCCACGGTTTCTGCGGATCAGGGCTGGCTCTCAGCCCTTTGCTGCTGCTCTGAGTGGTAAAAGGCACCTGGACCCTTTGTTCAGGAACACTCTTTCTGTGAGAAATTTTGCAGTAGCAAGTGGGAGGCAGGAGGACATTTTGCCAAGGCCCACGGAGTTCCTAGCAAAAGGAAAATATGCTTAAGGCTGTGTTTGAGCCCAGGGTTTATTGGTGTACTCTGGGCTGCTGAGTATTACAGGCTGCTTTTGAAAACCTGTAGAGCTGAACGGAGCACTGGTTCCAGATTCTGGCATGGGCAGGGGGCCAGTTAAGTTAGCTATTTTGAGCAGAATGTTTTAAAACATGTCAGAATTCGGCTGCCTTTGGGAGATCAGAATACTATAGAACTGATTACATCGGGACAGAAATAAAAATCGTACCTATAGAAAGCACTCCTGCCTTCCAAGACTACAGCTAGAGGTCAAAAAGACCCTAATTTAACATATTTGCAGAATTTCTGCATCGCATCAAATGCTGTAAACTTCTGCATATTATTATTACTTTTAATACACATGATGCATTCTCATATATTCTCATCGTAAGATAAAAACTACTGCTAGGAGAATATATCACGTCTTTCTCGTAATGAAATGCAGTTGATAAGTTTACAATAGAAATGTAAATTCTCTTAAAAACTACAACCTTTATGTGTGTGATGATATAATTCTGCTTTGATACTAAAAAGGGCATGGTAATGGAATCTGTGACTTTGGAGTGATATATTGCTGTTAAGTTAATAGGACTCCACATTCCCATTTCTAATATCAGTGTTTTTCCTCCCTTTCATTCTGTAGATGGTAAGCTGATACTACATAAACATTGTTAAAGCTATAGTTCCACGCTACAGTAATTCACTTAACTTTAACATGATTTATGGTTCTGTCAATAGAGGAGGTTGAAAATCCAGAGCTCTGATGCTTAAACATGGGTTCCATATTTAAAGCAATAATGTGCTTTTTGTGTGTGTCTGAAGCTAGAAGAATTTAGCATAAAGCAGAGATAAAAATATTATAGTTCACTGCACTGTTTAAAGCATATAGTTTAACTCCACGGATACATCAAAGAGAGCAGAGGAACCAAACGCAGTGTCAGGAAAAGCATGGGCAAAATACTTTGTTCCTGCAGCACTTTATTTTTATATTATTTTTTAGGGATGCATGAAATCCTATTAGTATTTTTAACACTCCCCCTTTTCTCATTCTTTTGCTCAGTTAGATCAGCTCCTTTTGTCAGGATGAGTTTAAATCTGGGTCCACTGTGTTAATCACCCCCCTTTCTTCTTTCTGGCACTTCCCCTCCAGGCATTTTGCCTCTTTAGGAGATTAAGCGACCAAGTCATCTTGTTGCTCTAACATGTCCTCACTGGAGCAACATATTAACACAACTCCACTGCAAAAGAGCCCTCTTTAGAAGTTTGCTGCAGGGATGACAAATTAACCCAGCATGGTGTCCCACACATCTATCTCAGTACAAATTATTAGTGTAATAGAGCTTTTAGTTATGCATTTATCTAGTAATTATTGAACGGTTATACAAAACGAAGCTGAGCAATCACGGCCCTTTATGAGGCGAGCTCGGTGGGTGGTCTTACAGTTAATTTAGGATAGGACTGTCTAAGCAGTTCACTCACACACAAATTAGCTGAACAGCCTGCTCCTTTAAATATTTCCTATGTCACAGGCTAACTCTTGACAATACAACAAAGGTAGAGTTTTAATTACACGGTTCCTGACTTTTGTTTAGCTGAAGCTTTAACCCTTTGCAGGCCTCCCTCTCTGCCCTCCCTGCCTGGGGTACAGCAGTTTGGGGATGGTGTCATGGCTAAAGCCTGACCTTGAGGCCATCTGTTGGGAAACTGCTTTTCCTTCAGCACCAGGTTCTCCAAAGCGACTGCAGAAAATGACAATCTTCCCCTGCACAGTCACCTGTCCTGGCACTGTAAACTGGATCATGTAAACTCATCTGATGGTCAGCCCTGCGCTGTTTCTGGCCTCACCTCAGCTTCCTCGCCCTTGTGGTGTGACCGTCTCCTTTTGGCTCTCTGACATCACCTCCCCTTGCTCTGAGGTGTCTGTGTCAAGTTGCACCGCTTTGTTTTTGTCAAAATTCAAAGGGAACTAGAAGGTTACACCACTGTGCCAGCTGACAGCATCGAGGAGCAGCCACAGAGACTTGTAGGGAACAGGACATCACAAAATGTCTTTTTACAACATACACCAGGAACCATCACTTTGATTCCTGGCTGACAGGACAGCGCGCAGGCACCAGGACTTTGGTGACCCAGCGGAGGATTTTGATAGAGAAGGACACAATATCTCCCCAGACATGTGACACAGAGGTTTTGCCACTTTGGCATGAACAGAGAGTACTGTGCTGCAGCGTTTCCCTGGCAGGCTTTGTCCTGATAAAAGCCTAAATGGCAATGGTAATTACGGAGGAAATTAATATAATGGAAACCAGTCCACTAGTTGACTTTCATCCCTTCTTCTCACACACCCACTTCCTTGGGTTCTTGCCTTCATGTTGTATTTCTTGCTTCTTGTAATTGTGTTTCTCCTTCATTTATCTTCCTAACATACCATCTCATTGTTACTTTTTTTTCCTTTCTTTGCCCTTTCTTCCTTGCTTTTTTGGCTTGCAGGATCCACACTGTCACATTCTGTGGGAATGCTTGAATGCTCTGCAGCACAGGCTGCTGTACATCCTGGCTTTACAAGATCGTGGTCAATTTAACGTTTCAGCCAGCTCCAGTTATAAAGTCACCAGAGTGTAAGTAGCAATACAAGGAAGCCTAAAACCACTTATGTAAATACTGCTGTCACCCATAGTATTTAAATCCTTCACTGTCTGGTGAAGAGTTCAAGTGGTCTGGGAAGCTTTGTGAGATGCCAGCAATCCACGATGGCTTTGCAATGCTGGAGTGCTGTGGTGCACTGGGCTGACCACCAAATAATCTCATTTGCAGGTAACAAAAGTATGCTGAGTAGGAGAGAGATCTGGCTGCTTGAATTTTCAAGGCTTTGAAATAAATTCTAAAACTGATAGTGATGCTAAAGCCACCCTATAGGTGATCAATTTACCATCTGCCAGACACTGAATCCTAACCACGCTGGTCCAGAGAAGACATATGGTGCATTCATAGAGTCATGCCCAAAAAACTGCCATCATCAAGCGAGGCTCCATGAATCACTTTGCTAGCTTATCACCAAAGAAACTTGGATCTTGCCACCATCTGTTGGAAGTACTGAGGAGTCACTGAAGCATTGGCATCCCTGTGCCAGCACTCACTGCACATCTGGTCCGCTGGTCAGCCAGCTCGGATCCTCTCTCCTGGCTACTGCCCAGCTGGGCCGGGCACTGGCAGCAGCACCAGTGCAGAGAGGAGCGAGTGCACAGCCTTGCACAGCACAGCACATCCAGGCAATTCCATGGGAGCAGAGGTTTTCCAACTGGTTCATTGGGTGCAGCACCTTGGAGCTAAGAAATCCTCTCAAGGATCTTACTCCTTCTCCAAGGAAGTTTTGTTTCCAAAATGACTCATTATGGGGATCACAGGGAAGGGCATTTCGTATCCTGGGATAGCCCTGCATCACACATGCAGTGTATTCTAAGGGATGTTTGGAAGCGTGTGAAAGATTCGGGAATATTCCCGAGAAGTTATAAATCACTGGTTGTCAATGACAACACCTGCCATGAATAGTCTGCAGCTTCTTCTCTGCTGTCTATTTTGATCATGCTTTACAAATGCATCTCATACACACATCCAAGTGATAAACTTGCACATACGAACATGAGAAGGAGATGGAACCTCCTTGTGCTCGTTGTGTTGGCTGAGGAGCTTACTCTGATGGTGACCTACTTACTCACAACTCCCCTCTCTCTGAAATCTCTTGGCAGACTGGAGATTAAATCCTGCTCTTTGTATTCCAAAGACCCCTTGGAATGACCTGCCGCTGACCATTTACATAATGCACCTTTGTCCAGAGGGAATTTAACCTGTGTGTGCTGTACCATCATTTCTGCAGAGGCACAACTTCCAGTAACTACTGGTGGATGTGAATCTCTCAATTATATCCTCTTATATGACAGCATTATACTCTTTATGTTGCCACTTCTGATACCTGAAAAGCTTCTCTCTTCTGCTTACTGTCCCTAAAGGACGCTGGAGGCGATGGGATAAAGAACAAAGCTGGATTTGCAGAAAATAATCCATCTCAGTATATTACCCTTTACTAACAGAATGATTGTTGTAGCAGGGAAATAAACACAGCCAGTGTGCTGTGGAAGAAGAATACTGAGGAGGAATGTCCAAAAAGAACAAAGAATGAAGTCTGGGACAAGATTTTTTTCAGGATGATGGCACTTAAAGAAACCATGGATGGATTCAGAGGGATTTTTTTTCTGAACGTCTGTGAGACTTTGTTTGTGAACGAGCATAAAATAGAAGACGCTTCTAAATGATGCAGAAGAACAGTTTTTGTTAACTTGTTAGGAACCATGATGATTAAAAACTGTGTTGCTTCTTTATGGAGTTAGTAAAGAACATTTCCTTCCAAACAAACTAAATTTGGGACTGTAAGAATTGTATTTGCTCTTCTGGCTCCCACTGAATGTTCTTCTCACGTAGCCAATGGAAATCCCTCAGTGCACAGAAAAAGTCTTGTGAAAACAGACTGTAGATGAGATTTAAACAAGGCCTCACCAGTGAGACATTTCCTCTCTCAACCACACAAGAATCCAAAGCACAGAGGGTCTAAACAGGGGCAGACAAAGGCAGTCAATGATCTTAAAAAATTAGTGTGAGGTAAAACACAGCTAAATAAAGAAAGGCCTATTAACTAATCAATCAACAACTGAAATCTAAAAGGCTGAACTTCTAAAAGACAGGAATTCAGAGTCAGCTGATGTGCACTGAATAGAATGTTAATGGAAGCTTCATATTATTCATACTTGTATCACCAATTATCAAGGCTTTTAAAAAAGGATATGTTTGCCAGACAGCTCAGATCCAAATTTCAAGGGAATTCTCTATAGAGCTTAGATGCCTAAATATCTTCTGAGGATCTAGGTGTATGTCTAAGGGTAATGAATAATTTTTATGGATTAACCACAACAAATCAAACTACAACAAGTAGATTTAACAAAGCACAAAAGCCCATGAAGTGCAAGTCTGACCTTGCTTCAACTTTGTGCAACTCCACCATTTCTCACCACATCACCTGGACTGTGCAGACAAAGAGTCTCCTCCTGGTTTATGCTGCCCTCAGTAAAACCACACTGATGCCAAACAGACTTCTCCAAATAATTTCTAGGATGAATCGCTAATATTCCTTTTTATGCTTCACCATTCGACCAATTCCTTAATAATCTTCTCTAAATGAGACAGAATTTCATAGCAGAAAGAAACATGTCACAACCATTCATTCCTATTTTTATATCTTCCAAAGAGGTTTGTAAGAGGATTCATTCATTTGTGTCTCTTACTATGCCCAAGTGAGCTCCTTTTCAAATGTGAACTCAGTACTGCATTCAGTTTTCTAGGCTAAATGCAAATGGATCTTCGTAACAAAAATGTATAAGCACATCTAGACCCAGAGGACATCTCTTTCACTTGGAAAGTCAGTCAGAAGAGTACTGGGAAGAAAACCAGCCAAAGTATTGCAGGAACCAACTTCAAAGGAGTCCCCTAACAAGGCACACTGACACCAACAGCACGAGAATAAATGACTGGCAGAAGGAAATCCACAGAGCTGGAAGACAGGCGTGGGTCAGAAGTGATGGATGGGTCCCTGTCTCGAGCAGTTGGACTGAGTCAACGTGATGAATGGTCTCAAGCACAAGACACTTCTCTGCAACACATCCTGTCCCTTTGCCCACCCTCTACCAACAAAACCCCGAGGCCCCAGAAACCAGCGTTTCCACCTTGAGTGGTCACCAGGAGCTTTCCCGAGCAGCCCAGCCTAACAGAACCAGCCTCTAGACACCTAAACCCTCGGTGGTGTGAAGGTTCTGAGCACAGCCCCTCGCTGGGCGGTCACAGGTGGCGATGGCTTTCCGTGGAGCGGCGCTGGCACGGACACTGGGTGCCGTGGCTACCCTTTAATGCCTGGGGGCTCTTGGGAAAGGCCTCACCTCTGGGTCCTGTAATGACAGGTCGATGGTGCTGTGTGAAAGCCGTTCCAAGGGAGGAGGTCTGCGAAGGCGAGGGACTGCTGAAACCAGACTTCTCTGACTTCTTTAATGTAGTTGGCGATGGCATTCCTGGCAAGAATGATTGATAAGTGCAATTTAATAATGCTAGGTCATGGAACGACAGCCTATGCATTGTGAAAGGGGGTGCAGAAGCAGCTAGACACACTTAAAGGACAAATGAAATGCAACACAACAGCAAGCTGAAAGCTCACTTTTATTTGTGGGATTTTTTTCAAGGCAGAAGCAGCCATGGTTTGCTCTGAACCATGAGTACTAAAAGGCAGCCATATTTTTCTTATAAATCTGAAATGTGGATAAGATGCAGCTTATTATTGCTACTGAAACCTACTCTGCTTTATTTTTAGAAATCTGTAATAGCTGGAGCATTTGGATTTTTACAGGTTTTTTATGAGTTCTGTCTTTCACTCCTTGGTTTAGTAGATTATTGCAAATGGATCTTTTAAATGTGCCGCACGACTCAAGGCACAACTAGAGAATGGAGTTCTCTGAGTTCAAACTCTGCCTCCCCTTACTCTCTTGACTTCAAAGGTATTTGAAAGTTATATGTTTATGTGGTTCCCTTTTGCTCTCAAACTTTTTTTTAAGGGGTGAATGGTATTTGTGTCTTGATATTAGAAGCTGCACTGGAATTATTTCAGAGTTGTTACAATGCCCTTGAACTATATCAAAGACTTCCAGTGAAAATCAGAGTTAAGTTGTCACTGGGTGAAACCTCTGCCATGGACAGGCAGAAATGGTGTGGTGCTAATCTGACTGGTTTGGTACACAGGGTAAGAATAATTCCTGTTGATGCCATATCAAAGCTGTGGCATCAATAAAAATTAATGGAATGAATATATTGCAACAGGCTTTTAAAATCTGAGCCTTTTCTGTGTATGGTAGATGCTTGGATAAAAGAAGTTTACAGTATATAAATTAAAAGTATGCATGTTTGTCTGTACTAGCTTATATTTTTGCAGTTCTAGATGCATCTGGATGTTCTGATTATCAGAATGTATCCTGAAAACTCAAAATTTCCAGTATATACAGCCCATCAGGCATTCTGCATATCCGTAGGGATGCAGCAAACAAAGGTTGAGATTTCAGGTGGAGAAGTAAAATACCAGCTAATGTGCAAGTTGAACTTCCACCAGCAAAGTCATTCAATTTTATTTCCAACTCTGTATTTTATAGTATTTAATTGTTAAAAAGTAAAGAGAGAGGCCTGGACAAGATTACCTCTGGGCTATATTATTAACTTTGTATTTAATAAGACTAGTTTTATAGTCCCTGGGATGTTGATTGCAATATGCAGGAGCCTTCTTGTACTTTATACTCTGCACTGCTGGGTCTTAATGGTTTCAGTGAGGCTTTGCAGTTTATATTTCTGTAAGTTAAATAAAGTAAGGGGATGGTTTGAGTTCCAGTGTTGTACTTGCAGCTTTTTGCCTCGAAATTTGTTTTCCACAGGGTTTGCTGTTGCGGTGGCTTTTTCCCCACAGCAGGAAAGGTTACAAACTTAACCTTTTAAAAACCGAAGTTTAGAACTGACTGGTGTAAGAAAGATATTGGGATGTTGGTTTTGTTTTTTTTTTTAATATTGGTCTTAAGGACTTTGGAGTAGGAACAAAAACAAAGATTGGTTCATTTTGGGGGGAAGCGAGAAGAAGAGATCAAACCAGGGTGTTTCAATGAAATATTCCAATGCAGCCTGCTGAATTTCTGCTACAGTGGGATGTAACTTAGTTATGGAACGTCCATATTCAGGACAAGGACACCCCAAGGAATTAACAGTGCTGTTCACCCAGATTTCCCTACGATGGAAGAACTGGGGATGGAAACACCAAAGGAGTGTCAACCCCAGCTCTACGTGCAAAATGTCATGGACAGTCCAAGCGACTTTCATGCACAGGGAAGGTCGTAGTAAAATTTGCCAGCATGGGAGCTGCTCCAGGAGCAAGGATCCAGGTGGGACACGAGTCACCTGTGCCCTGGGCAGGTGACAGAGGTCAGGGAAGGAGTGAGATCTCAGCTCTGTGGCTCAGGAGCTCCCTGCTTTCCCTGGCTACAAACCCTCTTCAGGGTTATGGGAAAGATAATAAAGCTTCTAAAAAAATGAAACGGCTTTTCTTTTGCCCCTGTGTTAAAAACCCTGCGGGAGTCATCTCTAAATGGCAGGGAGAAGGGGCAGAGGCAGTGGAATATGGTTTTAAAGCTGCAGCAAGTTCGTGCGATTGTGTCCAAACACTGGAACTTGAGGAGCTACAAAGAAGCTGATGAATGACCTTGAGTGTGGCAATGCTGAGCAGTGTCATGTTCATATGGGGATGGGTTTTATAAGGTCGAGGCAGCGGCTTTCATGTGAAAATAGAGATTTTAATGGAACCCTGTGCAGGGAAATTGAGTAGAAAAACAAACTGAAGCGCTGATAATTGGTTGCTACTTTTGCTCTATTTGTTTGTTATCGTTCTGATTGCCATTATTATCACAAGTTTGGTTCATTTATTTATTTTTTTCCAGGGTATTTTGAAATGTATTGGTTTGGAACAGTCCAACTATACCATGTTTTTGTTTTGTTTGGGGTTTGTAATGACACATTTTATTTTGAGTGATCACATCCATCAGATCTCAAGAAAAAAATGGCTGCTTCCTAGTTCAGAAGAATATGCAAACAGGAGCTTAATTACATCACTTAATATTGACCAAGAGAAAGAAGAAGATGAGCTTGCCAGCTCATTTCCAAAGCATGTTTTGTCCTTTAAGAGGGGAGGGTATGACAGAAAGTTAGGCAGTGCAAAGCAATTAGCATCATTCACATTTTATGTTGCGCTAGCATGGTGCTCTAGCAGCAAAATTCAAACATTCTTTGAATGGGTTAATAAAAGAAGAAATACAGTCGGCATGCAAGAAAAAGGTTTCCAAGAACAAGCCAAAATATGTCCCATTCTTCTAAATTTATCACAGCCATGTCACATTATCCTTGAGACTGCCAGGAATGTCAATTTTTTTGCAATTTAAAAAAAATATCTCATTTAGCACCATATGTTTGGTTAATGTGCCTGATATATCCTGCGTATTCTTTAGTCCATCCATTTCTAATACTCATTTTATCTTTCTTTTTTTTTTCTCCCCTTGCTAAGCCATATGTTACAATGCTGGTCATTCTATCGAAGCTCCTTTCGGGAGCTGAGAGCGAGGGAACTCTGGTTTAGCCGCCCAGAAAAACTTTGAATTCTACGAGTCTCACTTAGGCCAGCAGTCTCAACATTTGAGTTAGTTGTGGGTGACTGGTGCCTCCGAAAATCAGGCCACCTATGAGGTGGCACAGTGTGTATTAACGACGAGGAAGGAACTAAAGGGAGGTGACTAAATATGGAATTAGGTGTTTAATTTTTTGCACCCACGTTTGAGACTCTTGGCTCGTTTTAAGGGTCTGCTGCTCCATACCTAATGACTTTTAACACATTTAGCGGCCCCCAGTCTGCAGGGCCCCTCCTGTGCTGCTCAGGGATGCAGGAAATTAAAAAGTTAAGGCTGAAGGTAGCTCGGGCAGAGCTGGGGATGCATCCCAGGAGGATGCTGCTGCCTTGCATGGCTTTCATCAGCCATTCTTGGGGACCAGTGCATTGAAGCCCAGATTTCAGCACTTCACAGGACCCCGAGGAAGGGGCAGTGCCAGCTCTAAGGACATCTCTGAGTCCCTGCTCTCCTCTCTCTGCTCTCTGGTGCAGGGCAGCAACAAATTACAACATCCCCCAGCCCGTCTCAGCTGCGCTGGCCGGTGAATAGGGAATGGAGCCAAGGATCCTCCCCGTTCCCTGCCTCTTTCTATCCATCTGCTCCGAGCAAGGAATAAACAAGAACAGCCAGAACACAACGGCTGGGTAACCCAGGTGGGGGTTAAAAGTGTTCCTTACTATTCTGTGGATAGGACTCTTGTCCAAATCACAGTCACACCTGGCAGTTTTAGGAAACACAGCTTTCAGGATCCAGGTCTGAGTCTCCTCTGAATGTTATTTAGAGTGCGAGAGAAGAAAATCAGACTTTGTCTATTTTCATCTTATGGCAGCTTTTAACTACAGAATAAATGGAGAAGTTAATTACTAAATAAAAAAAGAAAATAAAGGGATTTGTGGCATAAAACGCAGATGGAAGCCTGAGTGTGTGTGTTACTTTAACTTACTGTACTTGTGTTCATGTGATTCTATATGTATGCCAAACATATATGGTCTGAGCCTGCTCCCATTAACACAAATCTGCTTTTTTCACTGGACAGAGGGAAACTGATCAAAGACCATGATGGTGCTAAATGGAACAAGATGTGTACTTTCGTATTTTTTTCCAAAAGGAAATATTAATTTGACATTGGTTTTTCAGTTGAGAAGAATTTTAATTGCAGTACACAATAAGCAGAAAATTCAGACAACAATAATCTTGAAACTGTTAGCAGCATTATATTTCTATCAAGGAATCTGTGTGCCTTTTCAACATTAGAGCTTTCTGAATTTTCATTAATTTGGCATTTCCCTAAACACACAAGTTATTTTGTTCATTCCACATCATGCATCACACCCTTCTGCTCAATGCATAATGCAAGCGCAAATGGGATCCTTGTCCTTGGGAGACTCTGGTTACTGGAGCCATTGGATGTTGAAGTCCCGCAGAAAGACTTTCCAAAACTCTGCACTTCGCAAACCTCCAGCCCAAGTTTAATCAGTGAGTGCACAGGAAAACTTCGTGTTCCTCATCTTCTAAGGGGCACGGGAGCATTGTGATGGGTTTAATTCCTCTACCTCCTTATGTTTGCCAGTACTAGAAACGCACCACATAGGAGTCTTCCTTGAGTACAGCTAAAGGTCTTCAAATGTTCATGTATGAGGCTGATACATATTTAAATGGACCAGAAAATGATGCGTGAGAATTGGATGCACAAATCCTTCCCAGAACAAACAAATATCTGCGAACCTCTCTTCCGTGTGCCTGCCACGTGTCTTACTAAAAAATCAGGATTAACTTTGGTGGAGTGAACGGAATAACAGCAAGAGGAGAACAAACCCCTTTCTCTCCAAATCTACACCTGTATATCCATCCAATTTCACTTGATTAATTACTAACATTATTCTACCTGCACACATCTCACACACAAACTCCATCTCTTGTTAGCTACATTGGTAGACCAGCTCATATTCATCTCCAAAGACAGCCTTTGGATGATTGCCCCAATATTCCCAGTAGCTCTCTGCCACTAGACTCTTGATGGAGATTTCATAACAAAAGCTATGAGTGAAACATGGTCTGGATCCTCCTTTCCAAGGCACACCAGGAAAAGGAATCACGGCAGCTCAGGTATTACCAGGTGGACCATGAACTCGACAACATGCAGAACAAATAGATGATGCAGAAAAACAAGTCGGCTGTTGAAGGAAAAACCTGATATATGGGAAGCATTTTTCAAGGAATTTTCATCCTTCTGTGTGAATTATTCCAGCAATTCCAGTGAAATCAGTATCAACAGAAATGCTGATCAGCTGCTATTTTTCTTTCCTTCTTGGGGAATTCTTAATTTCAAGCTTCTTGAAATGTTGACGGCTACGCTCCTGCCAGTCACAGTAAGTCTGTTCTATTTAGTGCTGAGCAAACTTTGTCATCAGCCGAGATACGATCACACTGACTGCCATCCATCAGTTTACTGTATTAATTGCTCCAGTATACACAAAATACAACACAGATGGAAATTCACTCATCCTAATGAAGTGCTCTTTAGTTTCTACATTCTGAATGGGTACTGGCTCCCCTGGTTGCAGCCGGAGTTACCATGATCACTGATTAACTACCTGCCAGCAGAGCACCTCGCTTCACAAGGCTAAATCCAGCTTAATAAACAGTGATTTTACAGAAGAAAAACGAAAGCTCCCCCTCTATCCACTTATCAAACTACTGCATATGCATCACCAACACACACATCCAGTTTCCTCAGAACTCGACATCTGACAGATCATCAGGAAAACAGAGCTAATCTATCCGTACCCATCAACATCGTATCATAGGTGACTGCCAGATACTTAAGAAGCCATCCAAAAGAAATGTCACAACTCTTTTTCAAGACACTACAAAAGAAATGTTCCAAATAAAATAAAGCAAATGCACGTACAAGTAAATGAGCCAAAGAACTTAATAAAAAGAGATTGATTAAAATGAGGACCAGAATGTTCAAAAAGGACTGAGAGAGAGAGGTGCCAAAGGCACATTAAATGGATTCAATGGCTTTAGGTTTTAAATGCTTTTGGACTCCTCAGCAATTTTTAGCCAAAAATGATAATTCAAGTTAGAATCGAAATTCTGATGTCACTTAGGGAAAAAGAAGGTTGAAATTTCTCCTTTGCAAATGAGCACGGATCCATTTACGAAGGAGAAATATCAGTTTATAGTGACGGACAACCTTGCCTACAGAATTTTAAAGCCGAGCACTACAATATTTACAATTATTTTAAAATCCTACCCCATGAAAGTCTGTCTAAATTGTTTGGTACAACGTTCTCATAGAGTGTGTTACCTTGTCTGTTTGTATCTGTGTTTACAGCATCATCTGGATTGTTTTAGATCACTTAAGTTTCACTGCATTCCTGCTCTGCCACCCAAGCAGTTCTTTCAATAACTAATAAACTAGTACTCAACATCTTACCAATTTCTTCAAAACATAATTTCATGAGTTATATATTTAAAAACTTTAATGAGAAGAGCAATAAACAGCAAGATAACAGTTCAATTTTCCCTTTGAGTTAATGTCAGCTTCGGCATCATTTTCCATTGTATAAATACATATTGCAAGAAGAATAAAAAAAAAATTTCTAATGACGTCTTTAGACATCTCGTCTAAAATTCATGACTACATTTGTTTCATTTCAAATGCTACTTGAGAGTTTTTCAGCACACTTGGCAGATTAGATATAGCAGCAGGGACAAACTGCAGCCATCCATAGGAGAATATACCTTTATGTGGGTGCTTTGGGGATGGAACATCTATAGCTGCAAGGCAAAAAATGCCATCATAAATTTGGATGGCATTTACAAAGCCCTCTAAAAAGTCTTTGCATATGATTATAGCTGAGGTATGATATTTTTGCAAGTAAAAGACCCAGAATAGATTTATGTTTCAACTATATCTTCCTGAGATGCATATGGATCCTAAATTGCAAGTGATACTAAAGGGAATTTTAGTAACTGAAGAGGATGGAGTCAAATTTTTGGGGGTTTATTTATTTATTTAATTTTCTCAAAAATCATTTGCTCATTATTTGCATGTCATCAAACCATCATTGGCTACCCAGGCTATATATAACAATGATGGCTGCTGCACGCCCCAGGCATGAGATGGAGATGGGTAAATATGCAGATTTTTTCGACTTGTGACCTCAGTTACTGCATGGTAATGTTTTCAAATGACTTTTATGATGACAAGACTAAGTTTGGTGCTAACATTGGTTTTGAACATTTAATCGGTGTACACTGCCATTGAACATGTGTTTTAATTAATAAAAGAGCTGTGGTCAGGACTGAAAATAGCCCAGGTGATTTACCACGGACTGTAAAGCCACCTGATTTCTGCACAATTTGAGGTGAAGAGTTTACAGGTTATTCCAAAGGAAGAAAGAGTTGCAAACTGAATTCGTGTGCATCGTACCAACAGATTTTTAATTTGGCAGGTGAAGAGTGTACTCATGGAACTGTTACATTTTGCTATCCAGTGGTTCTTGGTGTTTTTACCCTCTGACAGTCTGGGTTCGACAATCACAGGACTGAACACTCGGTAACACCAGAAATAATCCGTAGCTGACCTCCAGCTGCTGTGCCCTTTCCTGGGAATGTCCATTTCCAGCTGCGCACTGGAATGGCACTGTGGACCTGCCACCAGCAGCTCCCAGGCAGAGAGACTCGAAGCATTTCCCCACCAGTGATATCAGACAGGTGAGATCAGCCTCCCTTCTCTGCATTCCCAGCGGCTTTAGGATTCCCTGAGCGAAGGCAGAGCACGGCAGCTTGGCTTTGGAATCATTTCCAGGGGAGCCTGGATGGCCCTGCCGCCCGCAGGTCTGCTCCTGGGAGACGCCCAGCCCCTCTGTCACTCACTGAGCAGATGAAGACACACCTGACAGAGAGGCAGAGGGCTCCCAGGAAAATCCCCCTGCAAATTCCACGAAAACAGGCATGGCAAGGGCAGAGGTGACATGGGAGTGCTCCCTCCAGCGCTGGCACCCGGGCAAAGTGCTTGGCACGAGCTCTGTCCTCACTAGCCACCGGAGAATCCACACGAGAGGGACACCTGGGACATCCCCCCCAACCAACACAAAAATCTGTGCACCGAGAACAAGAGCATTGGCATTGTTTGAATAAGCACACCCACCATGAAGTGCTCCGCGGTGTTCGGGGTTTCTTAGATATCCTGATTTTATAAAAGAAAGTAAAAGAAGAAAAAAGAAACAAGGTGAGAGAGAACACTATCATATTTTGTAGCAAGCAGGATACTGTGTGAAATCTTGGCCCAGTGAAGTGATAAAGGGGAAGCTTTCAGTTTGCTTAAGGGAAAACTTATGAGCAAATAGCGAAATTACCAAAATACCACATTGCAGAAAATGGGTGCATTTAGGTTCAATTAAGCTGTAAAAAGGAAAATGGCACTTTAGCTTACAAAAACCCAGGGACACAGGGAGCTATAAGAGGCAACTTTACAAGATTGGTGTGCATGAGGATGCTGCTTCACTGGACCAAGAAAGCTACAGTATGGGACAGGATTTTTCTTTTATCAGACACTTTTGCTAGATAGTTTTGTCCAACCTCAGAAACGGCTGCTCTGGCATTATGAAATAATCCTACAAAAACTTGATCTCATGAGTTTAGGAACACAGAAAAATAGCCATGCCAAATCAGATTACAGGGATCCACCTAGTCCAGAATCCTCTCCCTGACAGTGGGAACTAATGGATGCCTAGAAAAGAGTACAAGACCAGGGAAAGCATACAGTGATAATTCTCCAAAACACTCTCCCAATCATTTGTGATTCAAGGACTTTTAGGACAAAGTTGATATCATGGTATTGAAGGTGCTCGAATCCAAATGCACAGATTTACACCCCCCTCCCCTCCACCCCTTTTTTTTTTTTGGATTTCTACCCCCATGAGATTTCTACCAGTCACACAGAAAAGGTTTCACAGTTTGGTGCTGGCAAGTCCAGCGTTCTTGCCACTAACTCAGAATGAGCTAACAGCTTTCAAGCCCAATGATGTTATGTGTATAAGAGCATCCAACACTTTTTCCTACGTAAAAAAGTGACATGTTGCTGAGGTGCTCTAAGTGTAAATACTTTGGGAGATTTGATTTTTGTCTTTTTTTTTTCTTGTTTAAAAAGAAAAAAAACAAAAAAGCAAGAATCTGGCTGTAAATTGATATTAACATTTTTCAGTATATGTGTAAAACACATGTTTCAGAAGAATAGAAGAGAGAAACTGTCACTCACTGGGAAGCTTTAGAGCTATCTGGCTCCCTGGGAAACTGCATGCAACTATTCTGGTGTCCAAGGGTTTGACCAGTGAGTTTCCTCTTCCTGCAAAGAATGAATGCAGAAGTAATAGAAAGTCTGAGGGGGAAGATTTTAGCAAATGGCTAAAGATAATCCTATTCTGCCCACTCCAGCAGGTAGGAAGCAGGTGGTGGCCGTGGAAGAAAAAGGGTGGGAGAGGAGAAACACCTTTGTGTCCCTCCCAGCAGCGGGGGCACGGGGAAGGGCAGACCCCAAGTGAAACCCCTTGGTGTGTGCAGCGATGCTGACCGGTCACCCCAGCGCCAGCCCTGCCGCACAAAGCCAGCACGTTCTGCTCTGATTGCCCGGGCTCTGGCTGTGCCTCCTTTCAGGACGGAGCACGGGGACTGAAACTCTGCACTCTGGGCTTCACTAACGCTGCCACCACCAACACGGAAATCCCATATTCCCAGACAGGAGCGCTGCCTTCTTAAGCATCCTCCACTTTGCAGGGGAGTTTTCAGAAAGTTTTAATTTTCTAATCGAATTGGTGCCTACACATGAATTTTTTACTTCATTTATTAAAAGAATCAGTAAAAGCAGGGGTCTAAAAAAAAAAAAAGCAAGCTTATCCTTACATTTTTGATGGCATATTGACTTTGTAAGAGTCTACAGGCAGGAGTGATATATCAGGGAGTCCCTATAACTTTACTTAAAGCAAAAATTAGAAAGTGATCGAAAAGTTTTATAGAGGAGAGCAGAAACATAATTTTAAGCCTCTTAAAATTGCCTGAACTGTGAAATCAAGTAATGAACACTAGAAAAGGATCTGTCAGCTGGAATCAAAGCTTAGACTAGTCAGCATTTTCTTCCTAAACCTTATTATGGCAAAGATTTTTCATCTCTGCACTCTGTTCAGCCCAACAAATAAACCGACTTGACCTCCACCTGTTACCCGGTGAAGTTCGCTGTCATCTCTGACTAAACCTTTTTCTTTCCCTTCAAAGCCCTCGGCACCACTGAGAAGGTGGGAAGACACAGCTGTGCACTGACTCAAATTGATACCAGCTCATAACCAGACAGCGTTTCACAGTACAAATTACAAGCGGGGGGGGGAGGTGGAGAAAGAAAAAAAAAATAATGTAGTGCCAATGAATTCTGGAAGGGGGCAACATTTTTCATCCATTTAACAATGAGATTTTCATAAAAAGAAGTTATTTTTCTTTTTTTCCTTTTTTTTTTTTGTGTGTGTGATATTATGGACTAGTATTTGAGGTAAGAAATATTTTGCTTATGCCATAACAATGAGCCTGTGCTAACACCACAGAGGAAGGACTGAAGAACATAATGGGTGCTATTTGTGTTGCTTTTATATTTCATAAGTTGAATGCATTAAACTGGTTCAAAGAGGTTCAACTCCAACTGCACGTAGGTTTCTAGACTTAGGAACGAGTCACAGCTATATAATGCAACACTGCTGAATGAAAATAATTCAATATTATGGAACACAGAACAGCAAGAAATATGTCATAAGGAAATCCGTGTAGCTGTTGCAGTCATTTCTTCAAATATATCATCGTGGCAAAACCGTGTGAGAAGCCTTCTAATACAAAGACATATCAGAAAAAGCCATTTCATATAAAGTTGGACTTCTCTGGGTGATTAATGCTACGTTCAACAAAGGAGACAGTGTCTGTCTAATTACATTAAATACTTATCTTCTAGGGATTGGCAGGGTGTTTCTGCTCAATGTCACTTTTCATGACAATGTAATGATAGATCCGTTTACTTACCAGTGCCATTAGCAAAAATTGTACTGTTTTCTCAACTGCCCTCATATCACGAAAATATTTGATTAACATACTGCAGCTTATCTAATACTCTAAGCAACATATTCTGCATAGTTTTCTCTCTATTAAAAGAACAAGATTACAGCTTGTAAAATTTTTATTGCACTCACACAGAAATAAATGAATAATGTGTGATAATAGTTCAAGTATCTTACTAGTTCACAGAACAGGTTTATTTGATTTAAAATATTAACTTGTACTTAAAATATTAAGATTTTTGGGGAAACAAGCAAATAAACAAAGTCAGTACTCTGAGGCACTACTTCCCATCCAGGCTTTAGTTATTATTTCCTTTTCATTTCAGCACATCTTTTGAAACTTTTAATACCTTAGGGGGGAAAAAAAAAATAAAAGCTTTCATTCCTTTGCTGAAAAATAGATATGGCCATCTCCCAAGCCTTTAAAATTCACCACATCGTGAATGGACTCTTCGGAGTCATGCTACTGTGCCAACATCCAGCAAACAATAACCCTCTGGAAGAATGTACCCAGCCAAGGCAGTTGATATAGTAACAAGATAATTTCATAAACTTATATTGAAGAGCAAGGCTGTGATGTAACATTCTAGCAGTATATATCAGCTACCTGATATTTACTAACAAGGTTAAACTCCTATCTGTTTGTCTCAGCACTCTTCATAATTCACTTTTTAATGGATGGACAGGAAAAGTCAGCAGTGTATGGCACAGATCATTTCTGAAATAGGACAAGACGGCTCACGGCAGTAGCTGCTCCAGAACACCCTTCCTGTTCCCACACAATCACATCAAGCCTATACTCTGCAACTACGGTGCTTCAATTCTACTCATGAATCCTTTGCGGGGTGGGATTTTCCTTCCAAGCAAACCAGTAAATTTGGAAAACAAAGGATCCCGAGGAGGAGGTGTCACCGTCCTCTGGTAAAGCGTACAGAGCATCAGTTCTCAGCTCCTTGGGATGGAACTCCTAAGGCAGGTGGGGAGCTGCCTTCCTTCCGTCAGGAGTTAGGACATCAACCCCATTTTGTTCCAGCTCCTCACGCTGCCGCGAAATGGCAGCGAGGACGTACCAAAAACGACTCGCGCGAGGCAGAAATCGACACAGCGATGCAGAATTAACCAAAACTGCCTTAAAATCCCTTGCAAGTGACTCTTGCAGCGAGAGGATGACACCACAGCCAACTGCCACATGCGACTCTCCAAATTAATAATGGATTTAGGATATTCATTCCCTGAGCTGCGAGGGTTCGGGGTGTGTCTGCAATTATCGAGATATAAGTCTGACACACATTATCCTTCTATCAATGTCATTTCCCTTAGTAGCCAACAGATTATCAGCAGCTTTGTGATATTCCAGGTGTCAAAGAAGAATTAAAACCACAACAATTGCACAAACAAAGGGACAAAAGATGGGATACGTGTTTCTGAGCCCTGCATATCAATTTAATATGTGCAGCTGACAATGATGCAAATGTCCTCGGGAGAGAGGCAGCAAGATCCGTGCCCAAACATACACACACCACTGTCAGCAAGATGGCAGGGAACAGAAGCAGTAGGATTCCCAGCCCAGGACACATGCCTCAGCAGGCAGAGCAACCCAACGAAACAATCCTCTGGTTGGGGAGAATTTTGGAAGCACCTGATATGGAAAAGGGCCCTAAACAAGCCAGATGGTACTTTTAGCTGGCAGCAGAAAGTAGGAGACAGCCAAAAACATTACAGCATTTCCCCAAGAGGCCAGCAAATCGATTTTTAACCATTTTTTTTTTTAAAGTGACGCTATGAATATGAAAAATAATGTTTTGATGCCTTTTTAAATCGCTAATTCTATGAATAATACACTTAAGGAGGACACAACTGGAAGAGATGAGAAAGCAATGGATTTTGACTTTCCCAGGGTGGTTGTATATTTGACATCAAGTTTCTATTCAGTCACTGCCACTGTTTACTCAGAATTAAGTGTCAGTTTTTGTTCAGGGTTTTCCACATAACATTAAAGAGAAAAATCCAGCAAAAGTAGAGAAATAGCACTGTAAAATCACAACAGCACAACAGTTCACAGGGCATGGGAGAAATATCGTTAGTTAGTCTGCTTTGTCCTCAAAACCATTTCCTCCCCAAATTATTGGGTTTCTAGATGATAATTTTTTAACAGAGGACAAAGAATTTCTTTAATACTTACAAGGTACCATTTGGCAGGGGATTTGCATAAGAAATACAGCTGTTTGGGGGAATCTTTTAATTTTTAAAACCTCCAAAAGGCCAGAATTTGCAATTCTGCCTGGATGACAGGGTTTTTTTCAGGGATCAGTTTGATGTCGGATGTCGACCCTTCCCTTTGACAGGCAGAAGCAGCTCCTTGCAGAGCATGTTTAGGTGACTTGGGCCGAGGAGTTTTCACTCCAGGATGGAGAACAGAGCTGGGTTGTAGGGACTGGAAGGGTAGAAGGTCCATGAACTCAGTGGGAATGAGCATCACCCTTTGGCTCAAACTGCCACTAAGACAGGGTTAAATCTGGACCACATCCAAAGTGCTTTCTCCTGTTCAGAGCAAGGTAGTGCATTAGTGTGCTGCATCGTGGATAATAGTCCTGGAGACAAACGTGGGCTCCTGCAATAAAACACTAAATGCGAAGAAAGATAATCCATACATTTCTGTTTTTCAAATCTCGTTGATTGTAAATCCTTTTTTTTTTCTCTTCCTTTTTTTTTTTTTTTAATAGAAGTATTTTCCTCCTATAGGTGGAACCTAAGACTTTGCCTCCAGCCCTTGCTGATATAATACAGTTCCATTTTTTCCAGAGTCCTGCTCTTGGGGCTAAGGACTACAGGTACCACCTCACTTGTCTGGCTTTTGGGGGTTCAAAGATCTGCATGCAAATCCTATTGAAGCAAATGAAAACTCTGCACAAAACAGTAAAACAGCCTGTAATTTTACAGCTAATTTTAGCAAGAGGATCTTTTATGTTATGCTTTTTGGTGGGTATCACAGTAAAAATAGCAGTGAGCATTGATATAAGGGAAGAGCAAAAAGGATGATCTCAGTAGGGCTGAGCTGGAGCGGTGTGGACAAGCAGAGCTGGAGGATGCTGTGGATCTCCTGCTCTTCCCTGAGCAAGATGGAACCAGAACAGAACTGTGTAGCCAGGCTAGATGAAGATACTGCTGAGGTTTCTTTGGAGCTGGAAACTGAAAGAACTTAAACATCACCCCTTCCTTAGGCTCTCTGGAGCCACACTGTGAGCTCTGGGTGGAAGTCACAGAATATCCACCTTGGGTGAAGAGCACAGCATTTGTCACAGCATACAGACATTCCTGCAGGTATAAGATGGCTCTGCAGCCGCTCAGCCAAATTGTTACCTGAGCTAACAGGCTGCTAGATGGATTTTTGTGCTTCCCTCTGCTTGCTGACTGCTGCGGTCAAAGAGTTGGGGCAGCACTTAACTTGAAGGCAAGAAAGTAACTGGGGAATGATTTATTCACTACTTCTGGCAGTGAAAAAGAAAACCACTAAGAAGCATCCAGCAAAATGATCAGGCAACAGACAAAAGAAGTTCTTCCTTATGCAGCACTGAATTAAACTGGAACCTTCTGCCATGGGATGTTGTGGAGGCCAAAATAAAGAATGGGTTAAAAGCACATCTCTGAAAGGAAAATTCACTGAAGGCAGTCAGATACAAAGATATGAACAGAACCTCTGGCTCATGAAACCGAGCTGTTTGCTGCCAAAGTCCATGAGGCTGTAAAAAAATCATCTGAAAAGCATCACTGGATGCCTCTCCTGCTGTTGTTATCTTTCCTTAAGTGTCCACCACCAGCTCTTGTCAGAGACAGTGAAGTGCCTGTCCAGGTGAGCCCTTGGTCTAGCTGAGAAGAGCCATTTGTTCCTCTCTGTAGGGTGATGACACTTTTTGTAGGCTGGAATGTGCTGTACCTGGCAGTTGAGAAGCAGGAAAATTGCAGTGGGAATGCAGCACAATGAAATTAAGAATTGCTCCTCACCTGGTGCAGAAGCAGGGGCACATCTAAAGTCAGTGCGGCAGAAAGTGTGGGAAAGAGAAGGGAAAAGAGAGATGAGATGTGGTCTTCTTCCTGTACTTGGTCCTGCACAATCTTCTGGAAGTGTCCAAGACCAGGCTAGACAGGGCTTGGAGCAGCCTGGGATAGTGGAAAGTGTCCCTGCCCATGGCAGGGGGTGGGATGGGATGAGCTTAAAGGTCCTTCCAACCTGTATCATTCCATGATTCCCTAATTCTCTCTGTCTCCTAACACCTTTCCCTGCACCTTTTATCTCTGGGTGAAAATGTTTCCTTTAAAATAAAGCCTGTTTTCTCCTCTAAAGCCAAGATCAAACATGTGCAGGGAGTACAGTAGCTGCAGTGTGTGCTATGTGCTGGAGTGATGGTTGTACTGGGAATGTTAATAAACAGTGCCCAGAGCAGAACTTCTGCATAAGAAAAGGGTGTATGTTACATCTCTCCCACTTTCCCCTGTCTCATGCAATATTTACACAGCTGTGCTTTGTAAAAAGTGTAGGGGGGGGTTTATTATTATTTTTTGGTAATTTATTTACCTAAGATAGCCCAGCATCTGTTTTGTGGTGAGCTTCTTTCACAAAGTTTCACAGTTGCCTTGACTGATGCAAAAGGAGGTCATGCTCCTTACTCAGTGATCTTAAAACCATTTGTTTCAAACACTTAGCCATTCTATTTGTCTAATTTGTGTTCTGTTCTGTGTTTTTGGTTTGTCCTCTGCTTGGAGATGTGCATCCGTGGAGGAGCTGATCTGGCTAGGTATTTTAGTTCTGTTTTATAAAATGCAGAAGTGCACAGGAATTTGCAATAATATGCATCATTTACTGGCTCTCAATATGTACTGTATACGGGCTCTGAAGATTACTAATATTTTCCAGCTGCCTCCAAAAAAAAAAAAAAGTGTTCAATGGAGTCTTTGCAGTGGGTCCTTTCCCATGACTGCCTGCACAGGTGATGAAGACTTTCCTGCGTCCTGAAGAATTAATAAGCCTGAACATTTCTATACCAGCAGCATACCACAGGAGATAAAATATTGCTTCTGCTTCCCAAACACATTAGAAAAAGCAAGTCTGCTGATCTCAACTGCTAAGACAGCACACGAAAGGAATGTAGTCCATTTCCCAACCAAGATCTAATCTATAGGAGAGTTTATAGATCCAAGGCAACATCCTGAATTGGTCCCAGAAGCAAACAAGAAGACTAGTTCAATTTTTGGAAGACAGGTACAGTACTTTTAATGTGTTTAATGCTGTTTTGCAACTGAACAGCCCCATGCTGCACTATCAGATGATCTTCAAGGATATCTGGGTCAGAGGAGACCACAAAGGAGCTCACAAAGGTTCAGGTTTGACAGACCCCAAATCAGCAAGAAATGCACAGCCACAGTCAAGCAGAGGAACTTCTGTCTTTCAGAGCTCACCTCTGGAAGGAAAGTGTCTGCTTTTGTGTTAGTGCCACGGGAGGTGACAGTTCTCACTTGGTGTCAGAAGTGGAGCCCAAGGCACATCACTGTCCTGGCTTTAAGGTACATTTTGTGGGCCACTGTGGGCAGAGGGTGAGGACTCCCCATCCCTGGAAGGGTCCAAGGCCAGGCTGGATGGGGCCCTGAGCAACCTGGGGTAGAGGAAGGTGTCCCTGCCTGGGCTTTAGGATTCCTTCCAAGCCAAACCATCCCGTGATTCTGTGATTCTCTGATCAACAATGGGTGGCAACAAAAATGTTGCATCCCAGGAATCCTGTTCTCATTGGGAAGCATCTTTCCAGCCTTTGTCAGGGAATAGTCTTCCACGCAGGAAATCCTTCCTGTATGTCTGAAAAATTATGCAGGTGATGTGAATTGCTTGTGGTGACAGAAACACCTCAGGTGACCTTACATTTGTGACAGTGCACAGGAAATCTGCTTTGCACTCGGTCACTGAGGTCAGTGAAAGCAGCACATAGGGGTGATGTTAGCACCAGGCCAGTTGAAAACAGCTTTAATTTGATAACTACAGGAAAATTCTTTCTGCATTTTCAACTCACAACTCCTACAGCTTCATCTCCATTTTTAAATGATGCATTTCCTGACATCTGGAACTAGATGCAAGAAGCAAAGCCACAACACTGACCGACCGCCCGACTTCTCTGGGACTGTGCTGAAGGGATGTTTTCCTCAGGGGATTACAGCAAAGCTGAGGCATGTGCTTCAACACTTGCATGGGATTACTAATTTTATTAAAAATGGAAAGCACAGTTTAGGCTGAATCCCAAGGCCAAGTCTGTTGTGTTGTCCAGTGTCTGGAAAAAATAAAAGGAGCCTTGGAGGGATGTGAAAACATCTAGAACTTTTCAATCTGAACTGACTTTTCAGCGAGCAGTTCTTCCCCCACCTCCAGCTTCCTCCCATGATTTTGAGGCAGCACTGCCAGCAGCATGGCATGTTGTCACAGGTCTCATGCTACTACGTGAATTGCCAAAGACAAGCTGAGCTATTGATCCAGTGGTAATTTGCTGTCAAAATGACTCTGTCTGAGATGGCAAATGAGCAATGTTAATCATTTGACTTGACGAATGCTACTGCAAAAGACTGACAATGCTCGCAGCACCACTGTGGACCTGCTGCATTTTTCCTGACTCCATTAAGTTCCTGGTCTTCACTGGCCTTGACCAATTAGAGTTTAACTTATCCATTAAGGTGCAGCTCTGGGAAAGTTGTGTTTAAAATAAACAACAACTTATATTGGTGAGTAACTCATCAGCTATGCAGCAGCCTGATTCTGATTGCCTGGCAGAGAAACACACACATTTTGTGCAGTATCTGATAAAAGATCTATAATGTGCTAACACAAACCTATCATGTAGCACCTGTGACTAACAGATTGTGATATCAAAGTCTTGATGCCTAAGTGCTCCTGTAAATGCATTAAACTTTTAGCGGCAGGAACTGTAGACTGCCAGTGACAAGGAGCTGATATGGTATTTCAGTAAAAGTTGATAAGTGTTATTGCTCTTAGAAGAAAAGAAAAATCTTATGTTCTTGAAAACCACTGGGCAGCTTGTGTTTTGATGGGATACTGTAATGCAGAGAGCAGGGATATGGCAACACATGGACTATATGAAAAAAAAGGCATTTAAGAAAAGCTCTGTATCCTACAGCTGCTGGAGTTCCTTAAAGCATGCTCCCATCACGCATTTCACTTCAGGCATCTACCTGTTCACTCGGAGTCAGCTTTTTAGGTGGCTGCATGCACGTGGGGCCTTGCTTAATTCCACTTTAAGGACTGAAGTTCCTCCTGCAGGTGAGGAAGAACTTCTTTCCTGAGCGGTGGAACAGGTCGCCCAGAGGGGGTGTGGAGTCTCCCTCACTGGAGATATTCCAGACCGTCTGTCCCCTGTGCTCTGGGATGGCCCTGCTGGAGCAGTGAGGTGGGACCAGATGACCCCACTGTGGCCCCTTCCAGCCTGAACCATTCTGTGTGAAATGTGCCCACTGTCTTAAGATATTAAATTCAATGGAGGAAAAAATGGCACAGGCGCCTGCTGGGAGATGTGCTGAGGTGTGTAATGAAGCTGCTGCACCAGGCAGGTACAGGCAGAACAGCTCTGGGACTGCCTGACCTTACACACTGAGAACCGGAGGGCAATTCAATGGCACAACTGGGAAATACTCAGTAAATACAACTGGCAGGGATCCTGGATGTAGAGCTCCTCTGGTCTAAGGAAAAGTGATATTACCTAGGCTTTGTCTTTCTTCAACAGGCCTATGAGTATCCAAATAGTTCAGCTCAAGGAAATTAATAAAGATCATGAAATTCCTGTGTCTAGTTATGATCCAGAGAAAAACTGCCCACTGCAGCAAGTCACTGAAAAGTAGTGCCAGAGAATTATTTGACATCGAATACTCCAGGTCTGAAGCTGAATGTTTTCCCAGTAAAAAGGAATTATTTTTCTATTCCTTATTTTGTATAATACATGGTTCTCATATTTTTCATCATATTTTCTGCGGCCAGTTCCTTGAATCATTGGCAGAAATGCAGCACAATCATTGAGAACTTCTCTGGGCTCTGAGTTAGTGCACGACATCAAGGCCTTTGATGAGCCCACAGACCTTTTGCCTGATGACAGATCAGACACACACTGCATCGCTGATGCTGGGACACACCACACATATTTTATCTTCCAGGCAGTGCCAGGCAAAAACTGTGCTTAGGGCATAAAAAACACGGTCTAGGATCTCCCTTATACCACTTTCTCTCGAATTTCCAGGATATAATTCCAAACAGACTCTGAAAACAAACTCTTGTGGTCATCTGAACTATGCCTGAATGAGCTTTTCTGATGCATACGACATAAATAAAAGTTTCTCAGTGAATATGGAGAACTTTTCTTGCGTGCTGAGAAGAAAGCCTGTGCCAGATTTAAGAAAAGCATGATTGTAACAAGAGTTTGGACCGATTGCCTGCATGTGGTTGTTCCATAACCAGCCATGGGGAGAGGCATGGCACCATTAAGTTTGGGGTCACTGCCACTGCAAGGGAAATATTCCAAAACAAGATCTCAGCTCCTCAGTTGCATAGAAATTCCTCAGAAACTGTTTTCAGATGGTCCCATAGATGGTGGCATGGCAACAAGCAGCAGTAGCCTGGGTGGTTTAATGGGCAATCAAGAGCATGACTTTGATATCATCGTTACCACCAGAGATGTGTCCAGCAGTCTAATGGGGAGCTCTCGAGCTTTCTGCAGATTCATATAAAATTACCAACCCCTGAGACTGCGGATATGTCTGTCAGCCATGCAGTGCAAGTGGTATTACTAATTCCTGAGGGTTTCTGCACTGAAAGTCTCATTTGGTTCCTGGAGTTTTCAAGGAAGACACACAAAGGCCCGGCAGAGCTGGGATGGGAGTGGAACATCCAGGGTGGAGCTGGGGCAAGGGGACGACCAAGGCGTGAGCAGCCCCGCCAGCCTTTCAGTGGAAGAAGGACCACAGAGCTCCAACCGTTTTGCAAAGCAAGTTGGTCAAGACCACAACCAAAGCAGAGCTGTTTGTGCTTTCAGATACCTCAAGAAGTGCAAGGAGTACAAACACGAACTTTTCCTGGCGTAACTGTCCTCTGGAGACTAAACTGCCTTGTGGAAATACACGTAGAAGATCTAAGAATACAAGTAGAAGATCTAAGTAAAGAAACACGTAGAAGATCTAAGTAAAGAAACCAACAGGAAACTGAATTTGCATCTCAAACATTTCTTTCCCTGCCACACTGTAGAAACACAATGGAAACAGACTTGGCAAATACCATCCATATGCTTCACAAAGTGACTGACGGAGCACAATGTGAACATTACTCCTGGACTGGATCAAGAGAACGCATTAAAAGGATGCATAAGTGGAATACAGATATACATTAACTCAGTCTTTGCTTATTATGGAATTAAAAAACGTATACCTGTAATTATGGCTTACCCCCATTACAAGCAGAGCTGCCACAGAACTGAACACGGGCCAGCTTTGTGCAGGAGTTCAAAGGCAGTGTGATGTTGCCTTATTTTCTTACTAACATCATCTTTATCCTCTCTTGCCCTTCTCCTCAGTTAACAAGAGTTATGTACTGAAAGTGCTGAGATAAAGTAATGGTAAGGAGGATGCTGCAAAAAGGTATTTGAAAAGCAGAAGTAATTTACTACATGTCTGCTTTGTTTTACTTCCTAAGCCTTCCTGTTGTGAAAGGAAATTCATCTTTTCTGGCAGACTCCAGCCTTTTTAGGTCGGAGAGCTCCCCAGGAGCTTTCGAGTGCAGGTAAATGGATGTGAGACTGAAGGAGTACAGCACAAGGAACATGGGATTAATGCTGGGCTTTGCTTTGGCTGTCACGTCTGACGTACAAGGAGAGTGCTGCACCCTTGGTTGCAGCAAGGATCTGGGTGTGAAAAACACAAGGCTGAGCCCTTTGCTCATCACTACAAGTCTGAGATGCCACGAACGGAAAGGTCGGGCTGCCAGTGGGTGAAGCACGGAGGATCTACCCCCGGGTGGGTGAAGCACGGAGGATCCACACCCAGCAAAGTCTCCACACAAGACAGACGCCAGGGTGCCTCAGCAGAGCGGGTGGAAGCTCAGAGGAAGGGCTCTGGATGGACAATAGGTGCAGCCCGGATCCTGCACGCAGCGGGGACCCCAGGAGTAGGCACGGGGGAAGCATCCACCGCCTAATCTAAATAGCACACAGAGTGGTTTTGTCCTCTTCTGTTCTCCTGCCAGTTTGCACATATGTTCTGAGCATACAGCCTGCCCTCCAAAGACCACTTACAGGGGCAATCATAGGGAAGCAAAGCAGGAAGAAAGTATCCAAAAAGGGAATTTGTTCAAGAGAAAAAAATGGAGACAGATGTAGAGCGACTAGTCACGGCTGGCGGTAAATAACCCTCTGCCTGGAGTGCTCTCTTTCTCTAAGAGGAGTTCACATATTCCATTTCATATTTCCTTTCTAGGAAGTCAAATCTTTGTTTTCCTGGCATTTGTTCTTTTTTCCCTTTTGTATGGTCTAAAACTGTCTTCTCATTTTCACTTTCTCTTCTACGTTTTGCTCTCTTTCAAGTGCATTTCTCCCATGTCCCTCTCACGCAGACCTAATTTCCCTGCGCTGTCCCAGGCCACACCTTTCACCACCACCCTCTGCCAGTGCCTGTGCCACGAGCACACGTGTGCTTCACACCTGCTCTGGTGTTTGAGTCTCCCCTTTCTCATGTGCACACCTCAAAATTAAGCAGATGCAACACACAGAGACAGAATATTCATCCTCTCACTCCCATAAACCTGTCAAGGCATATAGGCCAAGAAACTATCTCTGCATAAATCTAAATCTCCTGTGAGGAAGCAATCTACTCCAAGGCAATAAAGGCAAAGGATGTATTATTATCTTTGGTGTGGATCCTACTGGGCTGGGAGGTTGGCTGCTGGCTCCTCTCTGAACTTTCCTTCCCAGCCAGAGCAGCCATCCCACAGACAAGTCTAAGCTTCCTTTCCTTGGTCTGATTTCCTCCTCCCGTTGTTTGGCCAGTAACCCAAAGGACAGGGTTTAATTATGGAGTTTGGAAACCTGGCTTACACTACTCTGCCAGCACAGGATAAAACTTCAGCTTGTCTTCTGAAACAGCATCATTCTGCACTGCTGATACCTGCGTTATCCCACACAGCACAAAATGAGCCGCAGGGAAGAAATGCCAAGCCAAACAAAAAGATGGGTTTAGTCTTTAAACTTCTAATGTGAATTTCACCGGGAAGAAAACAAAACATTGAAGCTCGGAGATTACTGTATGCTAAAAACTGTGCCACCATTTTGACTGTAGATTAAATAAATGGCAAGGCCTTTTTCTGGAAATAAAGACATCAGAAAGGATGGATCTGAAACTGGCCCAGGCTCCAAAGCTCCCTCTCTGAGAGGAACGCCATGGAAAGTCCCTGGCTGAAATGGGATGTTAACACCACTTGTACAGCTTTCAGATGACCAACTTATTTTCTAGGCAGACGCCCCTCTGAAGACTCCTGAAACATTTTACACTTCTGGAGCTGAAACCCCTGTGTCAAACAACAAGGGCCACACATTAGTGTCAGCCCCAGAGCATGGCAGGACGTGTCCCTCGGGGAGCACCTTGTGCCAGTGACACACCACTGCTGCCCTGGCAGGGAAGGACATTCAGGACTGTTTTGTCCTTCGCCACTGATGAGCTGTGGCTCTTCAGGTAATCCCTCTGTCAGCCGTGCTCTTGCAGTGACCCTGTTTTACGGAGAAGCTGAGGCAATGAATTCAGAGGACAGGCTGCTGGAAAGCCACGGCAGAAGCACTGGGGTGGGGCTGTGTGGATACAGCGCAAGGATGGCTTGGAAGTGCATCCCACGTGGGGAGGATAAAGCTCTTTTTCTTCACAGCTGTGACAGTGATAGATGACTTGGTGAATCTGAGCTATATCTAGTTGGGACCTGGCTACAGTCCCTGATGCTGCAAGGTGATTTTCTGCCATTTTACAGGCAAGACTAAGCAGAATCTGGGGTTTTTCTATAATAAGTGAGGAAGGTCATGAGGAAGGAAGAACCTCCTCTTGTCTGACTTGTTCTTGCCTTTCTGAGCACCTCAGGAAGTTTGACACAGGCAGCTGTGCTTCCTCACGATGGGCACCCAGTGGTGCCAAGAGCGGCAGAGGTGCTTTGGAGGTGCAAGGCTTTGGTTTGGGGACTCCTCTTGCCCAGCTCAGCAGCTCAGTGCCACCATCAAGGCAGGACTCGGATGAGCCAAAGGTAATGACCACACGCAGGGAAAACCACCAGCAGTGACAGCAGAATTAATAGCCAACCTCTGGCTGCTGCACAAATGGAGAACATTTGTCATTAACAACGAGAACCCCAAACTTTGGGGGGAGCTGTCCCCCAGCCTGACAGTGATGCAGAAGCAGTGACCCCGTCAGTTTTTAGCCATCTGTGTCTGCAGAGCGGGTTGCGATCTCTCCCTTTCTGTGGGCGCTGAGCTTTTGTCCGCGTTTTTGCCACTCCGTAAGCAGAGGTTTAGCACAAGGTGAAGCTCTGCCTTACATCATCTGGAGCCTGGAGCTGATGGAGGGAACAGCCCCTGGTGCCCGTGGAGCAGGACACCTCAGTGCAAACACCAGAGCCCTGGGGACGGCGGTGGCAAGGCAGTCACAGGGAGCCTGGCACTTGTCTGCCTGCAGGTCCACCCTCTCCTCCTGCCAAAGTGCCACATCTGCAGTCAATAAGGGCCCACAAGCTGGCTCCTCCTCATTAGAGGAGAGAGGGCAGCTGGCAGGGGATCCTCCAAGGGCTCCCAGGCACAGGAATCAGTCTCCTCCCAGTCTGGAATAGCCCAAATTTGGTGACTTTCTGGGCATGCTGTAAAGGACAGCTGTTTGACAGGGTCTCCAGAGAAAGCTGTGGGTATGTTTCCTACATGATGAAGGATATAGGTGGCTGGCCAAGTGCCCACAGAACTGATTTTAATGCTGTTCAGGTCGAATTTACTTTTCTGTGCTGTATAGTTCATTATACACAGTGCCCTGGACAAGCGTGTGTTTTTTCCAAATAAACCAAAACCATACTATTTTAAATCCAGACAAACAAGGAAGACAAAAAATACCAATTGCAAAAGATCCTTTTGCACTTTTAGAGGACCTTCTCAAACCCTGGGAGGCACTTCTTGCCTTCCTCTAACAAATAAGAGTTTTGTTATTTTTATTGGCAATAAATACTCGATTATTTAGCTGTAAGCAACACTGAGGCATTAACTTCACCTATGCACATAGCACTGACTCAGAAAAATATTTCCAATAGTATTAAGCACCCAGATGATCTCGGGATAAGTGATCAGTGGACAGTTAAGTATGTAACATTATATAACATAACCCAAAGAAATTATCAACTGGAAAGATCACACAAAAATTAATTGAGAAGAGGCCAAAGAGCTGCTTCCTCAACGTTCTGAAGTGTAACACCCAGTGATATCTATTTTGATATGAAGCCTCCAATCACACTTCACAGCATTACAGATTAATAAAACAACTCCTTCTGTAAGTCTCTTAAAAGTCATTACTAAGTGATCTCAAGTGTTGTATAATGCTTGAAAAGTCCTTCTACCTTATATAAGTTTAGGGATATTTATTTAAGCAGCATAACTGATGGAACACAGCCCAGACAGGTACTGCTTTTTGCTAGAAAAAGCTATCCCAGAGCTGAATCTGGACATTTTGATAGAAAAAGACCGCCTATCTTCTGCTGCATTATTTAAATACTTCAGATACTTGGCCAAAACACAGAAGTGACACACTACAGAAACATTCACAGCTGCAGGAGCAATAAAACCACTTCCATATTTTCATTAGCCCGTTCCTCGGAAGTGACGAGATGTCTAGAACGGGTCACCTCTCTAGCACAGCAATTCTGATAACAAAACAGAGCAAGTGGAGATGATGTTCTGGGGCTCTGGGAGCCGGGGCTTACCTGGCTCCACTTCATGCCATCCGCTGGACTGGCTGCCGCTGCCCGGAGAGCGCCCTTGGCTTGTGTAGAACGGCTCCTCACCAGGGCTGTCCATCTCATCCTCCACAGACTTGAGACGTTTTGTAGAGCTGGGAATGCAAAAGGGCGTAATGAAGGCATGGAAAAGGAACCAAGGCACTGCTGGTGGGACATGCTTGAGACTAACTTGGTTATGGGAGGCAGAACAGATTTAGGAGCCCTGAGAAGGGGAAGGTGTGAATCCTGCACAGCAAACCTGCCCATCCAACCTCTCAGCATCCGCTTTTCGTTTCTGATTTGTTTCCTTGCCAATGACTAAGCTTTGGTGAGATACAAAACAACCTTTCACAGGCCAAACCCCTAAACACGCACTAGGTTTGACCAGAAGTTAGTCTGACATTTAGGCTTTCACAGATCCAAAAGTAGGACCTTTTTCAAAACACACCGAGGTCAATAAAAAGGCAAGAATTGAACTTTCATTGCGTGATTCTTGCAGTTTGAATGAATACGGTGATGGCACACGAGACTTATTTTCACCATCAGATTTTTTCATGGCCAATTCTGAAAGCAAATTGTTTATCAGTTTAAACTTTTATTTTCAATCTTTTCAATTAACACAGACTTCAGTCCCATAAGAAGAAACGCAGGCAAATGAATGATGGAAGAATCCATTCTTGGTTCAAATGTTCTTGTTATCCCACAATAAGAAGCATTTGACTCTGCAGCTGTGCCAGCAAGCATAGAAAGCCCCCAATGGGTATCTCTGGCCAGTGTCAGCATTAAAGAATCCCCCTGTGATGAATCCCACCTCCCTCACCAGAGGCTCAGTACACAGAAGAGCCCTTTCAGTGGTCTCTGGTGGCCACTGGCTCCGGCAGTTCTGCAGGGAGAGGATCCCAGAGCCAAAGACACTCAGCTTGGCTCTGTTTTCCATAATGACTTGTACAGACTGCGTGGGGACCTTACTGAGAATTTCTCTTCTAAGTACTTTTCCAAGGCTGGGCCAGCTCGCTTTTTCCCTCCCCCAAATCTGTATTCTGTTAAGACTTAAGGCATTCAAGAACAGGCTCCTCTGTGCAGGGGGAACACATTTAACAGACATAAAACCTTCCACTGCAATTCCTATTGGTTTAGAGCTTGCAGCCTCCCCACCCAAAGCTCTGCACAGGTAGGAGCTGGCGGGTGTGCAAAACCAGTTGGTGAGAAACAGGAAGAATAAGTCTTACGGTATGTGTGGAATGCAGGTTTGGCCATTCCTTAATTTAGAGAATTGTTATGTGTCAATAGGGGAAATTGTGTGCATACAATATAATTACCGCCTGATAATTCTGCTGAGTCTGTGTATTTAAAGATTTTTTTTTTTTCTGACTGGGAACAGCCTAATGAGAGGAAAACAAACATATTACCAAGTTATTAACTACCCATGCTGTTTATAATTAGCTCCTTATCAGTGGTAGCTATTTGCAGAAGAATAGAAGAGCAACAACTGAGCTCTTAAGTAACATTAATAACCTCACTTTTGCTTCTGGAGTCACCAGTAAATTCTACCTGAGAACAGTGCTAATGATGAGTGCTGTAGGCTACACAGTTTACAGGCAAGAAAGAAACAGCAGAAAGTTTTTAATTGATGTGTAATGGGAATTGTAGTCACTGAGCTTCATAATGTGCACACTAAGTGCAAGACATAGAATGTGCTTCCAATCACTGCAAACTGTAAGAAGTTACTGCTAAGAGTCTCTTGTTCAAGACTATTATTTTTAAAATAAGAACAACAGCTATATTCAAACTATAGAGATTTTTCACACGTGCACTTGCTCACTGCAAAGCTGGTGGCACTGCAGGCTGAGATAAAAATGTAAAGGAGCGTTGTGCTGGAGTTAGCCTTTCTTGTCATGTCTTTGAAATAAGTGATCTATTTTGGCTGTGGGGGAAAAAAAATCAATCTGGTTCCTTAATAGTGTTCAAGACTACTCGAGTGACTGAGCTTGTTTATAAATCTAATCTCATGGATGATTAAAGTGAAAGGTAAAAAATAAAAAATATCCTTGTTTGATAGTTGGCATCTAAGCCAAAATCAAAATCAGATGGGGCAGTCATCTGCATTAGCAAATCAGTTTTCCAAAGGCTGAGTCACAAACTTCTAAATGCTCTATGAAAACGAAGTTCTTTATAGACCAAGGCTCTAAAACAGTGTTAGTCTCACAGGTAACACTATTTACAATAAAGAATACATGTAAGTCTGTCTTAAGACTTTCCTCACATCTCATTATGCTCCAAATTCTCTTCTGCCACAAGCTGAATCTCAACAATTCCCATGGAACTTCTGATACACCCAGGTACAACCATGAGTTACACCAGTCCATGCAGCAGTTTTTCTATGAGGCTTGTACCCACGAAAAGAACTTTACTGCAATCCAGCTGAACATTCAGCTCTGTGAATCTGAAACAGCTCCACATCGTGAGGCCCCCAAACAGCCTGTCAGAGAATTTAATGGTTACTTTCCCAGATGAGTAATGATACTGGCCTGGGTTTCCAAGGAACCTGGTAGTAGGCAGAGATTGAATTACCTGGTAGAGGATGTGCTAGGTAAAGACCTCCTCATTGCTCCTGGGCTCATGCTGTAGTATGAAGAACTTTCCAAATCTGAGAGGGAGAAATTAGGGCCTGTTCCTGCAGCTATCGGTGCTGGGGAAACAAAAGAGATTGCAGTCAGTAAGTCATGTGAATATGGCATGAATTGCACTTCAAAATCACTTTCTTCTTCCTCATGAGTGTGTTTAGTTTCACGATGGGAACAGGTGGGATGTGGAAATTAGGAAATTCTAATGGTACCTGGCATTGCAATCAAGAAGGTATAAATTTTATCAAGAATACAATGTTCCATGACATACACTCTTGCTTACATTCCTCCAAAGATACTATTTTTATTATTATTATTTAAAATTAAACAATTATGGCATGACTTTCTCTAAGCGCTGCTTTTCTATTAATATCATTCTAACATTTAATGAAACTTGTTGCTTTTAGGACCTTGGCATGGTTACAGGTAGGCTGCATCATCCCTGTAGAGTGCTTGGCAGGATCTACAAGCAGCATAGGCAGGGAAATACACACCTCAGGACCTTTGGGGTACGCGTGATGTACAGCCACAAGCAGAGAGGTTAAAAAAGCAGATGAGAAACTTGAGTTCTTTTCTGCCTAAGAGCATCTCTAAGCTTTCCTCTGGCCTCTCCCCCAGCTAAATCAGAACTAGAGACATATGACTCCCTAAAAGTTTTATCCAGCAGTGAGCTTCCACTCTGCACCTCATCACCTTATCCAGTACCGAAATTTTTATTGCAAGGGATAGGAATCCCTGCGATTTCCCTGTCCTAGAGCTTTGCTTTCACATGAAACATCACAAACTTCTACACACCCTGAAATCTGCAGGCACAAGCCGTGAACTCCATGTGCTGTATTCTTCTGGGAACAGGCAAGGAACAGAGCAGCTTAACATTGAAGTCAGCAGAGAATGGATTTCGTGCCGAAACGCCACTAATACAGCAAATGGTACCATGTCCACTGTGGCTGTTCTGGTGCTATTTACAGGACAATAGAACTTTGGGAGCTGACAATTACAGATCATGATTTTCTCTCACATTTCAGAGCCATCTGAAAAAGGATGCCCTGCACAATAAAATGCACCAGCTTGGCCTGGGCTGTATTGTCTGAGAGCCCTGATTCGCAGCCACAAAGGCGAAGCAGTCTCAGTGCCACATAGGGATGCTGAGCCAAGTTTCATCTTTGGTCTGAGAATCTGGCCCATTTTCAAACATGAAAAAATCTTTCAGTCCAACGGGGAAGGAGTGAGGAAATGAAGACAGGATAGCTCCTATCACCCAGCTAACATGTCTGGGCTGGGAGTGCTGCCACTGTCTGTAACGGGGCCAGTATTTCACCCCAAGTCTTAAGGAGCTCACAATGTCAGATTTGACAGAGGAATAATGTAGCTTTGCAGCTGCCTCATCATCCCCACAAGACAATTAGTTGTTGTTTGGCAAGGATCTTTTAAGAACGTCATTGAGACAGAAAGGGAACAGCCTGGATAGCCACGGACTTTTAAAAGCTGGGGATGGAAAATGCACAACGCCATTAAAACTTGAGAAAATCTGGAACGATCATTAAAAGGAATTAAGTTGGGAAGTAATTTATGGCAAGAACACTCAAATCCTTTGTTATCTTCTCTTAACTATCATACGCTTCCTGCACACTGGGTATATGAGAGGGTGTGTTAACAGAGGGAAAGAAAAATTAAGCACAGTAAAATTAACTCATTTTATCAATTTGTGCTTTCTGCAACAGTTTCCTGACAGCAGCTACAAGAGGCTGTAAAACTGATGAATTTGCATGGAAAAAGAAACCGGTGTAAGTAATTTGTGTAAAAGGTAACAGGGACATGGACTGCTATAATTCAGACACCCTGCAGATAGCAGACTGCTGCAGTGTGTGCAGTTATGGGTTAGAAAAATGACCACACTGCAGTCAGTCTGACTTGAATGGAAATCAATCATAAAGGTACTCTCTGCAGCATCTACTCCACAGTTTTCAGCAACTTCCTTGCCAAACAGATTTGTGCTCTGCAAACCCTTTCCTGAGCAATTTCTCTGCACCCTCTGTCTCCCAAAGCCCAGCTTACAGGTAAAGCACACAGTTTTCCAAACAGGAACACTAAAAAGGCAAGCACTAAATTAAAGCACTGTTTCTCTTTGAGGCACAATGAATTTCCTGGACATCGCCAGATTTATGAAACAGTTTTATTCCAAGGAGATAAGGAAGAAAAACTGGTATGTGGGTAACGCTTCTCTGCTTTCTTTGACCCCCTGTGTTTATTGCCCTTTCCCCATATCCTGGGTATTTCTTGAGCTGGCCCTACAGGGAAATGGAATGTGTGTTCAGAGCAGGGGTAGGGTAGGAAAAAGGTATTGCTAATGCTGTGTAAACGCAGTGCAAAGCACAAAGGGCTGATCACACAGGGACTGCTGCCTGAGGAGGCAGGCTGCCCAGAGAAGCTGTGTCTGCCCCATCCCTGGAAGTGTCCAAGGCCAGGCTGGACAGGGCTTGGAGCACCCTGGGACAGTGGAAGGTGTCCCTTCTGGAATGAGATGAGCTTTAAGGTCACTTCCAACCTAAACCACTCTGTGATTCCCACCAAAGGCAGCAGCTCTGGAGAGGAAGCAAAGGGATCAAAGTGGTGCAAAATGTGGCAAAACTCTGTCTAAACTGAACCTCTTCACCGCAGCACATTAAATCCACCACACAACTTCCCCTGTTCCTATGTCCTGGGTTCCAGCCCCACAAGGAGCAGCGTGCTGGCAGCTGCAGCCTCACAAACTCCAGGCAAAGATATGAAAAACACCCCATTCCCCCTGTTAGAACTGCTCTGCAGCAAAGTGACCTCCTGACAGCTCAGGAACATCCCCCAAACAGGAAAGGATGTCAGAAACTGCAACTGTGAGTCAAAGCAAAAACCTCCACCTCGGTGCTGGCGTCAAGATGCCCCCTGAGCCAGGGCTTTGAGCTGGAAGGAGGTGAGAGGGAAGGATCCCTCTTCACCCAACACCGAGCTTGGAGCCCCCATTTCAGCTGCTGGCATCACAAAAATTCCCTGTGCAGCTGGGACACTCTCAGAGAGGCAGGAGGAGTCGGTTTGCCCAAAAAGAGGAGAGGGAGGAGGAGGAAGGTGGGTGCCTCTGCCTGCACACTGTGCTACCCCTGGGATGCAGGGCAGCATCACCCTGCTCCCAGCCTGCTCCCTCCAGCTCAGCTCCTCACCCAAAATGTCAAGAAAAATTATAGAGAAATTAAGAAAAAGCCCTCTGACTTAACCCAATTGCAATATTTATTTTGAAAAAAAAATTACTGACTTACAGAACAGGAAACCCCCTAAATAAAACCAGCCAGGCTGGCATTTGTCTCCCTTGGAATATGGCACTTTCTTTAAGCCACGTTAATATTTATCCTCTCTTTTTTTCCTGTTTTTATGTATTTGTTTTTACAGAGGGGCTGGGATGTGACTAAGATCATTACACGTGTAACACTGCAGTGAAGTGATAATGTGTTTAAGGTTAAATGGGAGAAACATGACATTTGACTAATAAACTTTTTCCTGTGTTGTGACTCCATAAACAAAGGGAAACACACTGTGCTGCTGCTGGGAGGAAAGGGGAGCTGGGTGGATTTTTTTTTTGCAAGGCCTTTGTTTCCTCCACACTGTATCACTAGATTCAAAGAGCTTTCGCCGAATACAACAGATATGAAATGTGTGATGTTCATTTTAAAATTACAAGTACAGCCTGCTATTGACCATCTAATTATGCTGAGTTCCATTTATAAACATAGCTAACCACTAAGTTTATAGAGACTTTTTGTGCTGCTTTAATAGGATATTGATCGAGAGCAAGGTTTGAGTGGACTGCCATTGAATTGTGTAATGGCATACAAAAGGCAAGGTCACGGCAACTGTTCACTCTATGCCTGCAGTCTATTTTTTATTATAATCTTTTTTTCTCCCTCTCATACCCAAGCCCACACAGTGAGTTTCGGGTAGCAGTGCTTTGCTAAGGAATATAGAGTATCTTTTTAAATGTTAATTTTCATGCTGTTGACTTTAACTGCCTTCACTACTGTAGTGCTTAGTATAGCAGAAAACAGAGGCTGCTGCTCAGAGAGAGCAGGTTTATCACACCCTGGCTCGCACACACGTGCTCTGGGAGCAGGAGAACATCCTCCCCTCCTCTCCTGAGCTATGAGAAGGCATCCACTGCCCAGCCCAGCCCCTCCACACCTTGCCACGGGCACTCAGAACATGCTGGGATTCACAAGAATTTCCCTGCATTCTGTTTGGGTTGGATGGGAGGCACGAGGAGGCTGCGTTTCCTCGGCTGCACCCACGCTCCGTGCCCGGAGTGCTGGCAATCCCTCTCCATCCCAGCCCTTGCCCTCATGGCAAGGACACTTCAGCCCCTGCCTCCATCCCCAAGCCTGGTGTGGCAGGATCCCGAGCTTCCCAAAATGTCCTGCCCACAGAAGCACGGCCCACCTGAGAAACCAGTCTAAGTGTTTCAGGGATAACTAACTCGACCATTTCTGTGCGCACACTGTGAGCAAGGTGTGTTTGGGGTGCCACAGGCTCGTCAGGAGGATCAGAAGTCCCCCGTTGTCCCTGTCATCTCCTCACTGCTCACGGCCGGCACGTTGAACCCCAACGCGTGGCATTTCCAGGCCAGGGTGCAGTCAGAACTCCCTTGTTTATCAGCACGAGGAATGATGTCATTTTGACAAATAACACACCACCAAACAAACATGTTTGATTTGGCTCTAGCAAATGTTCATAAATCCTAAATCTTTCCTCACATCCTGGGCAGTGCAGTTTATCTGGCTGCTTGAAGGACCTCCGAGGGAGGAGATCTTCCCAGCAGCTCTCTCCGCACAGGAGCACATGGTGCACTCAAAGCCAAGAGGGGAGCGCATTCCCCACGCCCTTCTCCCTGCTCCAGCCTGCCACAACCTCCAGCCCTCGCCAAGGAAAGGGGACACTTGGCACCACGGCCACCCCTCTGCCAGCACCTTCTGCAGAGGGTCTTCTTCAGCTGCCCACAGCCAGGGGAATATTTTCCTAACGAGAGGAGAAAAGGAGGAGGTTTCACTGGGCCAACAGCTGGCTGTCAGTTCCCAAACCCGTCCATCTCCGACGCTTCTGCCTCTGAGCCTTTTGTTGTCAGCACAGACCTCTCCAGAGAGGGAAGAATGAAGCCTCTGTTATCTGGAAGGGTCTCCCCAGTATCTGGGGTGACAGACAACACTCAGAGAGGAGCTCACACCCTCTGCCTGCTAATAATGGAGGAGAACTGACAGCATGAGCTGCAACACCCACATCAGATGGGCTGGAGAGGAGTCTTTGTTTTTCAGATGCACAGCTATGATCTCTTTTCTCTGTTTTACTAGGCTCTGCAAGACTCAGCAGCTGGGCAGCATTTCGAAAGAAAATCTGCATCTATAGGACTGAAGAAAGCAAGTTTCTGTTACCAACACAGTCTAGACGTGTTCAATAGCTCACAGAAAGTGTGATGATCAGCACTGATAGGCAAGATAGATAACACCAACAGCTGACCTTTCACTTGATTAATTCATTCCCCAAATTTGCATGACGGAGACAACTGCCTCTTACTTGAGACTCCTTGTCATGCGGACCTCTGGGAACTTATTATAAACTTGAATAAAACTTAAATAAACTTAAATAAACCTGGCACAAAATTGCTACCCACAATATTTTGTAAGATTAATTTTAGATAACAGCTGCCACAGGCCAGTTAAAATTGGGGGAAATCACTTACTTCTATTGTTGTATTACCAAAAGCAAGCATGGAAAGAAAAATGACAGTGGGCATACACAAAGATGACCTCTTTGGAAAAAGGACTCATCTCAAATCAGGACACAGGAACATGCAGACAACCCAGAGAGGGTTATATTAACTTTAGAAGACCTTGCCTACCAAATTAGGCAAATATGCAGCAATTACCTTGTTGCTCTGTTATGTTAAATAATTCTTTGAATGCGAGCATGTGAATTAATACTGCGTTTTCTGGGAATTTGCTGCTAGACTTGACACTAAACATATCCTACTGGGTAGCCAGGGCATGTCAGGCTGTGGGCTTCTCAGACCTCATAAAGTAAACAAGGTTAAGGCTGGTCAGTACATGTCTGGGGCATCTCCAAGGAAAATCCAGGGTGCTATCAAAAGCAGTGTAGCTAAATCAGTTTCTGGCACTCTTCCCTCTGAGTCAGTTTTGAAGTGATATCCCGATATGCTTTGGGGACACTATTTTTGGTAGAGGTGCTGGCTTGTAGACAGGATATAAAACGGAGGTCTTGACCTCCCAGGATTATTAAAGAGCCCATGGAAAACAGTTCAAACCCCCGTGTCTGGAACAGATAAAAGCTGAATCTTTATATTCTTCCCACCAACACCTGCTTTCTGATTTCTAATAAAGTCCACTCTTTCCCTGCGTTCAGGTGCCCCATCCTTGAAGGTGGTGAACTTCAACTGCAAGCAGAGGGAACATCTCAGACACAGCTCATAATTTGCAAAACATGCTGAGTGCTAGGATTTCTGATACCCAGTGTTTCAGTTTAGTTACAATAAAATATCAGGGAAAATTAATAAGCTTGAAACATGATGCTCTCGAGGTCAGTGCCAAGCTCTGGGGGAGGCTGGGAAGGCTCCAGCCAGGAGTGGGGCACTTTCCTAGGAAAAGTGCACACATGGAGCACGACTGACAGAGTCCAGAGGCAGCTCTGCTGTGCAGGGCTCCTACAGCCAAGATAAGATTGTGGTGAAGTGGGATGCCTTGCAGAGGGGGAGGGAGAGTCCTTTGGGCTTCAAAAGCCTCACGCTGTCACGCTGAAATAAAGTGACATAACACGGAGAGGTTCAAAGCCTGGTGACAACCTGGGTGTGCTCACCCTGGCTGCAGGTACCAGCCAGGCTGTGCTCTCTGTACAGCCAGCTGGATGCCAAAGTCTCTGCTTAAGCACTTCAGCAAGTGAACTGATTTGCAAATGTGCTGAGCACTCAGCAGCACCTCTTGACTTCTGAGTCCTCTTAACTTTGCCCTTCTCTCAAAATTCCCACCAGTTGTCAGGGAAGGAAACTCAAGAGAAATGTTTTTGTCCACCTTTTTCTCTCTGCCTCTCTCCAGGGCATGTAATTCATGTATCTTCCACTTGCCGTGCTTTCCTTGCACCATCCTGTTTTTGAATGTAAAGCCAATTTACTCGCTAGTGTCTTTCCAAAAGAGGAAATAAACCAGGAAAATCCTCTGAGGAACTCTGTGTTCTGACTCAAACCCACAGATTCTCTGCTAGGTTTGTGCCAGTTAGATTGCAGCCCCAGAATTACTTAAATTATGTGCTCAGAGCCAGTACACAAATAAATATTTCTGTTGAGAAAGAGAAGAACCATTTTCGCCATTTAAAGAGGTTGGTTGCACACCCTAAGGTTTTAAAGGAGCACAGAGTTGAGGGTTTCACATGGAGCAGTGGTGATTGGTGACAATGTGATGTTATCCCATAGCTCCACTCTAGCTGCAGTAAAGATCACACAATGATTTGGGTTGGAAGGGACCTTAAAGATCATCCAGTGCCACTCCCTGCCATGGGCAGGGACACCTTCCACTATCCCAGGCTGCTCCAACCTGGCCTTGGACACTTCCAGGGATGAGGCAGCCACAGCTTCTCTGTGCCAGGGCCTCCGACCCTCACAGGGAAGAATTTTTTAGATCTCTAAAGGACTTGTTTCTCCAGACCTGGCTTTGCAGTAGTGTCTCTGCAAGACCCTGTCCATACTCCTTCCTTGGACCATCTGGATTATGTCATAGCAAAATACAATCAATGCACCTTTGATCAATGGAACAGGATGGTGACAGGTACTCTTAATTCACCGTTGTTAGTGAGTATTGACAAGCCTGCAATGATTGTGCTGCAGTGTGTCACTCGTGCTGGGGACATTAGCATTCTTTAAAGGTCAAAACCTAAATCCTTCTAGAAGACAGAATTCCATACAGTTAATGGAAAACGTGGGCCTGGACAAATCAGGATGTGTGAGACTATCAGGGCTGAAGCTGGCACAGTTGTTGGCACTGTTAATGACTTCAGCAACTTTGCAGCTGTAAAAACCATAGAATCACAGAATATCCTGAGTTGGAAGGGATGCACAGGGATCATCAAAGTCCAGCTCCTGGCCCTGCACCGGACAACCCCAAGAATCACACACACAGACATGTACACACGGCATGGATTAACACAGTGTGAAAAAACAGCATCAGAAAATTTCCAGGCTCATGGGCACAGATCAGGTAATTTCTAGAGGTTACAATACAGCCCTTGGATCCTCCAAAGAATCCATGGGAAGCTCATTTCTGAATGCATTTATCTGCACTCTGCTTGTTTTCAGCTGGGTGCCAGACGAGCTTATCAACTTGCACATGCAAGTTTGCAGAATCAAATTTTTTATCAGCTTACTTTAAAATTCTGCTGTTTTATTTTCGCCCACTAACAGATGGGGCACATAAACACTGTCCACTGGCAAGAAGAGGGGAGAAGAGAGTCCTAATTTTCAAGATGCTGTTTCTGAATTGGGGAAGGGAACAATAAGCATGAAAGAAAAAAAAAAACTTGGAATGGAGAAACCGCATAAACCGGCCACAAAATGATACTTACTTTGTGAGACTCTTACTAGCTCAGTCACACTGAAAACACCTGATGTGACAAAACTGTCCTGGAAGCCCAAATGTCCTACAAAACAAACAGAGTGAGAGAACTGCGATTAGCTTTAAGCATTTAATGACAGTATTCTCAAATACTTTACTTTCATTTAGACTTAAAATGTGACATCTAATTTCCCACTTAGCAGTAATTATTGTTTATGTAGGTGGGTAACCAGTCATACAGCTATGTAGGCTGCTTTGTGGTTTCTATCTAGAGGTTAGGAAAGCTACCATGACACATCAGCAGGGAGATTTTTACATGTTAAAGCATCTCAACAGGAAATCTGAAACAAAAGAGGACTATTTTAATAAACGGTTACCTTGGATGACCCCTAATGACTTCACAACTGAAATGAAAATACTGTACCTAGGAAACAGACAGGACAGCTAAGTTCCATAATCGTTTTAAACATTATTCTCTAAAGAAACATCTGATCAGGATTATCTACCCATTCATTCAAACAAAACAAGATTTAAAGACGTACTCTTCATTTTTCTAAGGTTACACTAGGGGGATCTTAACAGAGCAGATGGTTAAAAAAGTCTAAATTAAGGCCTTTCCAACAAAAAAAAAAATCTAACATTTAAAATTAAGTTTTGAAAATAAAAACAAATCTGCATAATAAAAAATAGTAACTTTGAGCTCCGGACTGTCTGTAGGAACCAGGGCGGACGCATCCCCGCTCGCCTCCCTCGTGCAAGGAATGCCTCTACACTCGGTATCAAAATGTGATGGCACTTTACATAACAGTATTCTCCTTCTTCTCTGCAAACATGCCTACCACCAAATGTCCATTTAATTTTCACGGGTATGCTCAGTGACAAAGGAGCGGCCGGGCTGCAGCCCCGTGCGGGTGTGAGGGCCGGGAGGCGGCAGCTCCAGCGGGACAGAGCCGCACTTCAATTAGAGGGAGCGCTGCGCTCAGCCGGCCGCGCTGACCTCCTGCTTTGGAAATCAGGGTCACAGGAGAAATCGCAGGATAAAGGGATTATTAAAAGAACTGTAAAGTCCTGCTTGCCCACAGGATAAGTGGCATACCTTTTTAGGTTGTCCTACTTAGAGTCACTGATTCCGGCGCACGCACACATTTATTATTGAATGTTTTGCAGGGGCACCATCTGCTCCATCGTTAATTGTTTGTCAGGCTCAGTACGAGTTCCCTGCCTTCCATATATTCTCCTGCACCCCACGCTCATCCTGGGAATACCTGTGCACCTTTCTCTAATGACCAGAGCAATAGGACTAACGCCAGCTGTACATTTGTACTCCTGGCTTTCTTTCGGGTCTGTTAAAAAAACCCACCATATCCCACTGCCATTTCTACCTGTGGAATGGGATGCAAAAGGAATACATCTTGTGCAGGACTACCGAAAGTGGAATGTCAGGCAAAGTGTCAGGGAAAGGTCTGGGAGAGATCTGGAGGGAGGTGAGCCATTCACCTCCAGCCAAGATCTCATGGAATTCTGCTCCTGCACAGAAGAAGTTCCCTGTTTCTGCGAGGAGCCCACGGTGCCAGATGAACGCAGTCTCTAAGCTAACAGACTCGAGACAAGTTTCTGCATCAGGCATGTTTTTATACTCCAGCAATAATGATGAGTTCTCAAACTGTGTATATGTATATCTTTGGGCATCCTTGTGTATGTGTGTATACATATGTATTATGTACACAAACATATAAATATACACAAATCTGTCATGCTCCAGCTGTAGATAAATGTACTATAAAATATTGAAATTGATGCTGAAATTCAACACAAACAAATTCCTCAATCTGCAAACAAGGTTTTTATTTACATCAAGAGAATAAATTTTTCTCTACTTCAAATGAAAAAAATGTTCCTACAAGCTTTTATTTTTCCTTATTTTCAACTTAGAAATAACACCCCGATAGCTGTAAGTGCTTTTGCCTGATCTGCTTTGTATTTTCCCATAATAAAGGTGATGACTACCTCATTCTGCTTTTTAGAAATGGTTGCTGGCCATACACAACGTTTGTTCATTGCCGATTTCCAAAGTCTTTTTAATATGAAGATCTACTTTTCATATGCTGCAGCAGACCTGCCTATTGAATTAAATGATCTGTGAATTAAAAATAATTCTCTTAGGTCTTCACTGAAACCACTCATGTGCCTAAAATTAAGCATATGCTTAAGTGCCTTGCTGGATCGGGGCCAGGACGCTTACTACTCCGCAGAGCCCTTCCGAGGGAAGCCAGTCTATGCTATGTAACTTCTCACACTGTGCTCATCATGGCAGTATCTGAGCAACTTCCAGAAGTGCATCCAGCAATGCCACGAACATCTGCCACGTGTTGTTTTTTTCCGCAGCGCGCCACACTGGCTCTGCTCTGGTGTCCACTCCCACCTGCGTTTCTCAGGCAGGTTCCCACCGCACGAGGAGTGAAGGTGAAATTTAAATACGGAAGGGAAAAAAAAAATAAAATCACAGCCATGGTGGGATATTTGGCTGATTTTTTAAAGGGGAAGCCTAGAGCCGTTTGTAATTTTCCAGTAAAAATGTGATTGCCACAAGGCAAACCGTGTTACTTTAACCTGTCACACACAGGTAAAACCAGAAATGAAAGTGTCATTTAAATACATTTGAAATCTCAGGGCATGACAGAAGATGAATAAGTTATCTTAGACATGCTGACTTCATTATTCCTATCTTGGGTACACTTGAAATGTCCACTTACTCCTGCAAGAACATTCCTTACGGGAGCACACGTAATAGTAATCATTAAAACAACAGCACACAATGAGCGTGGTCAGATTTTCATCCTCCAAAACCAAAAATAAACATTTCACAAATGAAAGGTGAATTTCACAATTCTCCAATTTGATATTTACCTGTAAATATTAGGAAATCATGGGGTTTGTCTCACCAATCATTAATAGTATCTTGATAACCCACAGAAGCCATGCCCTTGGCTTAGAGCTGTATCATGAATGTATTTTGATGTATGGTTGGTCTGTGAATTTGCAGTTCAGTAGAACCCCATGGAATTTTAAAGGTTTTCCTGGATGGCTCAGACTGCAAAATCCAGGCTTAAGACTCGTTTTTGCTGAGCTGGGATAACAGTGAGAGAAGAAAACGAGGGAAACAGTACAAAGAACCTAAATGTGTAAAAGCAGAATTACCGGGAAACAGCAGCATTGACAAAATAATATGAAGCGAACATTCATAATAGGGTCAAAATGCAAAAATGTATCAATTTGGCCGATCCAGTTAATTCTGAATGAGGAGATAAATAGGTAAAGTCAAGCAACTACACATGCAGATGTTAGCATCAATGAGTTTCAGTACTGAAAAGATGATTAAACACCTTGAAAGCTCCCAAGATTTACTTTTCATACAGCACTTTACTGAAATGCGCTGTGAGAGTTTTGCTCAATATCCAAAAGGCAGGACATTGAAACTGCTGCGTATGACAGGTTACGTCTGCAGCTTTGTGCAACAGTCACCGTTTGGTAGTAAAACAGGTGCTCAAAACGGACCTTGCAGAGTTCACTCTGAAATTCTGGGTACAAGTGAAGACACGTGGCTGGCCAAGGCAGGCACTGACTGAGCAAGGCTGATGGAGCATGTGCTCCATTTCCATCCCATGCCTGACTGAAGCACATGCTCACTGCCCTGCCAAACAAAGATGGGCTGACAACATTCAGCAGGAATTAAAGTATAAGGTTGGATCATTCCTTCAGTGCAAGTCTAGGGGCAGGTAGGGCCTCGCTCATTACCTAAGATTTCACTTTAGCCCACGAGGATGATCATCTTTCCCCTAAGGGGGGAAGAAACCCAGGCTAATAAGACAAAATTGAATAAAGCAGATCAGGATAGTAACTAACAAATCATTGCATACAGCAGCACAGTGCTGTCGTACCAGGTACCACATGGAAAACATCTTTCCATAACTTGATGGCTGCTTTAATTGGGGAGAAAATTCGCAATGCCATTTACATATTCTTCTTTTGGATCCCAGCAAAGAAGCCAGAAGAAAAGGCTTTAACTGCTGGAGCCTAATTCTGATCTCTCTCAAAGAAGTTTTAAACAAATCTTTCTACACTGATCAAATAGAGTTTCACCTCATTTTCTCCTAATTTACACTGGCAGAGGAGAAATCAGGATTAGGACTTGTTGTCTAGTGCTATTTGTTTTGAATTATTAAGCAAACATTCCTATTTCAATGAGTAAACGTGTACAAAGGCAACTAACCTTCATCCTAAAATTGAGTTTACAGGGAGAGTATTGTCTGCTTTCCCAATTAATGCTGTAAAAAGGAGTCTCAGACGTTGAGCTACCAATCAAGAGCTTGTGTTGTAGCTTGAGAAAATCATGACTGATGCAATTACTTTTATGTAGAAAGTCTGAATATAGTCTATAGGTTAAAGTTCATCGGGTTATTGTTCCTTAATTGAATATCTGAAGATGTTTTCAAGGTGCTCAAGGTATTATTGTTATTTAATTAGCAGGCTTCCTTGTGTAATCCAACAGTATTATTTTTGCTATAAAATAGTTAGATTGCACCACAAATATAAAAGGTATTTTCTAAACAGAGATACAGCTGGTTTCCTGAAAGCCAAGCTTAAATAAAACTGGGAGAGAGTTACTCCTTTGAAGATGAAGAAGTCCAAATCCAGTTATTTTTCTTCCACTACAATCTGAGTGACAATGTATTAAGCTTCAGAGAACAGCTTTTTGGGAGACTTTGATTCCTTTTCAGTGTTTTGAAATTACACAAGTCCCCCAAACTAGCACTGAACCCATTTCTAAAGCTTTTTTCATGTTCAGCATCTCACTATACATAGCCATCTTAAAACCTTAAAATAGTAATAATCAATTAGGGTCTCAAGCCTATTATCTTAACCAAATGCCTGATTAAAAGAAAAGCCCTCTCTGCTCGAAGTGCAACTTGATTCCTTTTGGTTTTATCCTCTATCTAGATAATCCCATGTTTCGCAAACAATGCGGAGCAATAATGTTGATGAGAAAATTAATGTCTGTATCACACAGCACATGCAGGCCTGGAGAGAGGGGATGTTATCAGAGGAAACCCGGCTCACCCCGAGGACTCCCAAAAGATTAGCTGTTCCACGGCTGCACGGGCTGAGGAGGATGGGGGTGAGGGAGTTACTCCTAATCTGCATTCTCCAGCAAAAAGGAAAGGACTGAACATGCGTGCTTCAGCCAAGACCTTCATAACATTTACACTCTGCTTAATTGGAAGGTGAGTTTATCAAGGCTGGGCTGACCCAACCAAGGCAGCCCTGCCACTGCTGAGAAATAGCTCAGCTCTGTCCCACGCTGGAAATACAAAGCAAGATCCATGGGGCTAAGCCGAGTATCTAAAAAAACTAATTCTGTATCTAAAAAAATGGAGATGGAAGAGACCCTCTATGCCAGCCACAATACTCTGTCCAAGGGAATGTCTGTGCCATTCTGATGGCAGACAGCACCAGGCTGGGACCCTGCACGTAGCAGCAATGAAATCTGCATCTACCAGCAGTCCCCAAATACTGATGACCAGAGCTGCTACAGAGGCCTTCTTTTAATTGCCTTGTACGAAATGCATTCCCGAAATTTGTAAATGATAAACCTTTAATGGTAAATTACACCACATTTTTAATTCGTGGACATTTTATAGAAGAGTTACACAAGGCATTATACATTAAAGGTGATACAGAAGCCTCTCTCGCTCCCTGACAAATGCTCCCACTCCTATTTCAGATTGTTATTTCCAATTTAATTTTAATACCACAGCAATACCTCACCTTGGACAAATTGCACATTTTCTTATGAAATAAATGTAGGGGCCACATGTCACAGATGCCGTTGCTTTCCCTGACTCGCTACCTGCCTTTGGCTGAGGTTTTAAGAAGCACCAGAACTTTCTTTGTGGCCCATAGCAGGATGGATTAGACCGTCCAGGGCATGTCGTGTTAGTACAATAGAGGAACACTTTTAAGACTTTAAAGTCATGTAATACAATTCTAGGCTGGATCTTTCTTGTTAAAAAAAGTAGAATGGGAGTGATTGAAAGAGAAAAGGGCCAATATTTGACAACAGAAATCAGCATAACCTCCTAACAGCGGCAGTCATGGATGACTGCCCTTTGACCCGGGGAGATTATGTGGGATTTCAATGACAACAGCTGGAAGTGAGCATGTGAGAATAGAGAACACAGATCTGAGGCCTCCTACAAAAGACTGCACAATCCCTGCCCAGATCTGAGTGTTGATTAGAAATTGTTTCCTGGTCCTGGCTTAATAGACTGTGATAATGAAAGTTTTGTTAACCCTTCACAATATGCAAAACCACTGGTAAATGATTTGCCTTTTTGAGTTTTAGCTAAAAAGTCTGTATCCAGCAGACAGTGAAATTGTCTGTCTAAAACTGCTCGTTTTTGTGGGTGCCCAGAGCTCAAGTTCAGCTCCTTTTCCATTTGGTTTGTGGCCATTGGGACCAGTGTCTGCTGGGGGTGGCTTGGAGGGAGGGCTTTCACCCTTCCCTAAGGAACCCACCTGAGCAGGGGTGGATCAGAACACAAGCACGTGTGTAACATCTCCCTGTGTGCTACCTTTCCAACTCACAGAATTTTAGAATCTCTAATGAGAACAATGCCTGATCATTCTGTCTATATTTGTCATATTGAGCTTTAGAGTCTGGGTTGCAAATTAAGAAACGTGGACCAGAGCAAACGCGGCATCAGGTGCGTCACCAACATCCTGATCCTGCACGGATCCACTGCAGCCTCCGCTCTTAGGAGATTCAACTCATTTTATATTTAAGTGCAGAGATAGTGGAATTAATGGAAACTTATTACTGTTAATGAACCGATTACAGATTGCAATCAATCATGTCAGGTTTTGTCCAAGTGGTGGCACACGGATAGTTCCTTTCTGTTGAAGACAAAGGTCTTCTTGAAACATTGAAAGCATTTCAATTCACATTAAAGACCTTGTGTAATGGAAACCATTCCGAGATCTACGATGTCTGGTGTGGTCATTTCTGATGACTCCTAACATCATTGGGTACTTTTCAGTACTCGTGTGTGTGAGAAATCTGTTAAATACAGTTTTTTTATATAATGGAGATTCTAAATTTTTTCACTGTATCAATGTCTACCATAAACCCAATTTGATAAAAAACCTGCATTAATACCAATACGGGCCTATAGCTTGAAAAACAACAGATGTCTTAAATTAGCATATTTCTGTTTCAGGTCCTCCATCCAAAAATCAAATATTAAAGAAAAGAAGAAAAAAAAAATCATTATAAATGGTCATACTCATTTGGCAGCTTATAAAATAATGTGCCTCCTCAAAAGCGTTTCAAAGTAAATGAGATGAAATCTACCTTGGGATAATAATTCTGGAATATTTATAGCATCCAACAATAAAAAGAGTAATAAAAAGAAAAGCCTGCCTCCCTGAAAATAATAATATGGAGTTATTTATCTTCATACTTTCATATCAACCCTGGTTACAAGAGCAATGACAGCTGCGATCTCCAAGGTCTGTGGTGATATTGCCAGTGACTCAGTGTCCAAATGGAGCTTCCAGGGAAAGCTGACGGCATGTCCTGCTGCAGGGTGCTCCCTGGGCACCAACAGGCATCCACCCACCCCATGGCAAATACACAGGGGAAGATCCAGGGAGGGGATTCTGCCATCCCTGCCCACCTCCCAACACCCCAACGTCACCAGCTCAGCATCACACTAACCTCAGAACCCCCTAGAGAGCTGGGAAACCTCCTAAAGAGAATAATGTGAAGATCATTTCTATCCACTGGACATTGTTTGATGTCAGCAGCTTATTTCTAGCAGAGCCTGAAAACATGGGTTTGTGCAACTCGTTTGGCTGTGGCCGATGGCGCATGCTCCATCAGCTGCCCTTGCTCCTCTCACCCTTCACCAAGTATCAACTGGCATTTTGCCTCCTCAGTTTTGTCCACTGGTGTCTAGGGAGCTGCTGGCAGGAGGAAGGATGCTGCAGGAGCTGGTGGCAGGGCTGTGTGCCGTAAGCACAACCCGTAGCCACATTCCGGTTCGCGTGCCACCAGAGTGTGCCTTGGAACACGCAAAGTCTACTTGGGTTTACACTGCTTCAAATCAGAATTTAGCTACAGTATTAATGCCATAAATATTATTGTTCATGCTGTGTGAAGAACATCAGTGTGAAAATAAATGTAAGGATATTTAAAAACTGGTGTGGAATACTTAGGTATTCAGACTAATCACGGGCTGAAATAAGCACATTTGTTTCAAATCCTGTTTATAGCACTGCAGCCCCTCCCTCCTTTAAATCTTCCTCTTAACCATAGTGATGTTTATTGAATACCTGTCATTTCTCCAGCAGCATGTGCCAACAGCGGCTCACCAGTGCCAGGCTGCATGAAAACCCTTCTGTCTCCTATTCTCCAAGGGGCTCCCTTAGATCAACCACTACCATACCCAATACACTGAAACCCATAAATTTGCAGATACTGTAGTCAAAATTCTTAACAGGAAAGTGCACCCATTTTGCCCAGTGTAGCATACTGAAATATCACATGGTGAGAAGCATTTCTCACCATGTGTAAACTGTCAATTTGATTTGAAATTAAAATTTTTGATTAACATGAGCATTTCTGAGCCTCCCGCTGGCAGCAGCCCTATTGCTGAAAAGTGACATGATTTGTGACACACATGCTGTACAGAAGCCCCATGCCAGCAATTGTTAAAACCATTTTCATTCTGCTTTAATACGGTATGACACTCAGGAAAATAATTTTAATATTTAGGAGAAAGAGGGTAAAGGCTTAAGGACTGAAGTCCTTTATGGATGTAAAGCAGGATTAGAGCAGCACGGAAAATCGGCATGGAGGTCTCCCCATCTCACAAGTCATGTCTCTTTTCAGCAATAGGAACCATCTGCAGGAGGCTAAGAAAGGTCCATGCTGAAGCACAAAGCCTTCTTTTAAATCCAGTTGATATTTCATACACAGCATGAGGTACTTTCCACCTATGAATGCCGAGATGCCTGTGCACGGCGAAATGCTTGCGACTCCAATAATTAAATACTCTCGGACGGGAGGTAGGATTTTCTGGTTTCCACAGCAGTCTGTTATTTTTCCGTGTTTACCATTTCCCCGGAGATATCGGTGGTCGCTGAAGATACTAACATTTATACAGCGAATTACTTACGAAAGAGGAAACTTTTGTGACTACTGAGACTTTTAAGGCCGGGAATCTACCTCTTCATCAGGCTGGTGGGAAGATTTTTGCTAGTTTAAACAGCTACCGAGTGAACACAAGAAGCAGGACAGATTTTAAGGCTCTGATGTACGCACGCAGGAGACAAAAGTTCAGAGGGGATTTTTATAAACGTAAGCCTGTGTCAGTGCTGCAAGCTGCTGACTCAACTGTGTCACCTGCGTGTTTCTCAGAGTGGATCATTTTTTTTCCAGTAACATCATGTTCTGAGGAAGTTTATCATGAAACAAGTATCACGAACAGTCATTCTGAGCAGCAGAACAGCTTTGATACGTGTCGACACGCATCTGACTTTTCTTTGAGCTCCTAACACTATTCATCACATTAAACACTCCGCTCTGCTGGACTTTCTGTTACTAGTAAACACAGAGCTATTTCTAATTGTCATAACACAGCAAGTCAAAAAAATATAGTATTCCGAAAGTCATTTTAGATGGCGAAATGAAATACCAGGGTGATTCAGATGCCCTGGAAGTATTCAGGCCTGAACATAAAGCCATGGGCTCATTTATGTTGATAACAGAGCTCAAGAACTCAATCTGCATGAAAACACGACCCTCAATAAAGCTGTGATAACACAGTTACTGGAAGTATGCAGGTTCTTTTAAACAAGTCTTAAGTTTAAACAAGCATTGCATGTAAATATCTCATTTTTAATTAGTATATTGCCACGAAATTATACAACTGCACTCAGCAATGCTGTAATTATTTCAGGATCTATAAAACCCTCCCTCAGCTGGTGGTAGATACGTGCACCCTCCAAGGTTACCCTTCAGACAAGCTCGGAGCTGGACCGAGGGAGTCTGAAGTCCTGTGGACACAGAATTAGGAGGCTACAAAAAGAGGTATTGGGTAGTTTTTAAAATGTGCACATTAGTTTATACTTATAGGAATAATCCACACATCCAGATAATATGGCAGGATTCTTTAGGAAAGCCCAGTGTCCAGAGTGGGGACAGGGTCAGGTGAGGGCAGCTTCCCTGCCCCATTTTTGTGGCTGATATGAACACGAGCTCTGGCGACTTCTTCAGCTGGTTCCTCTCATCCTCCCTTCCTGACACTCCCCTCTCCTCACACCACGGCCCTTCTAAAAAACTGTGGCAGGACACCACGATAATGGAAGCCGCAGAAATATCTGCTTAAGATTAGATTGTACAAATGTAAAGTCAAAGAAAGCTGGGCATGGAAGCTAAGTCACACAAAAATAAAAAGCTCCACCTTTCTCCATAGATTTCCTCTCCCTTCAGAGCTACTGCTTACACTTTCTCAGCTGACACCACCGGTGAACAAACTGTAATTAACAGTAAACTCCAGGATATTGTGTATTTATTGGTCCTTTTGTCCTTTCCACTGAATTCTTGGAGTTTTCTCTCCAGGAGTCTCTTACTCCTCTATTCTTTGCACAGAACTAACTCGGATAACTTTTAGTCCCAAGCAGGCCGACTTCCACTGGTCACACATCAGGTATTTTAACTAACTTTACACGTTAGTTATTCTTGTGGCTGGGGAGGGAAGAGATTTGTCACTACTGATGCCACGCCACGCACTCATCTGCCTCTGACTGACTCCCCATGGAGAGTAAAGGTGCACGGGCAAAGTGCTGCACACCCCTGGAAGCACCACAGCCCCGTCCCCGCGCGACCCAGGCTCTTCGGGCTCATACCCCAGGCTCTGCCAGGTCTCTGCCACCCCAAGCACTGAGGAGGAAGCCCCACAGACTGACGGACTGACTTCCCAAGCCCCGACACACTCAGGCAGCGACGCTTTCAGACAGCGGTGGAGAACACCCAGTGCATTAGTGGGCAATTCCCCCAGCCAAGTCCCAAACTAGCAACATAAATCCAGTGGGAAGAGACTGCTGGATGTGGAAACCAGCAGCAGAGCTCTGCACGATGACTGAGACTCTCTTTCCGTTTTATTCTAAGTTTGTGTTTTGTAGGGCAGGATGCCCTGTCTACATTCCTTTACGGACTAAGAATGGACATTTATTAACAAGTACTTGGGCGGACAGCCCAAAACTCCAGACTCCTGGCCTGGGACTACAGGACAGAGAGGGCCAGTGACCCCCGTTCGTGTTTACTGTACTTCTACAGACACATGTTGGTGTGATAGGAGCATTCACTTTCTCAGGTTCAGGCCAAGGTCAGGCCAGAACACAGACCAAGTTTATTTTCTCCGTGTAATCTGCTCAAGCTGTAGCCCAAAGAGGGCCTCGGAGTTCACTCACTGTGAGGGATTCAACATTAGCACAGTAAACATGAGAGGCAGAGAAGGACCTTGCTCATCCTTAACTAACTCTGAGTGCTCATGACATGTGGTGACCGGGTGGTTTCAGGGGAGGTGCTCAGGGAAATGGGATGATGTTGGTGGGATGTCTCATCCCAGGAGGATGCCTGCAGCAACTCAGACCTGCGCTGGGGCACTGCTGAGGGCCCGAGATGAATCTGCTGCTGGAAGCTGGGCTGGGGGCTAAGCCTATGCCCTCCCTTCCTGGGGTAGATTTGCCTCTGCAGAGCCTCCAACCCCTCGCAGCAGTCAGTGTGCGTGGCACAGTGCAACACCCAGGGATGCAGAAACATGGCAGTGGGGTACGCTGCCCTATCCTCATGTGTGTAAGACAATCTGAAGATACCACAGGGGCCAGGAATTCATATTTTGGGCCATACTTAGCAGTCTGGCCTATGACTGACTTTCAAGCTGGCAGAAAGAATGAAAAAGGAAAAGGAATTCCACTCGCAAAGAGCTCTACATGATAAACTTAAGCAACTCAGGTAAAAAGAAAACCCATCTATTATGGTTTATGATGCATAAACATTCATTTAATCTCTGTTTCTCCTCTGCTTGCATTACTGAAATGTAGAAATAAAGGGAAAAATAATGATGGATGGATTTTGGAAAAGTTAGAGTTCAACTCAGGATGGATGACATCCCAAACATTTCAGATTCTTATCTCATCGTAAGTGGAATAGCTGAACCTCTCGTCTGCAAAATTAGGCAAGCCATCCTGTGAGAATGGGCTCTTTTTCACAGAAGTTTAGTCCCCAGACACATGAAAGAATGAAAACAAGAACTGGAACAGAACATTTTTACTTTTGAATAATGGCTTCATTTGGGCAGTTTAGAACAAAACTTCACTGGAAGAGCTGAGGAGGAAATTCTCGCTGCTAGTGTGCCCATCCCTAGACACATTCTTCCACAGAGCACATGAATACCTATCAAAAATGATAATTTATCTAAGAAACTCCCAGCTGTAGAATTCAAAAGAAAAACAGAAAGGGAAAAAAGTACACGTGGGCAGTAGATACACCATCCACTCTTCTACTCCCTACATCTAATGATGAAGAAATCCTTCAGCCAAGTCCACGTGCCCTGCTAGATCCACCTTTGCTCTTGAGCAACTCTGTCTCAACTCTGTCTACTCTGGCTTGTCAGGATGAGCAGGAGAGGGGTGGGTGACTTCCTCCAGCAGCAGAATCTCAGGTCCAGAACAACTACAGTGTTAGACTGAAACATCTTGGTTTTAAACCTCCCTGAGGTTCAAGAGAGAGAGATTAACTCTCGAAAACCCTGGTGTCTCCACTGATTACAGAGGGACAGTGAGGATTTTAGGTTCATCGCTGGTGTCTCATTTCAATGCCTAATGTTAGACGGGATGAAATCCAAGTCTTAGGCCACGTATCACAGCAACATGGATCTGGAAGAAAATTTGCTTTCCTCTCCATTTCTTGCCCCAGGCAATCTCTCTTGACATTCTCCATCCTTACAGTTTTATCTGGCTACTTTTGGTTTGTTGTTTTTCAGTTCAGAAGCCTGTAAAATACAAGCACTTCTGAGTTATCCTTGTGTTCCTGCCTTTCATCCGGTTCGTTTGCAGGAGGGAATAATGATCTGTCACCAAGGTAAATTCACTGCCCGGCAGATAATGCCACAGTGTTTCTGCTGCCCATTTCACAGTAAGACATTCTTTTTCAATGATGCTGCATCTCTGTTCTCGTGGGAACAGTTTACGGCTGACATAGCAATAGTAGTAATAACAACTTACATTTATATTGTACACGGGATGATCTTTACTTCCCTCTCCTTCTAACAGTGGACGGCTCCCAGTCCTACTGCAAACCCATCCTTCATGGCCATGGCAGACAGAAATCTGGATTCACTCGTACTGGGCTGCCTCATTCCTCAGCTGTTTGCTCAGGTTCTCATATCCTTTCCGGCCCGCTTTGTTACTGATTTAAACAGAGCCACAGGCCACTACCCAACCCCTGCTCTAAGCCTTCCTTCACAAAAATCTGTGGGGAACCCCTCCTGCCTCAAAACCACAGCCACCTCAGTGTGGCTGCTGTCCATCCTCTCCTGCTCCTCACCTCTTCCCTTCCGCCTGCAGCTCCAGCTCTGGCATGCTCGGCTGTACGATAAAATTGGCTCCCCTCTGTACGGCGTGGGGGACATGGCCAGCTCTCTGCATTCTGCTGCTGGAAACTTCCTGAAAGCGAATTCCCTGATTCTGAAAATCGGGACTTTGAGGTCTAACATGTGGGAAAATTGCAGGAGGTCTGCAGTGCAAAGCTGGTCAGGTGGGGACACCCCCCAAACACCAGCAGGTTTTCAGATGGAGATGCAGCTGTCAAAGAGCCTTCTGTTACAAATAAAATCTTAAGAGTGAGGAATTAAAGCAGAAAAATAACAGTGACAGAGGTCTGGATTCTCTGTGTGTGAGTGGTACAGCTACATAAGCAGTATCTCTGCCTTATGATCCCAGGAGAAGAAATACCAGGAAAAGGTTTGGCCCACTGTGATGTGAGAGCTGGTGTTGACACCCCTGTGCCTGGCTAGAGCAGGGGCACTGCTGGGGTGACCCCACGGGAGGGCACAGCACAGCCAGGCTGGGGTGCTGGCCATGTGTCCTGCAAAGGCCAGGCAGAAAGAGGAGAAATACTGGGATCCCCTGGAGCAGCCCTGTCATTTCCTCGTGCCTCCTCTCGCCGGGGACGGGAGCGAGGTGCCGGCTCCTCATCCCAGAGCGTGGCTTGCAGCAGATCCCCTTGCTTCAAGTGCAAGTGAGGGAGGGCGCGAGGTAATGATTAGAGACACTCTAAAATGATTGCATTAATTGAATCTTACGAAAATGGAAAACAATGGCAGTGGGTAATAATAAAGCCCCACTGTAACCATGCACATCTCCTGTTTACTAGAAAGTGCTCACTGACTACAGATTTACTCTGGGGCACAGCAGGAAACTTTTCTCCTTTAAATTTAATCAGCCCTTTTTTTGCCTTCCCCCCCCCCTCCCGCCCCACCCCCTTTCAGAGAAAAATACCAGCTATCAGACCTGTGTTTCCCATCCACTCCTAAGACTCCTCAGTGCAGTGCCTGGAGGTGATAGTGTGAACTCACTCAAGAATGTGAAGGCATTTTATAAATCATTTGGTTCCAGCAGGAGGGGGAGAAAGGGAGAAGGCAGAGGGATGATATAGTTTACAGCACACACTCAGCAGTAACTCCCAACTGTCAAACTTCAGCATTTTCTTCAGTTGCGACAGTGGTTAACAAAAAAATGTTAAGACAGCAGACATGAAATGCACATAGCAAGCAGCACATCTAATCAACTGGCACCTTCCTACCACCCCACCGCCAAAATCTATCTGGACACTATCACAACCCAGAAAAAAAAGTTGTACAAGTGAAGATAGGGCACTGAAAAAGGAGCAGAAACGAACAACACAAACTGCTGTAAACAACTTGCCGTGCCCTTTTTTTGTGCCAGATAACAACAGCAGACTTAAAGGAGCGTGTTTACAAGTGTGGCTCACTTGCCTCACCTTCCTCCTGCCCCTTTTGCCATGCTCACTACCTCGCTCCTGGGAAAATATTTGCAGACCATTGCAAATAAAAGTCTCCTTCTCACTTTCCAAGAAACGGATCTGGTACTTTTCCATTTCAGTCACACTAAGGCCAGGCTTCAGAGGGGATTTTATTCTCACAGCTCTGAGAGTTGCCCTAAAGTTACTTTCCAGTTCCTAGCTAGCAACTTCTGCAATTAAAAAATAGTACCTGCAATTAAAAAATAGTATCTAATTATCCATAGAAACGATGAGGCCTTTTCTGGGAGCCTGCTCTCACTAAAGTGCCCTCCCTGACAACTGCATCAGTCCAGCATGCTGCTTTCAGGAGCTGTTCATTGCCCTTCACATGCAGCTCCTTGCTGCTGTGCACAACTCCAGGCTTACAAAAGTAAGGCCACTTGGAAAGCACCTGATTAACCCATGAATCTGCGATATGCGCAGATATACAGGTTTTTTCTGAACGTGCAAACCGAGTGTGAAGGTTTGGATCCATTTGAACGAAAACCACCTTGAACCTGCAAAACCACACATGATTCATCCAAGCACTACAGCAGAGGCAGAAACCAGAGGAAGGTGTGAAAAAACGGCACACGTTTTTATAGTGTGCAGATATATTTGGAAAGCTCTGGAGTCAACAGAACATCTCCTGTGCTGGTCAGGAAGTCAGAGCAAAAGAAGACATGAGCGGGAAAGCGCAGTCCCTTATCTACTCCTGGACGTTCCTGTTCGGATGAACCAAGCTCTGGCTGAAGCCACAGAAGTTTAGGTGCTGGCAGTGAAGGATAAGTGTGAAAGTAGGAGGAAAAATGCTGTTTGCTAAGAAGTGCCAGACTGGCTGGCACTGGAGTCACAGGGAACCTCTGATGCTCTTGGATGTGCAACAGAAAGATGTTCCCATGTGGATGCTGGGCATGGGCAGCCTGATAGGCACCCACCCTCCACTGCCACTGCCTCCAGCCCAAGCCTTCATCCCCTTCTCACTCCTGCAGCAAGAGAGCCAGCACCTCCCCAGCTCATCAGCATAGCACAGCTCCCAGCACACATTCTGAACTTCCAGTGGTTTGACCACAGAGGGCAAAATTTTGGCCAGGGAACACTTCCAATGGCAGGAGAGCAGCGGTGAGCCAGCCTGGGTTTCACTGCTGTGATCTCTGAGTGAAGAGTTCCCACTCACTGCCACAAAGAGACACCACCTAAATAGATGTGGAGTAATGAATACTTCGGGTAAGTGACTGATTTCAGAGGGGGCTTTTATCCACAGGCCCTGTATTTATAGTTCAAGCCTTTTCAATTAATACGCACACCCTAAAAGAATTAAGCTACTAATTATCACATTTTACCGTGGTTCACAGAACTTTCATCAGATCTAGTAAATGAAATCACGAGTTCAGCAGAAGAAGCTTTACTGCGCCAAATTATGTCAAGGGTATATCATGTTGATAATAAAAGATCACTTGGTTGGAAGCCTAACCTAGAAGGTTGGGGAGGCGTAAAAAGTTCACATTTTGGATCATGCTGCTCTGGTGTGGGCGTTTTGTGTTTTTTTTCTTGGTTATTGTGGAAGGCAATTCTCCTGCAAGTAAAATTTTCCCTTTGTCTTACATTACCGAGCATTAGGGAATTTTTACACAGAAATACAAATAGAAAGGTTTGGGGTTTTGTTTTGCAAGTCAGACCTTGGCATCACATCCTCTTTCCACTAATAAACTCCCCTCTCCACTCAACAGAAATTAAACGATACCCATACCACAAATAAACTCCTTTCCCTAAGTGCCCAGCTTCGTGGTGGGCAGGGTGGTGTTCCAAAGCATCCTTCAGCCTGTGGTCCGCTCCGGTGGCCGCAATTACTCTGACGCAGCCCAGCTCTCAGCTGTTAATTAAACAGCAAGTCTCTCAAGGAGACAGACATTAAAAACAGTTGCACTGAAAGCTGGAGGTTGCTTACAACTCCAGATGCTGCGTCCAGGATCCTGGAAAATGGGACATGGGTAGAAGGGGGTGCCATGGCTGCCCACCCATCCCACAGAGGCAGGGGCAGTGACCTGGCACTGAGGTCCCCTCAGGACAAAGAAAATCCTTGGCCCTGCAGGGGGAAGCTCAGGAGTTTCCAGAAGGCAGCTCCTGGCCATCCCATTTCCAAGCTGCCCTCTAGATGGCCCTTGCTGTTATCTCGTGGATAAGGATTCATGGAAAGGAATGGAACAGAGCAACAGAATAAAAATGTATTTTTTAAACTACTTAGAATAATTGCAGGTGTATTTATATACCTTATCCATTGGAAAGGTTCATTGCCTTTTTTCTGTACACACACATGGAGAAATAAAAATATATACTCGAGCCACATTTTTATTTCTCCTCTCCTTTGCAGCGTTCAGCCACTCCAAGCGTAATGAACGTTTCATGTCTTTCAAGCACTGCTTTGTCATGCTATAAGCATTCATTTCATGCTTTGAATATTTCCTGTCATACTCATCTTGGATGGATTTTTTGTGGGAATGCTTTGCTTGTGAAGGTTAATGGTTAGCAGCAGTGAAAACTGAAGTCCTCTGTCAATCCCCAAGCCCCAAGCACTGGAGGTCACTGATGAGAAGGGGCTCCAGCCATGCCCAGCAGAGGCTGCACAGCTGACCCCACTGACGCTCCCGTTTCTCACCCGACTGACAGTCACTGCCATTTCCCATCACTGGATTCCCCCAAGAGAGTGCCAGCCACTGATAAGCACACCAAATCCAGAGGACCCACTAAATCCTGGAAATGGTGTAACTGTGCCTCACAGTCTGCACCACAAAAGAGAATATGATAATGTAGGGGAAAATTGTCCTTTCTTTCCTAATTATTCAGATGATTCTTCATGGCAGTCCTGAATCTGAATGGGAAATACACCTGGATGCTGCAGAGTTTCAGTTCTAGATTATGATGATCAAAACACTGTATTTCTAGTTCTTTTTGGGAATGTAATGTAATGGAATAAGATGAGACAAATGCAAGACTACATCACACATAAGCTAAATTTATAACCAGACATATCTGCTTTTGTTTCCTTGGGAAACGCTGGCTCTCAGAGCTGCCTACAGGCACTCTCAGGGGGTGATGAAACACAGGTTGGACCTCATCAGACCTTTCTTGGCTGATGGGGTCTGTTACAGTCAACAGCCCATCCTGCCCAGTCCCAGGGAAGCCAGAAGAGACCAACCCCACCAGTACTCCCCGACTCGGCCACGGCTTCCAAGCCTGGACAAATTTCCCCACTGCTGTTCCCAGTCAGCAGACAACGTGATCCATAAGGGTGCAAATCTGTTCAGAATTTGGTCCTGGCAAGTTACAAAGGTGCAAACAAGCTGACATCACCAGGAGCTCTGACTTCAGCGCCAGTGATGAGATTCCTTATTGGAAATGCTAAGGGCTTTTTTTTTAAAGCTTTTTCTGAAGAAAGTTAATTTTAGATTAGTCCCTCAGGCTGTGATAACTCCTCAGCGTGGCTCTGTAAACAAGAGAGGAGAGTCTTCTTGCATTTATAAGATTCTGATGCAAATAATCCCATGAACAAGAACATTAATAAAAGCTGCCGTTACTGTATTACTGCCTTTGCAGCTGTAACTGATAGAAAACTTTTTCTGCAAGGCTCAGTTATCTCTGAAAATGAGGTGTTTCAGGAATGTTAGTCACCTGAGACCATGTATTTTCTAACAGCACCAGTTTGAGCACGGTGTGTTCAGAGAACTGCTCAAGTCCATGCACTCCTCAGGTGGGAGCTGAGGGGCTTATCCAAGGACAGAGGAGCCTCCAGACACCTCCAGCACCTTCTTGGTGAGTTGGCATCAAGTTCTGTCACAGCTCTGAGAGCCTGAGAGGCAGCTGGACTCCACCTGAAGCACTGGAGACGAGAGGTCAGGTGTGGCCTGAGCAGAAGGGACAGCTTTGGAAGGCAGAACGCTTCCACTTGTTAAAACTTTGGCTGTGGAAGGAACTGGATGTCTCTCAGCCACCACTTAACCTGCAACGTGGCTGAAGGATGGGGACAGCCACCAAGAGCAGGGACTTGTTCCCTGCTTGGAAGGAGGGTTGGAAGGGTGATCTCAGTCTGAGTGCCCCAGCCTCGGGCCAGGCAGGCACCACGTCCAGCAACTGAAGCTATCCCACTGCGTGGAATGCCAGATCTGGGACCAGAAGGAAACCACCGTGTTTGTTCCCACCATGGCCTTCTGCCTCCCCCACAGCTCGAGGACCAGAATTGTTTCCTTTATGTTTTTAGGCATGGAAAAGTAAGCATATACTTAAGGTTTAATACTCAAGTCCAACCCTACTTAAGCAAAGAATTCACAGATGATATTTACAAGTCCAGTGTAATTACTGCAGGGCTGAAAAACGAGTTCTGTGAGCTATGGTACATCATTGTTTTTCTTTTTTCTTTCTTTTTTTTTCCCTTTCTTTTTTTTTTTAATGTTTCAATGAACAATGTGCCTTTCATTTCCTGCAGTGCTGTTAAGGTACTTGCAGCTCAAAGCAGTGAGACTGCATTAAAGCTAAAAAGCATTTTGTTTGGCCATTACACATTTTTATTTTTTAGAAAAATGCCTCTCCCTCTACAGAAATTGTTTGAGCAATGGATTTGGCACACATTTGTAATCAGCTGTAATAATGAATGCTGCCTTACTCACTTGAAATGGGAGAATTTACCAACTTCTTTAAAAAGAATTCGCTCCTCTACAACTGAAGTGCTGTGCTACCAACTCTGAGCCACCAAATCCCAATTCCCCCGCTCGAGAGGCACGAGCAGCCTGTCAGAAATGACACAGCATTCCCTGCTCTGCACAGCACACCTCGTGTGCACCTTTACGCTGCACTTATTAATTCACCCGTGCCACCACATCAAACACAAACATCGCCTGACATCCATTTACAGACAGCAGCAGCCCAGCTCTGGACCACAGTTATTAACCACTCTGTCCTCCCTGCCTTTCTCCAGAGTCAAACTCCTGATGGAGCAGAGCAGGATCCGACTTTTAACATTCTCTGAAAGCCAGAATCGCAAATATCTCCACTTTGCAGACAAAAAGACCAAAAGGTTCTCCTACAAAAGTTTAAAATAATCCTACTTACAAAAAGAAAATCTATCTGAAAGCTGTTTCCACGACTGAAAGTGAGAATAAAAGCCTGAGAGAGAGTCCACAGCAGTGCTGAGCTGGGAATTCAGTTGTTCCTGATCCCCAGGCATGCAGTCACTTCACCACATCAGACTACCCATTTTGTCATCCTCACTTCACTGAAAACTAGTTTGTTTATATAAAACACAACACCAAACCAGTGCATTTAACAAGCTTTTAAAATCAATAATTTTTTTTTTTTTTTTTGATTGGGTGAATTGCAAAATCACTTTGCAGTGCCAACTGAAATAAAGCTTTTACATACCATTAGGCAACTACAAAAGTGGGGAATTTTCCACATGGGTGTTCCACCCAGCTGGTCAGAAAAAAACCCCTCGCTTGAGCAAAATATCAGAAACATGTTCCTGCCTTTCAGATGAAGTTGCTGGCCTCTTTCATTATCCCTCCTGCAAATTTCCTCACCCATAGAACAAACAGAGGAATTCTGGATTTTCTGCCTCTCCCCAAAAAGCCCTTTCCCATGGTGACAGAGCAGCACTGTGCGCACCCTGTGTTAGTTTTACCCCCAGCTCCGGCACAAAACATCTGGACCTTGGACCATCCCTGCCCCAATGAGCCCAGCCTCGCCTGCATATTTGCTTTTCATGGCCATCATGCTGCATCTCCCTCCCCCTAGAAATAATTAAATGCTTAATATTTCTGTTAAATATTTGCAGTGGTGACTGGATGACTGCCTGAAAACTATTCTGGCTTAATGAAGGCTGAGGGAAAGGCCAGAGGTGGTGTTGAAGCCACCACTGAGAGCAGAAGATGTCACCATCTTCCCTGTCTGTGATGATCCTGCTCCAGAAAATGCACCAGAAAAAGCCCTCTAGAAAAAAAACCAGGAGGGGCTCTAAAAAAGAAAATATTTTTTTCCCATGAACTTCACTTCAGTGAAGGTTAGACATACAGGCTTTGCAAAACAACACATACAATTTAGAATGATAAATTAAAATCTGTAGTAGGAGGCCTTCTTTTTCAGGGCCGTATAGTTGACCCTTCTGAACCTACATTACTCAAGGTATGCAAAATATATGTGTATAATAAATAGCTCTAGAATTTATGGAGTGGAACAGAAAGGATATTAACAGGCAAGTAGAGAGGCTGTATAACCCTCACAAGGCCTTTAAAGATTTATTTTTTTAAAATGAAGGAATGCATGCATGGAAAAGGCAGCACTGAATCGATACACTCCTTTGTGCCTTCCAGAAACACATGCAAAATGCTTCCAAATCTGCCCTCAATCTGGTCACTCCACTGTTGGCATCAGTGGGAATAAGATTATTCATGATTCTATTTCTTCTTTGATTAAAAAAAAAAATAAATAAAAAAAAATTCCTCTCTGTGTGGGCTCATTCCCACTCTCAGTAAAATCAATTACGAGCCTCCCATTGACTCCGGAGGGATTTGGATCAGGCCCTGTGGAAGTGGGTCTACAGCAAGTGTAGAACAACGCAGTTAATATGATTTATTGTGTCCGTTTCTGTGCGTGCAGTTTTTCATTTTCTAAAGCCTGCAGTTTTGCTTTCATCCTCACGTTCAGGAGATAAGAGCTGCAGATCTGTGTTGATCTACGCCGGGTACCCTGGAGCTGGGGGCTGTGTGTGCTGGGAATGAGCTCAGCGCCTGCCCGGGGGGAACGAGCCCTTCAGGGCCAACACTCTGGCTTAGAAAATCTCCCACACACGCACTGCAGAAGGTGCAGAATCAGTGAGGAGGCTGCTACTGTGGCGGGAAAAAATACCCTTTAGTAAAACTGAGAAAAAAAAAAAAAAAAAAAAAAAAAATTCTTTTNAAAAAAAAAAGAAAAATCCTTTTCCTGTTTATCTAAAAAAAAAAAAAAGAAAAAAAAGAAAAAAAAGAGGAAAAAAAAAAGTACCTTTTGCAGGTCACCAGCAAAGTTCCAAGAATTCACTAAAAGATTGTTTTACAAAGAAGACTCAGGCTCCAAATCAGAGATATTTAATTTCACTAGGCTCTTACAGATTCTACATTATTAAACACTGACATTGCTGCTTTTTGGGACAGTTGTTGAGTAGCAAGCTTTGTTAAAGACTAAGAAACTGCAGGGTAAGAAGAACTGTGCTTTAATAGCTGCAAAAGAATATTATCCAAACACGAAATAATAACATGCTTGGTGCCTAATACATTCTAAATTAAAATATGATTTAATAAACACAGGCAACATATTCCCCATAAAAAAAAATAGCAGAATTGGCAGGACAAAAATCACAGTTTAGTCAGTTCTTCTCTTAACCTTGCAATCCTCTGGCTACAAATTAGAATTTCTGTGAACAGGATTGATAAGGGAAATTAGGCGCTGTCTTTCAGAAACAACAGCAATGTCTTAAGATGGTATGTTTAGAGATGAACAGCACAAAATCTATCAAAACATGAAACCTTTCATATGCAACGCGAGGAAAATACAGGAGCCCCCAAAGCCAAAATCTTACCAGCCCAATGAGCCCTATGTTCTGTGTCCTATGATTCATGCTGGTAATTTAAAGGTTTTTATGCACCTAAACCTCTTCTTCTTCCCTGAATTTTATCCCCTGTTTAAACCCTAACCCCAAAGCACTCCAGATGTGAATGTAGCCCCCCAGCTTCACTGTCCCTTGCAGCTTGTTTGGTTGCCAGTGAGGCCCCCAAAAGCCCCACTGAACACATGTACAGCTGTAGGGGCTGAAGGCAGAAGCAGTGGGTTGCTCTGTGAAAGGGAAATCACACGTGTATTACCCCAGATACAGCATTTCTACACGGAGTTACACATCCCAGAAATGGGCACAGGGTTTCAGAGGCATAAACCCTTCGCACAAATTCTTTTCTGTGTATGCAGGGCTGACCCCAAGTACAGTGGATAACCTGATCTACATGTAACTCTTATTAAAAAAAAATAAAAATATGGTTATGGATTAAAAAAAGTCAAGAAAAACTACTACTAATAATCACTTTCACTTTGGGAGACATTTAAAGTCCTAAATATAAGTAGTAAAACAAAATTCAGTTGCTGATGGGCCAACAAAAATTGTTGAGGTCTACCTTAGCTAAACACAAAAAGGAAGAGAAGCTGTTCCATTACACACAAATTCATCCTTTCACATACAGTCCCTACAGAAATCCACTATTATTGAATGATTTTTTTTTTTTCCAGGCTGCTTTACAAAGCAAGCCATTGGTTCAGTAGAAGCTATTGCTTCTACTTTGAATCTTGCCTGGTCCAAAGAATGTGAGTTTTCCCAAAAGTCCCAGTCCTACTGCTGCTTCCACTTCAGCCACTGCCACTTGAGAACATGGAGAGAAGCACCAAGGAGCTGTAGCTGAGCCTCCCTGACCTGTTTTCCTGTAGTATCTACTCCCCTGAAGGTCAAGACTCATGGCCCAGGGACTGAAAGCCTTTGCTATGGAGGAATAAGGATAAGGGTTGCATACATCAGGCTCCTTAATGGCATCTCCCTAATTAAAATTATTGTTAAAGAAAAAAAAAAAAAGTCTCTCTCCAGGACTGGAGAAGCAAATGCTACCTTAGATTAGAGAAATAGTAGCATTTTAACTATTAGGAGAGTGCATAACCTATTTGTAGCCATCCCATGTCAATTATTCTGAATAATCGTTTTATATTAGGCATGGGGAAAAAAAAATCTTTATAAATATGGGCTGTTTTAATATCCCAAAGCAGGAGCAGCAGGTAAGAACTTACCATTTTCTGGCTGGTCCTTAATATCAGCTTCACTTGGCTGGCTGGGACTTTCAGATTGACTTGAATCTGAAAAACATAAAATACAGCCAAAAATTACAGGGTCTGCTGTGGAAAATAGATCAGAGGCGCCAGACTTCCTCAAAAGGCTGAGAGTACAAACTGAGGACAGGAGTGTTGCACTAGGACATGATAATGCAAAAGTCCCGTGCCTAGGTAAGATGTTTGCTAGCAAAAAGAAAAAAAAAAAAAAGGAAAAAAAAGGGAATCTTGTTTATGGCACTACACAGAGTGCTTGGGGTGTGTGTTGGCATAAATTAAGCTTTGAGAATCCTTCTTTTTAAAGAAGGCATATTTAAATGACTCTCCTACATGTTTTTTATAATGCAGCCTCTATGTTGTATACAAACCAGAGCCTTACTCCAACACATAGTAAAGTCTCAAAACATATCTCCAAGCAGCCATAGAAAGGTAACTAAGCAACCCTACATAGTCGTGGAGATTGTTGGCTACACATTTCTGGAACAAAATCTGCAAAACTGAGCGAAGAGCTGATATTTTGGCGTACTTTCGCAGTGGTTACAGCACTACAAGGTCCCTAAAATGCATGGTGCTGGTGGTGATTTGCAGAGGGATAAGTGAGAGCAGATACTGGATGACCTGCTTTAGAACCTGTGTAAATAATCCTACAAACTCCCAGCTAACACTCTCCAACGAGCACAATTTATTTGCCTAAAACAATAAAATGACCTGTAAAAGGGTATGTGTAAATACGAGTGTTTGGCATTTTTTACACGTTATTAACTCTAGTTTATGTGAAGATGATCGCTCTTTGGTCCAAAAATTATTCTTGGTAGAAGCTTTAGTCAAATAGTATTTTCCTTCGTAATTATTTCTGTCATTATGAGCTGGTTAAAAAAAAAAAAATGGTCCCTTTACCTGCGGGAAAAAATATTTTTTTAAAAAATCCCTCAAATTACTGGTTTTGCAATTAACACAATTTTTTTTTTCCTTTCCCCAGGATTGTTCTGTAATTTATTGATCCCGTAGAAAAAGTTTTTGCTGTGAAACAAAACTTAGGCAATGAAACCACTTGCTACTGCCTCAAACCCACCCCTCACCGTGGCAAACCTATTTTCTGACTTCACCTTGACTTTGCAAAGTTTGGAATTAGCTGTCTGAAATTTGACCACATTTCACTGAGAAGTCAATGCAAGATCAAAAGGTCATGACACTTAACTGTGATTAAATTGAAAATCTTACTTCTATTGCAACAGAGTCATAACACCACCCTTTCTTTTTCTTTGAGGTATTAATAGTGCTGGAAGAAGCAGTACTACTAGTGACCTTGGGTCAAGCAATGCTAATTTATTGCTTTAAAAAGGTTCCTTGCTTTTAAGCAAATGAAGATTTTAATTACCACAGAGCACTATAAAGAAAATGCCTATTTTAAATATTCAATTTTTTTTTTTTTTACCTGCTGACTGTCTGCTTTAGGTATCATTCAGAAGCTTAGAGGACAATCTTGTATAAATTAAAAACTACAAGTAAAAAAAAAGTGCTCACAAAACAAAATTCGATAAATTTCAGAATGTAAACATTCAGAATATTTAGCAAAGAAAGCTTCAGTCCTGATACTTCTACTTAAAATCAATAAAATTCTCCTAAAAACTGATATATACCCAGTGTGTCCCAGAATCCATTTCCTCTCTTTTGTATTTATTATTTTTAATAATTTCGCCGATGAAGCTCAGAGAAAAAAAAAAATCCTCACTTCTGCAATTTTGTTTTAAATATTGATCTTCTGAATTATCTCTCCCTGAAGCTCAGATCAGTGCCAGCAGATACACTGTGGGGTAACATGCACAGTGCTGTTGTATTCTGGAGACTCGATTTTGGCAAGAAGTTTCATGTTTCCAATACCACAAAGGTAGAAACAAAGGTAAAATATTAGGAATGTAAAATATTTAGTTAACATTCAAAGTCAACATTCAATGGATTTCATTTTACAGGGCGGGCACCAGGCTTTTGCTTATTTTTTACGTTTTTCTTTCCCTCCAGCCAGCCATGGCTCAATCAGAGTTTGGGCTTTATGTTTCAAGTAGGCTCGGAATTCCACAGAAATTTATAGATTTGGGAAAGTTACTGTCAAAACGTGAGACTGAGGGCACGTTTCCCTTTCTAAAATTTGAAAGGATCCAGGGAGGCAGCGCTCGGGCCGCGGGCACCGGGCTCGGCGCTGGCACCTTGGCTCCGGCACAGCCCTGCAGCCGGTGGGCAGCACACGCAGCCCGAGCTGCTCCTGGCTTGGGAGGAACAAACAAAGTACTTTTGTCTGTGTTCGTGCTGTTTTTCCAACACCAAGGCTAGTGGCACAAGAGGGGCTCCACCGGCCGGAGGACATTCGTTTGCACACTGAATCTTAACTTTCTCCTTTTATCACCTCGGCTCCGGCGACAGCATTTTTCCCTAATTCTGCTTTCCTGCGACCCGCCCCTTCTGCTGAAATTAAATATTAATTTCCTAGGAAAAGACAACACAGCTTTGAGCACTATTCTTCATGGAGAGGCACAGGGCAGTAAAACGCAGGATAAGGTAGAATTAAAACCACTCAATCCTGCGGTGGGGATCACGGGAGGCTACCGAAAACATGGACTGGGCAAGCGTGTGCTCAGCATTGTTATGCAAGGTGGCATCTTGTGGAAACCCCAGATAAGAAGACCGAGTTAAGGCACTTAGCCAAAATGTTTATATGCAGAATTTTGCTTCCCTGATTTTATTCAGATGCCGCAGATGATCCGGCACATATAAATGTGCCGCCACATGGTTAAGGGATTGGCAAAATCAGAGCCGTTGCGTTTTACAGTCTTGCCTAGGACGAGGGAGTCTTGCTCAGCCTCCACCGCTCGCTCTCTGCTTTTTCAGCAGTTGGCACTAACTCCTGTCGGGGCTTTTTTGTTGTTTTGCACATGGAAACTTTCAAATTCCAGTTTTCGGAACGTTTAGTGTTTTGTGGGCTCGGCTACAACAGGAGGGGGAATGTCTGTCCTGCTGAGTCAGTTAGCCAAACAGGTGACCGGAGGAATAAATTAATTTTTGCCCATACATAATTGATATAAATGGAAGATCGTTTTCATAAGCATTTGCATTAAATCAATAAAATCACTTACTATAGAGCAGTTTAACAATTCATTTGATTTTCTCTTTTCTATATATTTGATAGCCACTCTGCAAAACAGTATACACTTTATGCCTATTTTCTTTAGCAACAACACTGCCAGTTAAATTCTACCACCTGCAATAATTAGAGCCATTGGAAAACGTACAAAACAAAATATACAGTAGATGCGAGCCCCTCTTGAATCCACGGCCCCCTGCGGCAACGAGTTTCATTGGTGCCTTAAGCTAAGGCTGGTAGGAAGCCAAAGAATCTGTATATTACAATAAAGTGCATGTTATTAAGGGGAGGATTTAAATGATTTCAGATGGAGTTGGAAATATTATAGTGAGGAACCACTATTAAGATTGCTGATTAAAAAAAAAAAAATCACCAAGGAATCTAGTTTTATGTTTAAGGAAGCTTAACCTTGAATAGCACAATGGGTTTTATTTGGGGGCTTTTTTAGTTAGAGAAAAGTTAGTGGTTGGAATTTTTAACCCTGAGCTGGCCAGGGTTTGAGTGAGTCTGTGCGCTGGGCTCAAGGTTACTGGGCAAGAGAAGCTCAAGGGGATCTGGTATCAACCATAACCATGGCAAACAGGATCAAAAAACCATGCTGCAGCTATTTTATTCTCTACTTCCAAGAATCAATTATGATTAAGGGATAAAGGAAGGGAAAAAAACCCCAAACAACAACAGGCTAGTTTTTCAGAGTAGCATTTCCTACCACGTCTCTATTCTCTGTTCCTCTTTGGATCTGTTCCTTAAGCATATGCTACCCCAGCACGACCGAGCCCCAGATCTGCCTGATCCCAAACCATACGCAGGCAGGGACCTCCAGCTCCAGGACAGAAGCCCTGGACTTTCCAGCCTGCAGTTTTCCTTTTCAGCTGCAGCAGGAGCAGAGCTCCAGCTGGGCTGCACGGCGGCTGCATGGAAGCCGGGCTGGCGGCACTGGAAGGGAGCGCTCCATTGTTTGGAAAGAATAAAACCTTCCCAGGAAAGTCTGGCCCGTGGACAGGACCAATGTCAACAGACTGACAATGTTGTTCTTTTTTGTAGACCGTGACACAGACGGTGAAATGTTGTTGCACTCCTCCACCAAAAAAGCCTCTTTTGAGTGCCATGGCACTTCGCAGCGCTAAACCTCTCCACGGCTACCTGACTGAGGAGAGACGGGACACTTTGTGGAGCACTCCCCAAAACACACCATGTTTTCCAGGGTGTGCTGAATCCAGCCTGGCATTCACTGGGGTGGCAGTGACCCTATTTATTGTCTGCTGGTCTGCGCAAACCCAGTGAAAGGGTGCCAAGATCATTTTTTACCTCTGTAGAGCTGCTCCCCGGCAGAACCTGAGGCTCTGCGCAGCCCGCAAGCTACCACAGGTGCAGACACATCTATCCTGGAAACAGTAAAGGTGATCCCCGCCTAGTGCAGGAGAAAAATGACCAGCGATGCCAGATGAGCAAGGCAGCACTGCCACTGCCCCTGCTGAGACAGCTCTGTAGAGAAATACAGCAGGTTCCTCTCCTCCACCACCAGCGCAGCACCTTGCAGAAGCACCATAGAGGTGCACAAGTTAAATTTTCCATTCATATCATGTTTTGGGGGCGGGGGGAATATTGTATAATAAACTGACATATTTTATTCAAGTTTCAGAGCCCTATTTGTAATAAAAAATTTATATGGCTCGGTTGTGTTCATGCAATAAATTTTTCATCTATAATTTTGGGCATGGATTCTACCAAAGATTTATATATGTTAAAAAAAGAAAAAAAATTTAAATCATGCTCTTTTATATACAGTCTTATGTGGTGAGCTTACAGGATTTACAAACAGAAACCAGCACCAGGACTGGGGCTTTTTTACACTCACTTTCCCTTCATTACACATTATAATATAAACACATAGGGGTTGCTCCATATATGCCACAGTTATTATTTACAGCGATTTTGGTGGCTACTAGGATTTCTTTAAAGGAAGGCCTGGCTCTCCATTTTACTCCAGCCATCGCTTTCAAGTCAACTTTTATAGGGAGTTCAAAGTGCTTCATTATCATCCACCTCACCACCACACATGTACATGCCCTCACCAGATCCCCAGTTTTATTCCATACCCCCTGCACCGTACGCCCCATCCCCACGGCTCCCCAACGAGGTTCTGCAGTGGTAAAATCCCTGTGGTGCCAGCCTGTTTTTTTTTTTTTTAATAAGGCGAGGGCTCTTAATTCCTGTACACTGGGAAAGAGATTATCTTTGATAATGGAAATGTAAATCAAAGCTTGCTGTTGTTTATTCCAGACAGACATTTGTGTGTTAAGTCTGTTTATCAGGCAACACTTTGTCTAAGCCAGGAAGTAGTCAGCCTTTGTAACAAGATGTATGCAAATGATTTTCCCATCAGCCCCTGCCACAAAACTTTTGTGGCAAAAAAACCCTCCTTGTTACTTCACCAGTAAGACGCTCCTAAGCTACCCCGTAAGCAGACTAGCAACAAAACAGCCAGCTAGACTATGCTGATGAGTTTGAATGAGCCCAAAACATGTGCCCACAGTCTGTTGCTCGGTATTGTAAGCAGACTTTGTGTATTACATCTGTTTATCAGGCAACACTCTGTCTGCTGGGGCGGCTTTGTACCAAGGTGGACGCAAACAAAGATCTCCACAACTCCCCGCCTAACTTTTTTTGGCTGCAGAAATTCCCCGTTACTTCCCTCCTTGCTGGAAATAAGGACGCGAAACTTCACCGAGAGGCTGCGAGACCCTAAAGCTGTATCAAAATGGTTTCATTTTAAATCAACTTTCTTTGTTCTCACAAGCCCATAAATGATTTACTGCTATCGTGTGATAGCCTAGAATGTGGGGAATCTGTGTATTCCCATATTTGTTCCTTGATATTACAAACAAGTATTTGATTCACTTCTAAATGTTTGTTTTTAAAACAGTTTACAGCCTTTGATTCCTGCTTACTGATTCATTTCTGGAACATTTTCTATTTATTCCTTTGCAGTAGCAAACGTTAATTTTGACTTAATTCAAATTGTCATCAAAGGCTTCCTTAAGAAATCCCACAGCACAGATTTTATTTGTTATAATAAAATATTCTTAAAGTAAACATCGTGCGACTGTGTTTTTTTAATTCCAAGAGATACAAAAATCCGTTACCCAAAGGATTCAAATTGGTTCAGCCCTTTTTCCTAGACAAAATAAACACTTCAGGACTTTACTTGTTTGTATTCTCCTCAGTGGTGCTGTATGCATCACCAGCTAAAAACAAAGAAACTTTTAGCTGCTCAGACAAAATGCAGAAGCTCCCCAAACAACGAAGCGGGGGGGTGGGGAGGCATTCAGAAAGTCTGACAGTCCATTCAATATAGGGATGATGGCCATAATGCATCCAGGGTCCCCTTGCTAATTAAATATGCATTGGCACAGTTTTGATCGATGCAAGCCATGGATCAGATGACACACCTGCAAAATCTTGAGCCCAGAGCTCCCAGGAAAAGGAAAATACAGGCTGTCTCCTTATCTTTGTTTTCAAAGGCTCTCAATTTCTGTGCTTAGATATCTAATTTAATTCTCTCACCCCTCAGCAAACTGGATTACGAAAGTCAATACTGCCATTGTGCATCGACAGGAACACACAGCTTTCCTTTTATTCAATTTAGCCATGACCTTTAGACAAAGATAATGACAACTGTCTAAAAGTAAGGTAAGGCCTTAAGGAAGACCCTGCTGAGGGGCCCCTCTTGCTTTCCATGGCTCCTCCAGCCAGGAAGAGCCCACCAGCCATGGAGCAAATACAGAAATAAGTTCTCTCCCCACACCACAAAGACCGGGAATAGCTTGGCAGAGCAGCTCCCTCAGCCACCAAGGGCTCTGTCCCACCCTGGGGACCTGGGACACCTCCACACCAGCGGCCGGACCCTCAGGAGCCCTTTGCCAAGAGGTGGCCACGTCTCCAGAGGAAGGGCTCGTGCCGAGAGCAGAGCCGGGCACCCGCACGAGGAGGGACCACGCTGTCCCATTCTTCCTGAGGCTGTTGGGGACACGGTGAAACGGAAGGGTCAGGAGAGTGGCACCAATTTCTAATTTCTGGCTCTGGTGCTCGGGAAGAACTGCAATCCTTGAGCTGGGAACAGAGCACAGGGAGCCGCACGCACCCGCGCGGCGCGGCGGCAGGAGGAGGAAGCGGCACGCGGATTTTCCTGGAGCTGAGCTGGAGCCAATGGAAATGACATTACTTTCCAATAGGTCTCGCATCAATATTTTTAGCAGCCTCCCTACGCGAGATAGCATCTTTCTAATACATCTGTAAGGGAAGGACAGAGAACATGCTCTCCGCTAACGAACAGCTATCAGGCAATAATCCACTTTGGTACCTGCAGATACAGGTTGTACCTGAATCAGTGATTGAGGCATATAAAAATTCATATTGATTGAGCAGCCCAGCTCCATGTGAGCTTCCATGCTGCACAGGGTTTTAATTCTGCAGGATTTTTTTTTAGCTGCATTTAAAAATACACTTGGCATTTCTAGCTGTGGACCAATATTTTTCTCATGTCTTTTTATACAGATTTGGAGGGAAAGATATTTGTAATGGAAAAAAAATATGTGCAAAGTTGGATTGCTAAGTTTCTGTAATCTTGGGAAATAAAAAAAAAAGCAGCCTATGTAAGAGCTACAAGAAACCATATGGATCAACAAGAGCTGCCCTCATATCCCTAGGAAATATATATTAACCTATATTTCATCATCATAAACCCCAAAATAAAAAATCTAATTAGAGTCTCTACCCTCAGATTCACTTGTAGAAAATTTGCTTATCCCCCTCACAAAATGATTTACAGTACTTACATCCATTTCTTCAGAGTGATTTAAATTTATTGAATCATTTCAATTTTTAGAGAGCTTCCATTTGGATCTGTACGGGTTTCTAGACATATGCAGTGCTCAGTTATTTAAAATTAATTGCAGTACAATAATTTTAAATTGCTTCACACTATACGAATCTCAAGTGCTTTGAAATATTTGAACCATTCTATTTAGAAGCCATCAAACTTCTGAGCACATGCATCAAAAAGTTGTTTTAAAAGCCAAAGGGCCGTCCTGATGATCCCAAAGTGCAGGTGAGCACAGCTCTGGGCATGCTCAGTGCACACGGACCTGGATTTATAGAACAATTCAACAAACTCTGCCCGAATGTCAATCTTTAATTAACAAAAACTGATCCTGTAATAATTTCAAACCACTAAAAAAATTCTAAAACTAGAAAAGCACTGTTATAAAATAATGGCATACATTAAAACTATTATTACTTCTAATGTATATTTATTGAACATCCTTTTATCGTGAAAATTAAAACACCTTATTAACATTAAACTAAGCTTTACAACACCTCTGTGGGAAAGGTGAGCGTAACTATGCCCACTTTATGCAGGGATGAAGGAGGCACATAGAGGTTAAGTGATTTACCTTGAGAGGCACAGTTACTAAAAGGAGTAAAAAGCACGGGGCCGGGCTCTCGAGCTGTGGATAATAAAGTCTCCCTCCCACCAATGCAGCCATTACAATGGCAATGGCAGTGCCCACTTAGGAAGCCTTCAACTACATTATGTAGGAAATTACTTGGTAGGGCAGATCCAAAGTCACCTAGAAGGGCATATTTCCAGCCACTCTCAGCTTCTGTTTCACTTGCCTTTCTTCTTCTCATTAGGTATTTTGAAAAACAAGGAATCATTTCTCTCCAGAGTATTTTCTATCTCAGTTTAACAATAACAACAGTATTTAGGGTGACTAAATATCTGGTTTTGCAACGCCTGAATTCATGTACGAAGGCAAGTGGAGATGAGCTTGTGTGATGAGCAGATCTGGTAGCTTTGGTCAAAGACTCCAGGTTCTGCTTTTGTGCAGTTTTACCCTGGTGAGCAAACCAACATCAGCAAGGCAGGATTATGTCCACCATATGGTGAGGCTCCATTGGCGGTCGTACAGCCACCCAATTAATCTCTATCCCCCACCATCCCCTTGTTATTTATTTATTGTGACAAACTCATCCTTATGGGACCCTAGGCAGGGAGCTGCGTATTCCCAGGCTATTGGCGTCAGTGCCCATCCTCATCCTTTATCCCAAGCAGTAGCTGGCGAGCTGGCGCCTCTCCTCCGGCCAAGGCGCGCGGTGCTACAAGGTCACCACCAAGGAGGATCTCTAGATTTTCCAGAGCAGACAGGAATAAGGGATTTTTCAAAGCTGTCCTCCATCAAAAAGCCAAATAAACCCCTGACAATGAGCACAAGCTTCACAAACTGCTGTCCAGAGCCGGCCTTTCTAACACCACACCAATAACCAGGCTGTTGGTGAAGGCCATCAGAGCATTCCTGTATTTCCATCTGTGCCTCTTCCTAAGGTCTCTCCGCAGCCTCAGCCATTCGAGGCTTCATCAGACAGCGAAAACAAAGAAAAACCTTCACTAAATCAACAAACTGGGCCAGAGCCCCGACCTCCTCCTCTTTTCTCAACCTTGCCCACTTCTCCTTCCTCTAAAGGACATGTGTAAAATTTTCCTGTGATCAACCAAAATTTCAACTAGGAATCTATACAATCCTAGTAGATATATATATACATATATATATATATGTATATATATATATATGTAAGTGAAGAATATTTAAAAATAACTAGTATGTCGAAGAATGGGCCCATTTTCCCTATTAAGGTTTATTCTATTTCACAGAGGGAAAAATGGTGTTGAGAATAAAAATATGTGTGACTACTTAAGAAATAAACAAAAGATGAGCTAATATTCCATGGAGATTCTGTCAATAGCAGATTAATATCAAGTTTCAGATGAGGCAGTCTAAGCAAAGTTTAGGTACTATTTTTTTATTGTGGATCTACACTTACAGTCCCGTTTTCACAACTCTCTTTTATTTTGATGTACCTGACACTTTTCCTCTTGGCTCCCATTTCAGTCCCTCTTAAGTACATATTTGGTTGTAGTGGCCAAATTTTTTTTTAATTTTTTTTTTTTCTGGCAGATGTCTTTTCCTTGTTCTGTGCACTGCGAGGAGTTCAACGTGGCATGTGAAAAATTTCCATTTCAGGTTTTCTTAAGCTTTATGCAAAATTAAACTGCTGGCAAAACATACATAGATATATAAAATTATACAGCAGAAAAAGCTGCTCGATAGTTCCCTTTCCTCCTTTCCTCCCTTCCTTTTGCCTTTTTTCTCTCCACAAATAATTGCAGAAATATTGCCATCAGCCTAAAGCCTTTCTCCAAGTGAAAAGTCAGAAGGTTTTGCCCACAAAGAATTGCCACTGACTGTTGCTCCGTGGATCTGTTTCTACTCTCACAATATTGTAGACTGCGAAGAAGAACTGAGAATTACCATAAAAATCGGGACGTGTTTTGTTGCATCAGTATCATGTTGGCATCAACACCACAGACTCGGGCAGAAAAAAAAGCAGCCTTTTGGTAGGCAGCCTACTTGGTCTGTGTTTCTGCTGTGTTTGTAAGCCATGCAAGTGGAAGGAAAAGTTAAAACTTGGAGAAAAGTAACATCCTGCAGGCTCGGTACAAGTCACAGCAAAATCCGAGGTACAAGCACCATAAATTATGGAGGAACGGAATTATATCTGCACCTCAAAGGACAGTGGATCATTATAAATATATGAAAGAATTGCGTGTATATATAGTTGGCCCCCTGAAAAAATATTCAGCATAATGTGTTGACTCTGAAAATGCAACCGAAAATCCATTTTAACGTGGTCCCAGTGCCACAAATCTAAATTTTGAGGAAGGAATTTAAAACAAGAAAAGTCCAGAGCTCTCCAAACCCATAACTACACTGCGTAGACGACATTTTAATCAAACTTTTAAAGCCATGGTTATGATCTGATGAACAGACAGCTTGACTTGATTACATTTTTAAGTTTCAGTTTCTATTTCTGTTTTAAGATGAAAAAGATCATAGAGTGTCAGAAATTTGAATACTGAATAGCAAAAGCTCTTGCAGGTTTAGAAAGCATATAGAAAAGCTGGCAAAAGAAAACGCTATTCCATTGCCACCATCTGCTTTCTGGCATATTGAAGAAACTTTACTAACAGCAACATTTTCTTGCATTAGAATATCTGCTAATTAGTTTTGTTGTAATTTTTTTTTTTTTTAAATTACCTTTTACACAGAAGGCAAATAGCCAGTTTTTTTGGCTGGCTACACCTTACACCACGTCTGATAACATTTTCACATTAAGTTCAGTTTACCTCACATTCTTTTTTCTATCAAAATCCTATCTTTAGCATAGTCAAAGCCTGCAAAAACTTTGCCTTGCTGAGACTAAAGAAAAAAACATCAAACATACGAAGTGTTAAAAATCGCTGAATAACTCAAAGGAAAAAAGATAATTTTGAAGGCGTTTTGGCTGAAATCTATTTTCCTTTGAATTGCATGAGTGTTTTAAAATGTTAAAAACACTACAGAGTGACTAATGAATGTAAAAGAATGATAAAGAGTATGGGTCCAGTTATCAGTGATGTGCCTAAAACAAAATAATTTTGGACAGTCTGCCATGCAAATATTGACTAAAATGTCATAAATAATGTCTGCAACAAAGGGAATCCTGCAAAGGAATATTCTGTTGTACTTAATGCATTGTAGAGTGTGCCTTTTAGCAAATACTACGTTACTGAGCCTGAAAACTTCAGCTGGACAAAAAAGCTCTAAAATTTCCCAGATAAAAGCATTACTAATATTGTTTTTGGTTTTGTTTTTTTTTTTTTTCAGAAACAGACCTTCCAAAAAAGTTAAAGGTGCAGTGTTACATTTGGAAAAGGGTTTATGTAAAAGCTGATTTTCAAAAGAAATGAGTCGTCCAAAAATTAAGAATAGACCAAATGTAACCACCTCATTGACTTACAACTATTTCCTCTGCCATTTTAAACAGTATTTTCACCCATTTCTCAGCTGGCAGGGAAGAGGCTGTTTGCAGTTCTTTGTCAGAATGTAGTGAAATTAAATGCAAAGACATTAAGTCGACCACTGCCCTGGGCCAGAGCTGAGAGGTGGCAAAGCTTCTGTTCCAGCCCTTCTTTAGGACCTAATTCTGTCTCAGTTCCAGAGTCCGACTGGCTCCACATGGAGGGTTAGAAATAAAAATACAATCCTGTGAGAATGATGGCAGCACACAAAGTGGGCAGGAAGGGCTCCAAACCACCTTCAAAATCACAAAATTGTAGTAATTTTATTAGATTTTTAAGAGCATTAAAATATGATGTCAAAAGGAGGGAAAAGTTGCATTAAGAACTCCAGATTACCTCCATCTCCACTGACATACTGTGCTATGTGTAATCACAAACAACCCAGTCACTTCTTTTTCTGAAAGTCTACTAAAAAAATTAAACAATAAGGTCTACACCAAAACCTTCTGCGCGTGTTTTCCAAAATTTCATTTCTGAGAAAAATTTCACAGCCATGGAGATGACAAAAAACAGAGATACTTTACATTTCTAAAGCATCTTTCATCCAAGATCAAAGAACTACATCAACAATAATTCTCAAAATACTCCTTTGAAATAGAAGTACTAAAAGGAGTACTATTAAATACATTTTTATCTTTATCTAGCTTGATCTATTTTCTTTATAAAATGCTGGTTACTGTAGCATCTCTCTAGGCAGATGAAAACTATAGGTTAAGTGACTTGACCAGAAACACTTACTTAGCTCAGTGGAACAAGTGATAATGCTCACATTTGGGAGTCAAGAATTCTAAACCTTTCATCCACTAATTAAAAACATATATATATATTTTCACGTAAATTAACTTAGGGAGCATGAAAATCCCTCAGCCATCGAGGGATCGAGGTGCCACCAAGGTAAGAGAAGGATCTGGAATCGGCAGCACACAAACCAGCTGGCAGGACATGCTGTGGTAGGACAGATCAATAGGTGTGTGACGGCAACGAACTAAGTATGAAGAGAACAAGCGCACATTTGCTATTTTTCAAACCTCTTGGGAAAAATTAAGTCAACTTTGTTATCAAAGATGGAAAGTCTTCCCCCATGAAAGATGCACAGAAGTTCTCCCTGCACTGCTGTGGAGGCTCAGGAAGAGCAAGGGTTTTCCAGCTGCACCACAGGTCACCCACAAAAAGATTGGTGGGCTGTGTGGCAGGGTCTGAGGCCAAAGAATTTGTTTAACATGAAACTCAGAATTATTTAAAAATAAATTACAAGCTGTGTTACAAACCATACAATTCAGCCTTTGGGCCAAGATAATTCTTGACATAACCCAACTGGAATTACAGTGGGGGTAAACTTAGCGCTGCGTTTTCACAAGGCTCCTTTCCTTATCATTCCTGCAATCGGGTCGTATGTGGCTATAACTGATAATCTCCTGCCTGCTCTGTAACATGGATGAAACATTATCGACTGCTCTGCCGCGTCAGAGAGCAGCACACGCTCTGCCAATGTGCACAGAACCCACTGCTGATAAAAGCAGCCCGTTTGGAGAGGTGTGCTTCGCAATCCTTGTAGTTTTTTGCGGCAGAGGAACTGTTGGACAATGAAGAAAAACATTTCAGCTCCCCTGAAAGTCTGACTGTTCCTTTTCAAACAATACAACACAAGATTCAGGACATACTGCTGACACAGCAACATCAGTGCCTCAAAGAAACTGGGAAATGTCAAATTTATGGTCCTGTGGGTGATTGGTGGAAGGTTTCTTCCCCCCCTTCAGCAAGCCTCTGTCAAAAACAGAGCCTCTAGAAAGTTTTTGGCTACGTCCCAGCAAAGCAGAAGGAAGCTGTATCCCACACTTCCCTTGGGACTTAATGAAATATACAGCCTCTGGGCTTCTTTCAATTTGGTCTTTCAGATTGCTAAACCAGTGAAAGAAGGATCCTAGCTGTCACAAACGTCACATGTTTGGGGTCACCTGCTGCTCGGGGGTTCTCATGCCAGTTGTTGACATAATAAGCACCCCTTACACTTTAATTACAATTCACAGTGTGCAAACTCTGCAATCTGCTTTAAGGCAGACAGTCTTTTAAATCAACACTAAATTCTACTACTGTTCGAGCAGAAATGGGAGGAAAAAGATGTCCAGCTGACTGAATAATTGTATTCAAATATTTGTGATCCTAAAGAAAAGTAAGAACTATCCAATGAAAAGAGCAACAGTATTGCCTGCAACACTTCAGAAAGCACGGTTAAAACTCAACTTGCTCCTCACAGTCACGCAGGCGACGCATGTGAGACGTTTTCATTTGATGAGCTCTTTCCAAAGCTCCTGCGAGCACAAACCTGAGCCCCCAGCTGTGTCTGTCCCTGAGCACGCAGCAAGCTGGACACAATGCTGGACACTGGGATTGTCTATGGGAGGGAGGGAAATTCTCAAGCCCTCTTAGTACAAATTTCAACAGGACTTGTGCAATGAAAGCCTAAACGGGAAGACATGTTTATTTTATTCTGGAATGCTTTATTTAGTTTGGTACAAGAAACATTGGATCTACTTAAAAATACTTATTATTTTGAGAAACAGATGAGAGTCCTTCGGTTTCCTTGACCGCTACCTCTTTTTTAACTGTTACTCTTACTCCTAATAAAGACATCCAAGACCACCAAAGTTAAATAAATTGTACCAGTCGGAGAGCAATAAAAATCTCCTCTCCTTATATGTTAGAGAAAAATCCATTTTAGCATTTGTGCATCTAAAAATGCCTCCAGCCAATTATATTATTTACAAGGCCTTGGTTGAATCCACCACTTCCCATGGAAAGAAAAAGACCATGAGAGGGGACACAGCGCTCTGGGAGTACTTATAGAAGGATTTCTGTGTTCACCCCGCTAGAAATGCTAAATTGTGGGTTACGGATCACACTGTCCACACAGGAAAGGCAGCACAAGCTCCAGCAGCTGCACTCTGCACACATTCACCCTACGTGCTCTCAGGGAAACAAAGGAGAAGTCAATAGCCCGATACGAGGGCCTATTCCTATTTAAATCAACAGGAGTGACTCTGGCCACAGGAGAAGGCTGCTGTTGTCCAACTGACTTCTTAGGGGAAAACAAGGATGGGTTTTCACCATGCTCAATAGCCAAATGCTGGCAAGCTCCTTCCCCCTCGGCCGAGAGGGACGGAACCTCCTCCTGCCGCCTTTGCCGTGGCCGCTCTCCCTCCTCGCTCGCTGTACCGGCGACCTCAGATAAACTCGAAACGTTTTGAAATTATCATCAGACTGTGAAGCACTTCAATGAAAATCTATAAAACAAATTTATAGTGTGCATTCATGTGTATTATATATACACTTAGAACGGGATTTATCATTTAGCTGACCTTTGGAACACTGATATTTTTAGATCCAAAAAAATGTGTGTTGATTGTACTTCAACCCAGTCCCCTTACAATGTACCAACTCCTTGATATCTTACTACAGGAAAGATAATTGCAATGAATTTTTATATTTCAGCACATGGGAAGATAAGATTAGACAGTAGGGACATAAAAGCAAACTGCACCACATAAAAGATAAGTTTCTGAAAGTTACAATTTACACCAAATGTTACAGATTAAAATGTTCAAAGCTATTTATAGGACCTTGTGCTAGTCCCATTATAGACCACAGGAAGACTGCAAAGAACCAGCTCTACCTTTTCCTTAATCACTTCTTCTCCTACCTAAAAACCTTTTGGAGCACACAAATTATTAATGGTATTAAGACTATTACTAATTCCCATTACCACCCAGGTGCCTCAGCAAACTGGTCCCAAGGTCACATGTGCTGCACAGACCTCACCATCCAAGAAGATTGTTCCTACTCTAATGGGATTATCTACAATCTGAACAACTCATCCCAAAAGGTAAATAAGCATTTGATTTCCCTCTGCCTCCTGTGTGTGCCATGTTTGCCTCTGTCAACCGAGTGTCTTGTATTTTTAAAATGGGATGTTTTTCTTCTTTATTCCCTACTATTAAGCTGCCACCAACAGTAGTTTGTTCAGTGGAAGAAATAAGGAATAACAGCAAGAGAGATACATTTACCTGCATACAAAGTATAAAAAAATCAGAGCCGAAAAGCAAATTAGAAGTAGGGAAATGTAGTTAGGGAGGCACACAAAGTGCCATATGATTCATCGACATGCAGCAGGCAGCAGCCGCAGCCACTGCCCACCAAAGGGCACAGGTGCAACAGCAGAAAAATAACCCAGTGCAAAGCAAAGTTTGTAGCAGAGCAGCTAATAAATGACACCCTCTGGAAAGCTGTCCTGGCAGCCGCCAGCACACGGCATCCGCTCCCTCCGGCTGAGCCCTCGGACTGCTTCCAGTGCCACAAAAACAAAGAGTGCTCGCCGTGCAAGGCAAGGCTCCGACGAACACGCTCAGGAGGGATTTTTCAATCACTGCTCAGCCATATTTTCTGTTTTCTTTCTCAAACTTAACCTTCTCTGAGGACTGATTCTATGAATAGTCTCAAATTTCAGCCACTTCTGATGAAGCCCTTTACAAAAAAAGTGTTGCTAGAAATGTCTGACAAGGGAAAAGTGATTTTTCCCCCTACTATACAATTACTAAAAACATATGGTGGAAGAGATTCCGTGCAAACCTGGAGTGTGGTCTGTTTTCCACAAAGACGAGGGAGGAAAAGTTGCAGCCCTGACCATGGGATTGGTAAAACAAGGAGCAACGATGGAAACTATTTTGAAAACAGAAACTCTGTCAGCCAATGCAGTAAAGAGTAACTCCATACACAAAATTACATGTAGACAGAATCAACCCTGCTCTCAGGATTTGTGGGTGTGAGCTGTATACAGAGTGTTTGGTGAAGCCCAATTCATGTTCAAAAGAAAATTAAACCAAAGAATAAGTTATTAAAAGGAGCCTTTGAAGCAAAAAGCAATGATGTGTGAAAGAGAGAACCAGAAGAGTTTATTTAAACACACAGCACAGCAAACAGGGAAAACAGAAATTAGGAAATTAGAAGAACAGTCAAGAAGGCACCCAGCAGCCTTTTCCTGGAACTAGAAGTTCTTATATCTATGAATATTTTATCCAGATTCAACTATCTTTTTCAAGTCCTTCCTATCAAAATTCCAGACATTTTCTTCAATAAAATCAGAAAAGTGATTCAAAATGTATTGGTAGAAGATATAAAATTAGTTGTGTGTGGATGTTACAAAGGATCTGGGAACCTTACACCCTTTAGATCTGCTTATTTAACTATTTAGCAGCACAATTTAGAATTTGCATATGACTGGTTTGATGCCAAACCATAAGAATAAAGCAGGAATATCTATCTCCTATGAATTTCAAACTCAGGGTTTTTTAACTTAGTCCTCAAATGTGAACTGTGTTCCCTTCCTAAAATTACTATGTAGCCCATGATCTAATTAGAAAAGTATATTTAAGACTTTGAAACAGACTGCTTTTTTTTCCCCTTAAACTTCCTATCAAGAGTAAATCATTTTGTGAACATGCTCAGAAACTGGATATTTCATGCTGGTTCCAAAAGAGGAATTTCTCCATTTAGCAAACCCAAGCCTAAAAATAAGTGTCTAAAACTGAAAAAAAGTTAGTTATAAACCCCAGTTCCTCATGGCACTGCTGCACCCAACAACACTCAATGACTAGGAAAAGTCTGGCCCATCCTCTTACAACAATTCTCTCATCCTGAAGAAGTTCCAGAAAAATCTCTGTGATAAAATCAGTCCATGCCAGTACAGAGCCTTCCTGCAAATGTCTCCCAACTCCACGTGTCGCTTTGTTCTGGGATAGCTCAGACCTTACGGATGTGTGGATGCACCATGCCCATCCCAGTGAGCGAGGTGGGAATGCTCGTCCTACTGACTAACCAAGGAATGGCCACCCCTCAGCACATGACTGCAGAGCTCTGGCTTGCCCAGTGTCTGCTAGATACTAATTTTATTATGGCAGGATAAACAAAACAGGAATAGCAAGGGAGAGTGAGGAAGGGCAGCAGAGATACTGTAGAGTTTACACTGCTGTATTTTTATATATGTGCCCTGAAATTCAAACTTCTGGGCAGAAGTGATGGTGCTGTGTAACCCCAACTACAGCCTACATGTGTGGGTGTGACTTTGTCCCTGAAGTCCCCCTTCATCTCACACCCCAAAAACCTGACCTGGAGAAAAGAAGAATGTCTTTCTTGCTAGGTATGCGGTTTGGTCCAAATTGAGGGAAGAAGCTGAAGAAAAATAGTCAGTTTAGGTGTCACAGCTCAGTTAATAGGGGCTGAGTCCATTAGTCATGACAGGCAAGCCTGCAATAAATTATGACTGTCTTGTGCTCCCCCACTAGGCAAAATCCTTTCCTGGTTTTTCGCCACTCCTTATTCAAGCGCAATACCCAGGACATATTCCAGGACAATTTGCTCTGTGCTGCTGAGACTGAGAAGCAAGGACACTGGAGGGGTGAATGCACCAAATATCTGACTTTGCAGCTTTCTCAACCTCACACAGGTACCATAATCCAAGCAGAAACTCTTCCCATACCTGCAGCTGCTGAAACACCTACGGACTGCTCCTGCGTGATCCAGGAGAGGCTCATCCTTCACCCCTGCCAAGTCCAGGAGCACTCACTGTGATCAGGACTAATTGTGATGGGGACTAATTGTGATCAGGACTAATTTTGATCAGGACTGCACCCAGGGCTACTACCCTGCAGATCTCCATTTTGCTGAGCTATGTTGAAGCAAAGAACAAAGAGAGAGAGCCCTTGCCTCAAAGAGCTCAAATTTACTGGGCCTACCAGGAGAGCAGGACAAGCACAGCACCTCAGTCTCCTGCCAAGTGTAAATCGTCAGAGCTCTGGCTCCAAAAGGCCATAAATAAAAATGGAAAAAAAGGATAAGGTAATTCTGTCCACTCTGTTTCATTCCAAACCTTTGAAGGAAAGAATATATTAAATGCATCTAAGTCCTTTAATAAATACATGAACCACAGAAGGATATGATTTAGACTTAAAATACCACCTCGGCTCTAACTACACTGTCAATAACACAACATGGTAAGAAATGCAGTGTATTGGCCCCCTGTTTTAGGTATAGATAATGGAACCCATCTAAAAACTGCCTAAAACTAATGCTGAATGTGAAGAACAGCAAAGAGAATAATTGCTGGCTGAGTATTTATGTGCTCTGGACAGACTGGATCGAAACTCCAGGCTCAATCAAGTATTTCCTTTTTTACAGAGTGCCCCAAACTGACACTTACTTGGGGCTCAATTTCTTTAAAGAGTCCAGAAAAGGCTCCATCCTGTGAGCATCAACAGCCTTTGGGGCACACACAGACTTGCAAGGGATCAGCCTTTAAAAATATTTTCTAATTGATTCAACCATGATCCTGAAGATGGAATTTTATTTCCCTTTTTTCTTTTTTTTGCGGTTAATTTCTTTATTTATTATGCACTTGAGGAGACTTCATTGTCCAGCTATTTTATTATTTGCTACACAAAAAAATATATTTGTGAATGGCTCCATTATTTCGGCAGTTAGCCTTCTGGTGCACAGAAAGTTTCCCTTCTGAACAGGCACTCATTCATTCTGCTGCACCATTGTACATTTTATGGCTTGCCATACCAAAAAAAAAATAATCTTTTTTATTTCTTTCAGTGCTCCTATTATTGTAATAATTTAAAAAGTGGCTTCCACTGTATTTATATCACATCACTTGGATAAAGGACTGCTACCCACAATAAATCTAGTTATTTTCCAAAGTAGATTGCTCATTAAATATTGTATATAAAAGAGCCCTCTGAGATTCAGGATAATCCACACAGTGTTTTTTAGATATCTCTTTCTACTTAAATAAATAATTGTAATCACGAATGTGAACCAAGTATTGTGCTTATAAGGTTGAATTAATAAAAACTGAACTTTATATAAGCCTCAGCTACAGAACATTATGCTGGTGAAGAATTTCAGGTGCAAATAATCAGAGATTACTATACACCAGAGAATTCACCAGTGGTCATGAATACCCTCAATCTACTTCAGCGAGGTAAGCAATATATTCTCTAATATGATATAGTCCAGGTGCTGTTATTGTGTTTTAGAAGTTTTACTGAACTGAAAGATTTCTGTTCTACTCGTAGAGCAACCATTTCTTCAACTTGTGCTTTTACAGGATGGAGAATATACCACATGCTCTTAAAATGTTTCTGTCTCTTTACTTCTCTAATTTTGAATTAGAGCTACAGAACTCAGCAAATGCTTTAAAAACAGTACAGGGGGGAAAGGAAATAAATATATATGATGTCTCTGCATCTTCCCCAGTGTGGCTGACTCAGTCTAGCTGCTGCTAACAAATACAGATCCTGATTTAACTCTGGAAAAGTGGGGGTTTGTGTCTTAATTATAATAGTTTCTCTCAGTGATAACTATGCACTGGGTCCCAGAATTTACTTAAACTCCTCTAAACTGTAATGGTTATTTAAAATGTGGAGTGCTGTGTTACAGATCAGATCTGCAGCTAGATCTGGAATAATTCCATTAAAACCAGTGGAACTACAGAGATTTCTATCAGCTGTGGTATCACTATAAACCTCTTGTAAATAAAGCCTGCATTGTTAATGCTGTCACTGGTGAAGCAAATTCCATAACCCACAGATAACCTTGGCAAGCTGCGGCTGAACTGTACAAATCATCCCTTAACTTGTACTTAAAACAGTATTTAGTCACAGTCATCCTGACTCCATATGGAGTTGAATCCCACCTGAGTACAGGACATCAGATATTTTCTGAAAAATAAAACGGACACGAGTCTTAAAACTAAGATTACTAGAGTCATTAAAAGCAAGGAAGTGTCTGATAGATGGAATGGTATAAGACTTGTTTCTGATATTGTGCCCGAGGACAGGGATAAAGTCTGTCCCTGGAAATCTCCATAAATCACTGGTATTTTCTTTTTTTCCCTTTCCCCTTGCTCTCCTCTTCTCCTTTTCCCCCTTCCCTACCCTTCCCTTCCGGAGATCACCCAGTCCAACTGGATTACTCAGGACACAAGCCCTGTAGAGATGCTGAGTAACACGTTAAAGAGAATGGCTTAATCCATTTACCACGAGCTTAATTTGGACTGTAAAACAGAAAGTGGTCTCTTACTTCCAATTACAACTTCAATTTAAAATCTGCAAACCCAAACTCAACCCTAAGCAACTCTGCTCTGGTGTAGCCAGGTTATCCCAGGAGTTTTATAGGTGTGACGGTGAAGGCTAAAATGCTTCCTTGTATGGAGGGGATATCAGATCTAGGCATTGTTAAGGACACAGAAAATTCCTGGGATGAAAACGTTTTCTGGGTGAAGTTCACCCCAAACCAGACTTTCAGGCAGACTTACATCACTCAGGAGCTGGAACAGGAGAGCAGCTCAGCCTTTGTGCTGCTCTCCAAAGATGAGGAGAAGGCAATCAAGAAAGAGGGAAACACACAGCAAATGACTCTGAAAAGGATGGATGAAAACACATCTCCTGATTTGGCTCTGCTCCACAACTATACAAAGGACTACACTGTCTGGCAGCATTTGTATTTTTTTAATGTTCAAAAATACGCATGTAGAATATATTTTGCTTGATAGCAAATACTGAGGAGCACCTGTAAGCTCCCAGGTAGGGCCTTACTGGAGAAACAGGTGTGACACCCAAAATCCTGCAGGATCCCCTCTCCATCCACCTCTGTGAACACAGAGTCAGTTAAGGCCATGATTTTGGGGAACACAATAATTCCTTTAAGTCTTTTAAAACTGAGGGTTGCACATCAGTACTGCACTACCCAGCTGCCGACTTCATAGTGCAGCACTTTATTGATGAGGAACAGAAAACCTGTTTGGAAAGCTTAATGCTGCTGTGTTTTTTCCACTCTAATTTTGCTTAGCAGTTAACCGAAATCCCCATATTGCTTTCCTCATTCAAACCAAAACCTCACAGCACTAAGAAAACCACAGATACTGTAATAAGCTGTGACTCATGCAACATCACCCGAGTAGGAATTACACATTTTACTGTAAGGGTATCTAGGCCATCTCTACATCTAACATTTTATCGAGAATAAGGCCAAAACATATCACTTTCAGTATAGCGGGGAAAAGGAAGTTTTTGTGGTTAAAGCAAAGGCCAATGAGTCAGATGATGTGGGTTCTGTTTTCAGGCCTCACGCAGACTTCCTATGTGACTTCAGCTGAATCTCGCCAGTGCTCTGTGCCTCCCTTTTCACATCTGTATGAAGGATGTCAGAATGTCACATCCATTCATCTTGGTTTCTCAAACTTTTTGAGACATCTGGGTGGGACATGCAAAGTGTTATGATAACTACCATGCATCTGTTTTTCTGCTGTGAACAGAACCATTATCTGCTTCCGGATGGAGAAGAAAATCAGTAGAAAGGCCAGCCTCAGACAAAAAAAAAAAAAAAAAATTATTCTATCGTATTGGCTCATCTGTGATTTGACCAGCACAGTCACAAGTAAAATAATTCAAAGGATGCAGAGCACAGAGATTTGGAGGAGTAAACACTGACAGACCTCTGAAATCCCTTGACCTTACTCTAGATTATTGCACTGTGCTGCATCAGATGCAGCAGCCTTTTTTTTTCTTTTTAAAATTTATAATTCATAGGCATATAATTAAATCTTGCACATTCATTTTGAGAAAGCACAATAGCTAAACCACTAACCCTTAAGCAGAGTCTAGCAGTGGCATTTGGAGAGTCAGCCACACTCTCTCACCTATGCTGGCAAACACATTGCTCTGGCTGTGAAGGAAACCACAATGTGGGAAGGAAAGCCTACAAAAGAATGAAAACAGAAAGTGTCTAAGGCCTTGGCAGAAGGACACTAAATAAAATAGAGAGTGGTGACTCATTTTGGCAGTGAATCCACCTCAACCCCTTCAAAGGCTTTGGCAAGAGTCCTCGGAGGAGACCCCAGGCTTTTGCCAAGCCACAAAACACCACAATTATTATCGCAGCAGTCATCAACAAAACAGATTTTGTAAACTGACTTGTTGGCACATAGATTAAAGAAGCTATAAAAAGGAATAACAGCTGTTTGGGTTGCCCTATGCAGAAAGTTACTATATAAAAAGTACTTTTACACATATCATATATACGTACACACAGACACACACAGATGCACATGATGTGTACACGAAGAATATACAAACAAGCAAAAGTGCCAAAAGCTGCTGAAGGATTTCATTGCTGTTCATGGGAGATAAATCTGCAGGTCTGAAAAGTTGTAAACTAAAAACCTGATCCTCTTCTCAGTCCTACCGGTGTCACAATATTCACTGCAGTGTTTCATTAGTTTCAGCAGAGCTGTTTCCATTATACAAGAGTATAACGACATCAGAGTCTAGAACTAATAATGGCTACTTAAAGGAAAGTACCACAGACCTAATTCCCCTCCTAAATCAAAAGAAAATTTACTGATGCGTAAATCAAAAGACAATCTTTACATGCAGGAGCCACGCTAATATGAGGGATAAAATGGCACAGAGATAATTTAGGATAAGATATAAGTGTCCTAATGGCTCACAAATTTTTCACATTCAAAGGTTATGTTCAGTTTTTATAAATGATGTTTGAATATTTATGTAAATAAACAAATAGCCAACTTTAGTAATTGAAAATTAGGTTTGCAGCAGATGAAGGTTTGTCTGCCTAGACCTCAAACACAAAGAATGAACCCCTAAATTCAATTTAGAAAGTGGTGATGCACATTATGCTGGTGTGCATGCTGTAGCTAGGTTTAGAATCTCCTAAACACTTCACTTTTTTATTTAAAGCAGATGAAACATTACCCTTTGAATGAACAGTTCTTTATTAAAGTGGCAGAAAGAGAGATGAAATTGAGAATGTGACACCAGTATCCTGTTGAATCTTTCTTTAAAAGTCTTCACTAAGATTTTTAAACACTAAACAGGGTTCACTTTGCGTTTCTACACCATTTAAAAAAATTATTATTACATTGATAAGCAAGACTTTTCCTGATTTTTTTCCCTTGAATTTGAAGTGCTCTAAATTTTGGTCATGTATAATGTCAAAATATCCTGAAAAATATTTTAGAGAGTCTGGTATATAACTCAATAAATGCACCCGGCTCAATTAAACTCCATGTGCCCTGACCAGTATCCAATGCTTTTTTCAGAGGCTGTGTGTCTTAATCTCATCTTTTCACCACAGAATCAAGAGTTCAAATTACATCATTAAAAATAATACCCAAATTTAAGGAAGTACTATGGATATATAGGCTGCCAGTGAAAGAGGGTGAATCGGAATTAAAGGGATGTTTACAACCTCTGTGAAGACATAAAGGAATAGGTTATGGGAGAAATGTGGATATAAACAGCAAACATTGCTGCAAAAGACATCTGCATCTGTATGGATTTCCTCAAGCAAATGGATAAAGGCAAAGTAGATTTCGGGGTCCTGCCATTCCTTCAGGAGAAATGATGTGGCCCATTGACCCTGCACTGGGGGAGGATGTGCAATAGCAGAGATGAAGAATTTGGATTTAGGCGCGGATCCTGTTGCTGGTTTAATACCTCCCAAATGCCGAGTGGAGGGAAGCTGTCACATCACCTGGGATGACAATACTTGATTTTCCACTGTTGACTGAAATCAGAAAATATACCAAGGTAATTCGAGACCCTGAAAACTCCTAACAGATGAAAGCTGACATGTGGGCTGAGAGTGAGACTATGAGAAATGGAGTTTTTACTAATATAATCCACCTGAATGTAGGTATTTGCATTGAAAAAAAGCCTCTATCTACCATTCTGTTACTGTAACTACAAATATTTTCCAGCTGCATAGAGAACCGTTTAGTATTTTCAAAATTACTTGTCCATAGGCAATCTGTTTAATTTCAAGTGCAATCCAAAGAGTAGCTGGGACTGTATTTACTGCTTATATGCACAGGCGAGCATTTAGCTCAGAATGGTCAGCATATAAATACAAATCCATACATTTAAAGTTCTTAGATTTAACTATTTGCCTTTTATTCTTATCCTTTGTTTTTTTCCTTTCTTTTTTCGGGCCACCATGGACTACAAAATGCATTACACAGACACTGAATTAGCTTGCACGCCAGCAGAAGCAGTGAGTTTCACCTATCCAAGTATTTAAAAAGCTTGCAAGTACACACTGTCTCCTGTGCAGCCCGGAGATCCCTGTTGAGTCTATGCCAAGTCCCTGAAAAGTTGGACACTGCATCCGGTATTTACACTAAGCTAAAATTCTAATCAGCACTAACAGCAGTGTGTTTTAATTCACCCTTATGATTTTATTTCAATCTGCTAAGTAGCACAACTGCCAGAAAGAAACTGCTATAAACTCCAGTAAACAAATGCAGGAGAAAAAAAATTTATATATATGTATGTATATATATAAATAATCTTAAACCTGTTGGAGATAAAGTTTGCAACCGCTTTAGACACGCAGCCCAAAAGGAAAGTCTGGAGCTTTGGTCAAAGCTGCTCTCGGCTGATTTCCTTCCAAATATCCTACCTTCCAAGCTGGGTTTTTTAAACTTTTTTCCCCCCCGCAACGTGTTTGGTACTTTTTAGCCAAGCAAGGAAAACGCTGATGTTATTTTACACCGGCTATTTCACCTCACGTCCTCCCCTCGGCAGCTTTCTGCCAAGTGCTGTGAAACAAGAACACAGTAACTACTTGAATCTCTGGATGACACTATAAATCGTAGTGCCAAGAGGCCGGTGCCAAGTCCGGCATCTTCCTTACTTTGGGAAGGAAAACAAAACACACACACACACATGCACACACAGAAAAAAAAAAAAATAAAATAAAAGGGGAAAAAAAAACCAACAAAAAAAAAACCCGGCAGGAAAATTGTAAGAAGTTGGTCACCATTTTGGACCTGTTCAGTGCAGTCAGCCCTTGGCAGCCATCTTACAGCTTGGCAACCATTTTGAGAATGTGCCTGGCAAGCTCTCAGAGCTCGCCGACACTGTTTCAACACAGCGCTGGTTAAATATAGTCCAAATTAAACAATACCGTGGAATATCAGGTAAACTCACCCTTCAGAAATCCACCCCGCAGGTGTTTATAAGCACGTCTTTAAAGAGAGACGGACACTGCGCTTTCCATGGGGCCGCCTGGGCACCTTAACCCTTTCCAGGGCACGGCGCTGGCGAAGCCCCACCAAGGCACCCATGAGGGGGTCCTGGTGGTGGGAACACCGCGGGATGGGGACCCTGTGATGCTGGGACACAGAAGACATGTTGCTTTTCATCGCTGGTTAACGAGGCCCCGGGAACCCCACCGGGACCAAAGGGCCCTCCAAAGGAGGAAACGGGATGACAGGGGGACTGTACACAACAACACGTAAACCCGCAGCTGCCGTGTGAGAAAAAAACTACTTTCGCAGCTTTAATTTCCTGACGAACTTTTCCATGTGCTCCTCTCTCCCAGAGACAAAAGGAAAAGTTTGAGGAGAAAAAAAGCCATCCCAGCAGCCAGACATCTCAGGGAAGGCTGGTTTATTGAGAGAGCCCGATGGCGGGGCGAGCTGTAAACAAACACTTCCCTTCTTCTCCCCACCCTGAGAGATCGGCGTGTTTTTGGACCAAACGCCCTTCACTCTGACAGTGCCAAAATCCCAAGGAAGACTTTGTGCCAGATGAAGAAAGGCACGGTTGTCAGAAACTGCTCTGGCCCAGGAGTAGGAAAAGTGCCGTGAGGAGCTGAGGGAAGCGCCTCGGTACCACTCCTTGGGGCCAGGGGGTACAGTAAGGTATTCCGGCCATATTTCTCCCAGTATTTTAAACAGTCCCTTTGCTGAAGAAGTTCATTTTTCATATTTAATGTAGTGTAAACACATTTAATAACTTGAGGAGGAATGCGGGGTGAGTGTTTTTACAGAACAAACAGTGCTATCTCCAGCACTGCTGCACTAAAGTTTAGTCTACAGGAGGCTCTAACTCTGTCAGCCTATTTGAATAAAACTTAAAAGATAATATATGGGTAAAACTCAACACTTGGAAAACAGAGTGTGCAAAAAGGCAAATATTTGAAGGTACTAAACAGTATCCGAGTATTAAAATGACATTTTGGGGAAGTATTTAATATCTGAAGACAAATGTCTATTGGAAATGCTTACTACACACATTATATTCTGCTTCTTATCTTGAAATAATTTAGAGTGGAACAGAAAAGATCAAGTTTATGCTCTATTAGCATAAAGTTTAAACTATAAGGGGTTTTTGACCTTGAAGTCTGAATTAAATGATGTCTGGGATTTTTATTCTCCCTCTTTTTTTTGCCCTTTTGAAATTTTAATTTGGGGGGAAAAAATTAAAAGCCAACTAATTAAGTGTAATTTCATAGTGAATGAAATAAATTAATTAAACCATAATTGAAATGACAATATTAAATATGAAAATATTATGCTGGAGTAGATCAGAATAAAGTCTTGACACTGCTGGATATCTTTTATATTGAAGGACAGTATCTGCAGCCGTATGACGTCAGCTGTGCAGGAATAGTTGGGAATGCATTGATAAATTGCTCCATCGATTCTGTTCTGCTTCACTTACCATAATTATAGCACAGTAATGGATGACATGAGTGATATATTTTTACTTTAGAGAAAAGCCAAGAGTTTGCCTGTTTCTTTATGAGATTAGACCAAATCCTTTCAATTAATACAGCATGATTGATATCTAAAAGTGTACTGGGGTAAGATACTCGCTTCATGTGCACATCTTTAAATATTATTGGTTAAATATTGAGATAGAATTCAAAGAGCAGTTTCAGTGCTTTAAATAACGGTGTCATTTTGGTAATATGAAAGATATATTGGTCACAATTTTCAAAGACTTTTCTAGGTCCACTTTAAGCATTTTGATTTTCTTAGATCTAAAAATCACATTTGCAATTAATATCTGTGTAAGGCAGGACAGCTTAAGCATTTTCCTGGCAATCTATGGACCTCGTCACTGAAATGCTTGCCATGGCTACCAACAGATATGCTGGGAGAAAGGCTGGGAAGACTGGATTGTGCTTTTCAAATATGTACAGTCCAGGCTTAGCTTTCAGCTGCTCTCCACTGAAGTCAACTCCCACTGAAGCCAACTGGTGACACCCATGTGTCAAGGCCAAAACTTCCTCTGGTGTGAATAAAGAGTGAGTAGAAGATGAATTAAAGAGTGATGTCTTATTGTTGCAGAGGAAGTGCTACGTGGTGAACATCCATCTACTCCTTCTCCAAATCTGCAGCAGAAGAACGACAGCAGCAATCTGCACAGCTTCCCCATCAATGACATGTTCTTCAGAAATAAAGAACCAAGTCACTCAAGAAGCAAGGGGGGAAATGTGTTCTTGCACAGGAGATGTAACAAAAGATGAGAGCAGGTGAGGCAGAAAGACATCAAACCACTGTCACAAAAGCCAAATCCATGTTACAGAGATGCACAGGAGACAACTCTTGAACCAACGCTTGTAAGACTCAATAAATGTAGAAAAGACCTGCATATTGCTCACAACTCAAGCTTCCCTGCCACAGCTCAAGCTTTCCTCATGGATTCAGGTCCTTCACGTGAACAGAGAAAATGTATGTATGAAAATACCATTTATGCAATATTCTTACTATCTTAGCTGTTCTGGTTATGGAAGTGCTAACAGAAGAACCCTGAATGGGAGCTTTTTAATCCATAAAAACTTTCCCCATCCACTGTACCTTCATGCTGAGTAATTTCTACATAGCAGTGAGCAAAGAAACACAACAGTCATGGAGTTTTGAGTGATGCCAAAAATATCTTTGGGGGGAAAATGATGTTACCACCATGTAGCCCTATCTCACACAGCATTTTTTCAGCACATAGTTCAAAAAACACCATAATCAATTTATTTAAAAATTTTAACCTGTCCCCTCCCCCTAAGCAGTGTGCATCTAAGATTGATCTGTACTTCTAACTGTTGAATTCATCCCTTTCTCATGTTACAAAGGCTGTCACTGGAAATAAAGTGTAACTTGGGATGGCAGTGGCAGCTATCAAACCTCCTGACACATTAGAGCGTCTGAAACCCAGACACCCAAGGTTTACATCAGAAAACTCCAGCATGTAGCGAACAACTCAAAACCAACTATCGACCCTCCTATTGATTTCTAGTGGGGAAACCAAGACGGGAAAAGCACCAGAAGAGATAGGATTTCTTTTCCTCTCCTCATCGCTAACTTAGCGTCTGCCAAACTCAGGTCTTCTCAGGCTTAAGCCATCAGAGGTTTGTGTTGCAGCTAGCCAGGATGTCTGCCTAAGATAATTCAAGCTGAAAGCAGACAGTGTGCAGTGGGAGCTGATTAGCCACTGACTCCCAACGTGACCTGTCTCAGTCCCAAAAGAAGCTTCTTGACAGTAAGATATGGAGGCTATGGCACAGCTGAAAAAAAAATGTGCTTATCTTTTCAGATGGTATTTGAGGACAGCTGACTTTCATAGTTGGGCAATTTGGAGAGGTGCTTTTTGCAACTGGCAAGTCCCAAACTTGTCCATTAAACTATTTGATCACAGACTGCAACAACAGGTTTAAAAGAAATTATTTTCCAAAACCAAAAAATATATATATATATATATATATATATGTATATATATATATATAATTAGGATTAAATAAACCTTAAAACAATTCACACTATGGAAAGAAGGTGTTAAAAAGGTCATATATCTTTCATCTCCTTTTCTTCATCAATGCAATCAGTCTGCTGTGTGTTTCAGTAACTTTGCTGAAAGTATTCTCGATTTGCATCCATGTAGCTGATGGCACTTTTGACCTTACATGGAGACTGGGAAAATAATAACTATAGGTGTGATTTTGATCATTCATAATTTAAAAGGAAATATCTCATGTTTGCTGCAGATCATCTGTTCCACTCATTATATTCATCTCTTAGCTAGTATTTTCGTGTTTAATTTGGAGATTGCATGGCCCCAGTTCAAAATGAAAGCTTGGTTCTGAATCCCATGGATTTTGCAGCTGAATCTCAGCCACAGGAACACCCTTTTCCAATTATAAAGTGTATGGTTAGGGTGTAAATCCTAGTGCATATTTTATACTGAAAGTCATAATGTTAGCAAAGCACTCAAGAAACCTCTGAAAATCTTCCGTAAAAACCTGATGAGTTTGTTGTGAAAAATCAGAAACATTTTCTGCCTTTAAAACCAGGACTGTGCTACAGTCTCAGAGTTAGATCATCATCTGTTATTTTTAATTTGTAACATTAATGGGCTGCAAGGTCCAAAGTATCTGACACATCTGAACTCTTCTGCTGCTCCCCTTTGCAAAGCTCCAGCATTTTTTACACAGCTCTGCAGGAACAGACCATAACATCTGGAATGTTTTGATCTTATCTTAAGTTTTTAATAACTTTCTTCTTTATATGCTACATATTTTACATGTTTTATTGCAAAACTCACTTTGCAGCTGTTTATTCACTTTAGAGGGTTCCGCTCATCTCCAGGTCCCTGAAGGACAAAAACTGAGGTGCCAGCTCCCAGCAGCAGCTGTCCTGCCCCAAGTGGGAGCTGCCCAAGTGTGAGGCACCCCCATCTTCCTCCCTGGAGGAAGAGGAGGCAGAGCTATGGGGCCATGGCCAGGACACCCGGGAGGCAGCTGCTCGCTGGGCAGCCTTGCAGACACTTTACAGCTGCTTTCTTCACAGCATTCCCAAGAAAGTGATGTGACTCCCCAGGCGATGAGTCCACCTTCTGCAATACTGGGATCAAGTTGCACTGCACTGGAACAGCCAGGCTGAATCGAGTCCTCAGGACTCTCTTTTTCACAGCAAGCGGAAAAATATGAGCACGTACATTCATAAAGCTGCACCAAACTATTATGTAAATGCTGCATGTTGGAGTGGGTATTTTAGTTTTATGGTGGGACAGCAGGAATAAGCTTATAAATCTAAGGCCCGGGGTCAATGCTTAAGTAGCGATTACCTCTAAGCTTTACTTACACATTCTATTTTGGCCCAACAATTTGCAATGTATTTCTGGAAAAGAGAATAGTCCCTGCTCATTCCTGCTGGGACAGGACACGTGGTAAGATGCATCTTCCTGAGATGTCTGGGGTGGCACCTAAGAAGGGCTGGCAAATTCCCGTCAGAGCAGTAAAGACGGCAATCTGCCTTGAGCTGCGGTGGGGATAAAGTAAATCTGCTCGGCTTCAGGCTGGCACTTTTTCTGGCTCGTGACACCGGCTTTCCTGCAGCCTCACTGCTATCGTACAGCTGGTCATGACCCTCACCCTGACAGCTTCGCCTCAAGCCAAGATCTGTGACGGCTCCTTCCAAAACAAACCAAGACAAAGTTGCTCTGGAGCAATGTTTTTCCTGAACCGAGCACGACGCGACTCCGCTTCCACCCACGTAGTAACCCATCCACATGCCCAGCAGCCTGTGACCAAAGCATAGAGAAATGAACGCACCAAGCCCTCCTGTTGCCAAAAGGAGTCCAAAAGCTTAGATCAAGGGAGAAAAATTGTGCAGGAATTTCCAAGAGGTCTCAATACAATCAGCAAACTATGTCTGCACACCTGCACACTCCCTTTTTTGAGGACATGAGTTACAGGTGCCACTGTAGTGGCTGCTGTTTGAAACGGGGCCTGTACGCTTCTACTGGCATCACCAAGATCACAAAATAAGGTTGTAAAATAAGAATAACCTTTTAACAACACAATGTTACTTGAGGAATGAGACTCTCGGTACACAGAAGGTATCAGAATGGATCATCAAAACATTACGATAGATACTAAAATGGAATTCCTGTTAAGATGTTAACTTATATTTATACATAAAAACAGCCTATTTAAAGCACGCGTGTTAAAATTCACAGTTATTTCACTGACAGGCATTTAGAGAGCATCATAATGAAGTCACATGGTAAAAAAGCAACTATTTTAAATAATCCTGAATTCATTATTTAATAGAAGTTAACAGTAGAGACTGAGAAGCAGCACATGTGAATTGCTGGATTTTGTGCTCTAGTGGTAAAGAAGGATATGACAGCATGTTTGAGAAGAGGAATTGGAATCTTTGAGGTCTCCAGCTGCAGAGTTTCAGGGCTGAGTTACTGAGCACAGGCCAGAGATTACTCTAACTTGGTTAACCCAAAAACCTGCTGGAGAATGCCGTCCTGCCTGGCAGGGCTCGCTGGGATGCACTCTCGAGTCCCTCATGAAGAAGAAACAGCTCCCTGGGATCACAATGATAAGCATTATGCTAAACCCCCTTTTTAGCACTTTAGAAGTATGATTTCTAACTCTGCAAACTCCAGACCATTTCCTAGAAGGAAATGCAGTAAAAAGCCTATATTTGGAAACCATTCCTCCACATACCCCTGTAAAAAGGAGGGTGAATACAGCCATGAAAAGGAGGGTTGATACATTTATCGGCTCTCTTTTTTCCTCCTTGGACTGAGGCACATGAGAGAGAACGGAGCGGGATCAAGTCCAAAGAACTATCCTCTTTAAGGATACACTATGTGGTATCATCAGCGAGTCTCAGCCAATATTGGCTAACAGTCGCTGTCTGTTTGCCAAGCAGAAGTTTGCCATGTTAAACTGTCACTATAATGCCACCTTGAAGAGGCGTTATCATCACTCTTGCGATGATACACGGCAACCGTGAACGGAAACCGAGGCCGGAGCTCACACATCTGAACAACAGACAATCCTGGTGCCATGGATAAGTAACCCAACAGACAGCCCTGCCTGCTTATCACTGCCACAATCCAGGAGCCCTCATGGAATGGACATTGCAGTAAAAATTATACTGGTTTGTGACTTTATAATATGCCAAATTCTGAATTTTATTAAAAATACTAAGAATACAGAAACCCATTTTATTATTTCTCTAAACTTACTGCTTCCCTGCTCTGAATACAGTATAGAAGCACAATAGGAAGGCACAAAATCTCTTGTGCATCTCATGGAATTGATACCAACCTAAAACATTGACAAAAATGAATTCCCACAGCCTCTTGCCTTAGGATCTTCACAGGTAAATGACAGTGAGACAGCCAGCACAGAGGCCACAAGGCAGGGGCTCGATCTCCCTTAACTCAACTCTCACTGGTATTGAATTAGGCATATAAAACCTGGGGAAAGGGGAGCATGACACCAGACAGAAGTGCTATATGCTGCTGCAGGCACAGCTCACCATATGGGAAAGCACTTACACAACGTAGCTGCACGGCACAGCCAGCGCTGCTGCACAGACTCCTCATTAACATGGCAAAGTTATAACATGAACTTACAGAACACAGAACCTGAAATTTGATTAGATACAGGGTGGGAACTTTTTTTATTTTTATTTAATAATGACTGTATAATATAGACCTTAGTAATTATAGGCTGGGAAAGCGAACTTCGCATTAACGGCACTGTATTGATTTTGCGAAAGTACAAAAGTACTTTTATGCCTAAGAAAGGTTCCAGTTACCACATTTGAATGACCTCGGGAGAACAGTGTCTTGGAGAACGGCATTCTTCATTCAGTACTGTTCCTAAGTGTACCCCTAACTGCTGTACTCACAAGCCCTAATATTTAACAACCTGATAAAGCCTCCTCTGTCATGCCCTCAGCTCCCTTCGACTCAATACTTTGCAGAGTTGGAGTCAACTCTAATGGGCCAAATGCAATTTAACTTATTAAAACAGTTTATTCAATATGTAGTACATCAGTGAATTAATATATTATTCACCAATATGTTCTGAACTATTTAGCCAGCTGTATGAAATGTTTCTAATACACTAGCTGACATTTTTTTAATTACACAAATACTTAGGGCAGCAAATAACTGTTCGCTATTTGGCAAGTCCTACAAATTATATATAGTTAATTATATTCAGGTTGGTATATGGGTTATAAATAACTGTGATAAAACTGATATCAATGCTGACAGAATTTTAGTGGAAATTGACATTTTTCTATACTGAAGTAACTGAGCTAGGAACAGAAATACTGCCTCCAGAAACACAACTGTAAATTAGTAAATTGTGAGTGTGCACAAAATTACTTATTATTTTAACATGCTATGTATTTTTGGCTTCCATTCTTATTAATTTCATGTTTTGCCTTAATTTATATTCTGTTTGAGAACTGTTTTTCTTTCCTTTATTTTGCAGTGTTTCTCAAGTTACTGAGTTTAAAAGTTTTTTGCAGGCAGTATAAGGAGACTTATACTTGCCTGTGAATCCCCAGCTTAAACTATCAACTTTCCAACATGCAAATCTGTGCGAGCAGTCACATACTGCTAACTGGTGCCCAAGTATTAATCCAAGCCCTGGCACCGGGGGAGAACCTATGCACCCAAAAGTCTGGACCATGACAGGGCTGTCCAACACCCTGCAATCATTCGCATTTATTTAAAGGTTATCAGCTCTATAACGACCTAAAACTTAAAGACAAAATTCTAACAAGTTGTGGAGCTTGTGCTGTTTTCCATTAAAGTCCTAAACCACCCTGTGGAGTCAACCCCGGTTTGCCTCAGTGTAACCACGTCAAAATTTGTTTCAGGCTGTGCCTTCTGCAAAGAAAAACCCTACCATCTGCTTGGGGTTCGGCTACCCAGCTTCCTTTCCGGAGATTCCCTGAAGTAGCAACCTGAATATCACACCTGTTTATCACGACAACTCCCTTTAACAGATCCTTCTGTTTCCCTGTCCTGACTATTATATCTGTTAGCATCCTGTGGCAGGCATGGGGAACATGACCCTTTCCTGTACACGAGGGAAGAGGCTGAAATTTTTTAAGCCACGGTGATGTAGCCTGTCACCAGGTGTGGATTAGTTGTTCCAAGTCAGTGCATGTCACAGTGCTTTAAGGATGTGTGGAGGCGTGATGAAATTCAACACAACAACATAGATCCTCAACTTACCACATCCTCGTCTCAAACGGTCATGCCTGGAGGGACCATTTCCCATGTTATGGTATGTAGCAAAATACAAAAACAACAACAAAAAATCCCCAACAGAACAAAACAAGACAAAAAACCTAAAGGAAAATGGATACCTTTTGTGAAAGAACAATCACTAAATGGAAAGCCAGTGGGAAAAAAAAGGTGTGGGGGGGGGTTAGTAAAGAGAAAAAAGAGAGCACATTCTTCAGTAGGGGAAGTTTCTCCTGTAAATTGGCAATGAATCAGTTACTAAATGACATGCCTAAAATCAGGTGGCGGATTATTGGAAATGAAATCTTTGTCCCAGGAAAGCCAACGGCAAAAATCCTATTGATTTCAATGGGACAGGGTTGTCTCTCTGGACTTAACAGTCAATCATGCAGAATTGGCAACGACGTCTGAACATCACTGTTTGTTATTAGACCACGGAAATCCGTATTAGTTTGCTTCATCTGCACTTGTGACCAGTGCACCAGCACTTTTTTTTGGCATGGAGGTGCAAATAAGCAGAGTGGGTTCAATTTTTCAACCCAAGACACATGAATGAAAGCTTTGCTCTTTCTCCCAAGCATTTCAGAGTCCATTTTCCCCCTGAAAGGCATGGGCAGCCTCACCGCTAATGGGAGTGCTGTGTTTACAAGCAGAGGGGAACTAAGCCCTTAGTGTTTTTGCATATTTGCAATACATTATGTGGTTGGGATGGGAGGAAGGTTTGTTGGAAAGAGGAAGATGGTGAGAAATGGTGGAAGAAAAAAAAATCTGGTCCTCAGAGGCTGGTGTTACTGTGGAGTATATACAGTCCTCATTTTTCTCAGTCCTTTTCACAGAAAAGCTTTGTCGAGAAACAATCAAACTAAACTGCGGATACTTAACATTATAAATATAATACCGTAATATAATGCTCCCATTTAACAACTTTTCACGAACAACCTTTCAAAATTTAAGTGCTTGGAAATTCTTGGATGACAAAGCTGCTATTTACGACTAATCTTTTTATCTGAAAGCAAAACCAGGTCCAAATAAATAAAAAGACAATAAGAGAGTAACAATGTAGAAAGAATGCGGGTGTGCGCGACGCACACCCACGCTGAAAAACAATAAACAAATCTACAATGGCAAAGCGTGTGATAGGAGAGATACCATTAATACGGGGCCCAAAGCCCATCGCTTAGATTAAGTATTATATGGAAATCGCCACAGATTGATACAAGGCTGAGTAAACAAACGATACAAACTGTAGTGGGTATATTTGTCCAGCCATGTATTAGTGCAATACACAAAATGGGACCCAGTGAACGCTTAAAGTGAGAATTTGTGACCTGTTAGTATCCCCAAAACGCCCATAGAACATTATTCTCCCTTTTAACCTTAATTTTTATTCTCTGTCTCAATTTCTGCTCTGCTTCTCCCATCATAGCCCAAGTTACCTACGCTGACAGCCATAGCAGGCCAAGGTAGCACAGATGGGGCGGCTGCAGCTGCATCTCACCTGCCAGACTGCAAAGCCCACCGGGACACTTTCCCGCTCTCTTTATGTCTGTCTTTGTGCATTTGCAACAGCGCCTTTCCCTGGGCCTTTATTGAACATGTCACCGATGCCGCGCGACTCCGGCTCCGACGCTCTGCTAATAAGTCACAGATCCGCAACGTGCTCCTTCATGGAGGAAACCCAAGACGGGCCTCCCCAAAAAGTATACCTTGAGCATGTCAGTGTGGGCTCTGATTTAAAGCAATTCAATATGCCTGGCTCCCCAAAGGCAGCACGCCTGTGGGGACAAAGAATACCTCAATGCAACTCAACAGCAAACCCTGCTGGATTAAATCGCAGCGCCGGTGGGCTCCACGTTTGATCTCGGGCTGCCTTTGTTGGGAGCGGCGCGGGCGCAGGTGGCGGTGCGGGAGCAGCCTGGCTTTCAAAGCGATGGGAACAATGTGCGACGAGCCGAGCGCGGCAAAACTTCCCTCGTAAAGTTGCTCGTTTCGGGCTTCATGGGAAACTTGGCAAAGTTTCCCTCGGGGCCCAATTTTTTTTTTTTTTTTTTTTCAAAAGCCTTAACCTCCCTTCCTTTGTTTAACCTTCGGTTTTGTGCCTAAAAAAATAAGGGAGGGTGTCAGTTTTTCCATGCCCGGCTTTGCAGGCTGTGAAAAAAGTCCTGCTGCCACCTGAGCAGGGGATCGGACGGGAGGCGAGATGCCTGCATGCTCTCGCTTACTTCCACGAATAATCCCACCTGCAAATGGAGAAGCTGGGTTTCAAATATCAGGCCCTCAGGTTCATGGATCTTTTGAAATGAAGCTGTGTCAGATTTATGGCTTCGGTGTGCGAAGGGAGGAAACCGTGGCCATTTTGAGCGAGTTCTGCCTGGAGCTTTCCGATCTGAACCGCAGGCTCCGCTTCCAGATCGGAGCACAGAAAGTTTTTGTAGTGCGTGTGCTCACCAAAAAATATGCGTCCCTCCGTAAAGCGAAGCAGGCAGGGAGCACATGTCCCAGAGAAGCACAGCTGCCTTCCCCAGCCTGCAAACACAGCTCTCCCACCGTATTTATCAACAGCTATAAAGCGAGGGAAAGTCCCCACGTTATCCCATTCCCAAACTCCCTTCCACTAAAACAGAAGACAATTCCTGCAGACTGCACGCCCTTTACTTTGGATGTAGTTAAAGATTTTGCTGGCTGCCGCACCAAAACTTCCCATGCTGTGTTTACTGAATTGAATATAATCTTTTTTTTTTCTCTCTACCTTAATTTCAATATTTAGAATAGCTTAATTATATCTGATATCTACTAAATGTTAAATTGCTGCCATGGATACTGTACTTGTTTTAGGCTTTGCCCACAACCCAAAATGTAACTAAAGATTAATAGAATGCTGAGATATTTTTGGCTGCGAGTGAAATTTAATGAATAAACATTTAAATAAATTACCCCAATAATGAAACAATATGCCATTAACGCCTGAGTTATGCTAAATGCTTCACTTCTCTTACAATTCATGCAAATACTCGGGAAAAGAAATTATAGTGGTGAACTACATTAAACAAAATCCTGCCTAAACCCCACCCGTAAAACAGTATCTCTACAGTATTGGGAACAAAAACTGTGGCTTGTCAGTCAAAGTGTCTAACTATGGCATATGGGTAAAGGTTTCAGTCTGCTATCTCCAGACTCATCTTATGGCCCGGGTTCAACGCTACTGAACCGCTCTCTAGACAAAAGGCGAACTCATTGAAAATGGGTGCTGCGAGCTGTCTGGTCAGGGCGGCCGCGCAGCCTGCGTCTGGATGCACACAAACTACTGGCATGGGGGAAACGCAGCGCGCTTTGGAGGGCTTTAGAGTTTCCTAAGAGCTGAAAAAGAAGCAGCCTGAAGGTTAAAGCTGGCTAGTCAGAATGGCATACTTGGCTGCATATATAGCCAGGTGGCCTGGGCATATTGGCAAACAACTGGCAAACTGCCCAATACATATGGCTTAGATTGCTTTGCTCTTCCCATGAAGCCTTCTTAGACTCTTGAGCAAGCATTCATTTTAGAGCAAAACGCATCCAAGTGTTAAATAAAATCATCCCCCAAATATACTGTGTGTAACCTCTTCCTTTAAATAAGAATGAGGTAACTACATTAAAATAAACTAACAATATTTTTTAATGAATCCTTGCATAAAAGTGACACACCCCCCCGGCCTTTCTCTAAGTGGATCTGCCCTTACTTTTGTTAACTCCTGAAGTACCAAACTTGCCATTTTTTCCACACGTACTCCTTTTGAGGGATAACTACTCATGACAGTATTTAAGCCCTTAGCACACCAGAACTTGCATTTGTAGTGAGGCATCAGGCGTTTGAGCAGCTCTTTAGCCCTGTCCTGTGCTGCTGCCACCACACAGATGTTCAGGGCTTCTCCCAGTTTCCCAGCTACTCCGTGGCTTAAGCAGATAGTTGCCTTTATTAAATGTTAAATCACATTTTCCTCTTGAAGAGTGCTTTCTCTTAAAAACTTTCAAGTCAAGTCCCAGTAGAAATTTAAAAATTCAAGCGACACACTTGACACGTACTCCAGAGCAAGTATATGTTTAAGCATCAATCCTACAGCGCAAGTCCTTGTGCTAAGGCTAGTGTAAATACTGCATTAAACATTCACAACAGCTTTGGGGAAAGGGCTAAACATATTTAAACAATTAACACATGCCGAACTCTAAGCTGGTGCTTACATGCCACTGCCTCTAAGCAGAGGCTGTGACAAAGGTAAATTCTTCTAAATTAAAAGCAATGGGACTCCCATTGAAAGCTCAGTAAATGCTCAAGCGTTTCGCTGAACTGAAGCCTCAGTTAATGAGAAACAAGAAATAATTCTCCTCAGTTCCAGAAAAAAGTGTGCTTGCTGACCCTCATCCCACTGAAACCCTTTTCTGTTTGACAAGCCGGACACCGAAGTTTTTAGTGCTGGGACAAAATCAAGACAATAGCTTCAGTTTTGTTTTAATGGACTGTTACCTACAGTTCTTCAGCAGCTAAAAGGGGCCAAAAAGAGAAAACTACAAAGTTTTCCAAAAGCTGTTTAAGAGCTAAAAGTGATACCTGTGTCACCTACAAGTCATTCCGCATCCCTAAAGAATATAAACCTTGATACTAATATGTTTTCATTAAAATGGAGGTCTTTTAAACATTTTAAAGGCAAGTGTGTCACCTGCTAGTAGAAGTAAGTTTTACTAATCCAGGCTTTACAATTCTCATCTCAGAAAGGACAAATACAAACAGCAGAGAGGGATTCAGAGCTGCCTTCAGCCCAAGTCTCCAGGCACTACCTCCGTTCAATCACTTAATCTCCTTGTCATTTTGGGGTTTTGATAGGGCTCCCTTCCCTCTATTCTTTGCTTGTTTTGTATATTTGAAGTATGAACTCATCAGGTCAAGGAGTAGTTTACTTATATAGATTCTTATTTATATAAAGTCTACGTACAAGGAGGACCTGACCTTCACCAGAACCCCTATAAGCCATCATAATATAAATAGCGTACATTATTTACTTAACTTCCTTGCTTCAGTTTCTTTAAGGGGGGAATAATATTTACAGGGATGTTGTGAGGATTAGCTCATTACTTCAAGAGCCTTGAAGATGAAACATGCAATGTAAATGAGAAATATCAAGTATCAGCGACACTGATGAAATTATCATCACCATTGTTAAGAGCGGCGTTCGAGAGTAAAATCGGGAGAGAAACGTGTCTTTCTGCAAAAGCACGTTGCTGTAGGCCAAAACACGATGACCTTGGCGCCATCTTTTCCTTCACCTTCCTCATCCCCCTCCTCACTGGCAACGAGCATCATTGGGAGCTTTATTAGAACGTCTCCACGCCAAGTTGGACATGCTCCAGGCAGAGCTGTCCTCGGCCAAGGGCAACATGTGAAGTGCTCTCAGACAACTCGGATGGCCTGGATGGAGGAAGAGAGAGGGCGGAACAAACAAATCGGGGATTGTTGTTTGTCCTGCGCCGACTTGGTCGCCTGAGCACTTGACAATTACGAATTTCTCTTGACGGCGTGAACTGGAGGCTCTGATGACGGCAGCAAAGGGGAAATTTGTGCCTTGAATTCCCTGCTGCAGGGAGCTATTAGTATGGATTATACGTGCTGCTGCAATTTGTACTGGAGCTGCAACACGGCTCCTAAACGTTAAGATGGACCAACGCTAATCTGTTCTTCTTGTACCTTTATCACTTGGGTAAGGAAGATCAAAAGCAACCCAGGCACTAGGGATATTGAAATTCTGCATCCAGATCTGACTACATTTGGCAAAGGATCTGTGGGCCAGATCTTCACTGAATTTAGCAGTGTTACTTCACTTAATGATTGAGACCGTGTTATTGGGGCAAATCAGAGCTCTGAACCCCCTACCACTGTGTCTGAGCTGGCTGAAGTCTGACCATGATGAGCTTGGACACAGCCCCGAATGCACTTCCAGGACAGAGGGGGAGACAGAGGGAGACTGCTGAGCTTTGCAAGGCAAATGAAAGAAAGCCTTTAAGGACAGAATAGAGTTACCAGTCCTTAGACGTAACCCAAGTACGCTGAATCAAATCAGCGCTTCAGACTGAATTTGGCTTTTTACCTGGGGAATTGAAACAAACTGACAAGTCAGAGCAAAATTGAGAAGGGGTAACATCATGCAAATCCAAGTGAAAGGCTTGCTGGGGTCACTCTGAGCTGACCCACACCTCGGTCCCTGGTCCAGGAACACCGACACGCTCGTACGCCTCGTGCCAAGCCCGCGAGCTGCCGGCAAAGCGCTGCGAAACCAGGCCACTGAGGGCTTGTCTACCTGGCAGGGCTTGTCTGCCTGGCAAAGGGCACCAGAGGCTTGGGCAGGGTCTGCCGGAGCTTGTTTTGGTAGCGGGAGCAATACCCCCATGCAGCCCTTCCCTGCGAGGCAGAGGCTCACACCAGAGCTGCGGGTGATCTCATTTCCAGTAGTTAAGTGAAGTAAGTGCATAAGTATGCAGGACTGGGGCCCTGGAAACCATGAAGAAATTGGGTTTCTCTTTTTATTGCAGACAACTGCAGCGCCTGTGGACTCTTGCAGCAAGGCTTCTTTTCCCCAGAGGAGGACCTGGTCCTGGGATTTTAAAATTTTCTTAATAGATAAATGACTTTGTAAGAAACTTTTCAATAAAAATAAAGACTTGGGGGGGGGGGGG
>VZTX01015505.1:189730-280371 GCA_013400915.1 Pardalotus punctatus
TGCCTAGCTAAGTAAATACAAAAATTCAAAGCATATGGATAAAAATGAGTGTTACTATAAACATGGAGCGTGTTTTTAAAAAGAATTTCGCAAAAAGGTAAACTTTTTCTAACTGTATTTTGATTAAAGTTTTGAAGCTGTTTATTGTAAGTAATTGCCTTTCCTCAAGGAAAAACAGATGTATAGATGCAGGAGTTTGTTTCTTCTTCTTTGTGTGAAAGTACACATGAAAAGTGTTTCTGGAAAAGAAATACTAGGGCTGGAATAGTTTATGTCATTGTAAAGATAATAATAAATTAGGGCTTACTGTGCCTGTAAAAGTGCAGGAGATGGTTTCTCCTGCTGCTCCTCACACAGGCAAACTTTCTGAATTGTCTGAGATTTAACATGTATAAAATTATGGAGACTAAAAGTTGTCTTTAGAGCCTCAGAAGTTTTGGGTTTCATAGGTTTTCTTTTTAATTTTTCACTTCTTATTTTTAAAAAATAAATTAAAAATTAAAAATCTTTTAAAGTATCGATTCCAGGGTCTCAGGCTGCAATGTTCTTTGTCTCTATCAATACTGGTTTTCACATTTTAAGAAAACTTATCTGGCTCCTACAGAAAGCAACAGTGCTTTTGGCCCTGGGCTTTGGCAGAATCTGGCCCCGGAGCTCATCCACCTTTTTCTCTGAGACAAAAGGTTGTAAAGGAGGCCAAAAGCTCGACGCTTTGATACCGTTCCCAAACATATGGGAACGTACGGCTTCATGAAACTGCATTTAACAGATGTTTAAAGAAAGACAACTAACAGATCCAGAATGTAGTAATGAGGAAAAAAGACAATGTACATAAATTCAGCTGCATGTCTCTTTATAGTGCTACCAATGCCCCAGAGACAAAATGCAAATGAGTCGACTTATTTGCAATATGACACTCTCCATTCTATATTTAATATTTTAGGTCATTACTAAAACTGATTTTCTTCTGAAGTGATTTCTTCTGGCACCTAAATGGAGGGAGATTTACACAGTCTGCAGTGTATTGTACTTTGTCAGTTCAGAGAGTCATGAAAAAACCCCTTCAACTATCAATTTCAGATATCCAAAGTAAGTGAAGAGGCCCCATGCAGGCTCCATGCACAGCCCCTGTGCCAGGCCAGCGTCCTGAAAACATCTTTCTTTTTTCATTTTGCAACTTCTGAGCCCCAAATTTGAGTTGTAGATAGTTTTGGAGCCCAAAGACCAACTGTTCAGTTTAGCAAACCAACAATGTCTGCTCATTTTGTCCCAATCTTTTCAGCTTAAATATTCACAATGTGCCATTATTACTGAATCATTATCTGCCTTTAGCTCTGACAACAGCATCATAAGGGCTATGAAAGGCTCCTTTCTTCTCATGATTAGTCTCTAAAACATTTCCTCATCTTACAGTGCTTTGCAGCCTCCCAGAATGCACCGCTCAATTACAGTGCTGAAATTAACTGTATGCCACTCTTATTTATTGATAAAAGAATAATCAAGTGCTCCAGCCCATAGCCTGCTTTGGCCACAGGTTTTATATCAAGTTTCAAGTAATGCGTTTTTTTTAACTCTTTGAATCCTCTTATAAATGGGTGGCATTGTCTGCGGCACGGTGACAACATTGTGCCGCTCGCTGCGGCGCCCAAGATAAAGCCCCCTTCATTTGCGAGGGGTAATCTTGTTGAAAATAGTCGCGTACGGCTGACACTTTAAAAATTAATCTTGAAAGGGAAGAGTTTGTTTGTTTTTTTTATCACTGGGACTGATTAGGCTCCAAAGAAATCAGATGTAAATAAAAGCGAGATAGAGAACTTGCTAAACTTCGGGCTGGGAGTTGCAGGCGCACGTTAAAAGGCGCTGCCGTGCACGCTGCCGAGTGAGGTTATTTTATCCAGAGACCGTAATTGGAAAACTCCTTACATCTACCTCCATGGGATGTTCCTTGCGTGGACCCTATTAATTGCTCAGGAACGGAATGCAGGGCTCTGTCTCTCCTACATGTGACATAAAATTGTGATTTAGCAGATAACATGCACAAAGCAAACTGCCCCACAAACAATGGGCTCGCTTCTCTGGAGGCTGGCGCTGGAATTACGATCGACTTCAAAGAGAGCGGACGCGGGCAGGCTTCAAGTTCCTATCACTTCTTCCAAAGCAAAAAGATTTCCTATTCAATACCAAAGAATAACATGTAATTGGGCTATAGCTTGGTCCGGCGCAAGAATGAAAATAAAAACACTTTCTAAACCTCAAAGATACTTGCTAAGCCATGTATACATTAATCATTTATACCACATGATTATTGTTCATTATTTGGGCAATAACAAATGGAAGGGTGTGGGGGTTAGTGTGGGTTTTAACAAACCACATTCTATTTAAGCAAAGCCAACTATTAAAGAAAGACCTAACTTGCCAAACCAAGATAAATATATGCCATTATTATGATCACATAAAAGCTACTACTCTCAACATTACAATTTCTCTTATAATTGGTACTATTATAATTAAATGAATGCATATGTTTACAGTTCTTCTTTGAATGGTAAAGTGATTTAGCAAAGATGGTGTCTCTAATTTCTTTTAACTGTACTGGCAAACTTCACTTAAACAGTGGTCTAAATACCACATTGCCACAATAAATTAGTAAAGCATCTAGTAAAGTCTATATATGTAGTCATTGAATTTAAATGCTTCAGAATAAAACAGCTAGTCACTCTTTAGTATGCCCAGGTAAAAAAAAAATACATATACTCCTCAGATGGAATAAGATAACAGTAAAATTCTTACATAAAATATATATTTAAAATATGACTCTACCAGCAGTCACAACTGCCTACAGCCTTTTTCTTTGCAAGGCTGATAAAATATAGAAAATTGTTGCCCAGGAGTATCTGCTCCATTTTAAGGAATCCAGTTCAATAAGACATTTGTGAGCTGTCAGCTTACAGGGAAAGGTGGCAAGACACAAGATACATGTGTACCTTAAACATTCTAAGCATTTGTTTGCCCTGCCACTCCAGTCATTAGTACACACTAGTGCTGGGAAAGTTAACAACAGGCTTTTTTGAATAATCCATTTTTATATCTACCAACTGTATAAATTTGCATGGTATCCATCGGCCCAGCATCCAGCAACTTGGGTTAGGGAATGAGCCTGAGCCTGGAGTCCCATGAATGCTGCCCTGTTTCCCAATGTGTGGCCTGAGGGCACGTCCCCACACACCAGATGATGGCGTGGGGCTATTCCAACCCTGCTGCTCTGTTGGGACTCACAGCTGAGATCCTAAGAGGCTCCCTCAGGGTGAGTATCACCAGCATTTCCCATAATGGCTGTGGTTGTAAGGAATGTACCTGGAAGAACCACTTTGGAGTCCGTGTTTCTTGTGGTTTGACCCACCACATTGTAAACATTTTGGAAAATTTGTGTTAAGTTGGGACTGTCCTCGCCCAGTTTTATAGTTCCTGCCAGTTGAGCCAGCACATGAGACCTGGCAGATGTTTTAGTTTGGGTTTGAGATGTTGATTTGGACACTCCAGTTCTCAGGAAAACCAGAATTTGCTGACCCAGAATGAGGGATGGTTGAAAGACAAAAGACAAATGAGTGCCGGCTGCCGTGCAGGCTGGCCGCAGAATGAGGACGGGTTATGGCAGCGTTTCAGCACGCGGACAAACACATCAGGAGAAAAATCTGTTATGGTTCCCTCCAAACCAGGTGAATGTAACCAGCAGCCCTTGTAAAATCTGCCGGGGTTTCGGGCCAGAATGCCTGGGTCATTACTCCAGAGGCTTCAGAGAAGGGTAAAAAAACAGCATGATTTTTTTCCAGTCTTTCTCCTAAGCCTGGCTAGTAATTCCATTAAGAAAAATAAGGCAAGCTGTAATGTTTTGAGTTTAATAAGCGAAACACAGCAAATATGTGAACAGAACTTCTGACTTAATATTCTTTAACAGATGTTTTATAAAATACAGATTTAAAAGATTTGCCTGTCTTATTGTTCTGGCTGTTGTCATGTTATATGGCTACATTTTCAGTCCCAGATTTTGCCAGCTGTAACAGTTAAATAGCGAGGGGTCTAAGCCTGGATACTGTAGGCAAAATGCCCAAAATTATTCTCTCCCATGGAAAAACACCCCAGTATAAAGGCAGTGATGAGAAGGTGGAGTTAATCCTTTTGGCAAAGGAATAATCTCCATACTCTTAAAAATGGCTATGGTCATTTTAATGCACACTATTTTATGAATGATGCTTTAACTGCGCTGCCAATTAGCAGAGCCTTAAAAATACCTCAGTTATACAGGCCTGATAACTGTCTTTCTTAACCTTTATCTGACCTTTTTTGGTTTTGCCATGCTCATAAACCAGCATATGAACTATCAAAGGGAACGGCACTGAACATCAATTCGAATGTTATATATTAAAAAAAGGAAAAAAAATACCGAAGAAAAAGGAGAAGGAAAAAAAAAAAAAGAGGAGAAAGGAATGAAACCCAGCTGGTCAGCCAACTTTTACAAACCCTAAGCAGAAAACATGCTCTTCTAATTGGACAGAGAAGACAAGATCTGGAATAGGTGCAATTTTATTACTGCAACAGCGATTCACAGAGCCCACGCTCTTTTCAAAGCACGAGTCCCGTGGAGTTTTATCAGACATCTGGAGCGGGGCTCTGGCAAGATGCTGAGGGACTGGGCTCCCATTGATCTCTGCGCTGGCAACAGGCGCTCCAGCCTTGCAGAGGCAAGCTCTCTCCAAAGGGTAATGGATGAAGTATTTTGCTCAAAAGTGTAGCGAGAAGGATATTTTTACTTTTTACCCAAGAGGTATGAGACGCATTTCAGATATTTGGTCTCAAGACCCTGTGACTTCACAGAAAGTCAGAACCGAAACGGCTGACAAGAGCAGGCTGTGGCAGCCAATCTAAGGCTATTGACTTTTTCAAACACACCTAAAATAGACTCCGCTATATTTCATGTAAAACTGTGTGTATTCAAACATATGGCTAAGGGAAGAGATATATGCAAAGGCTTATGCACACACAATGTTTAGCTTCTACTTTCAAAATATATCTCCCAAGACTTTCAGGAGGCCCCAAAATAGCAAATATTATTCGCTTGATTATTAACATCTTCTCCTTTTATACCAGTCAGTCGAAAAGTATGCAATCACTGGGTATTTTTGGTGGCCTCTCAATCATGTCAAAGATCATAAGACAAGCAGATGGTGTACATCTGGGCTTACCCAGCAGTAAGGAAAATATCTCCAGCACAGGTAGGATGATAAAGACAGGACTAAACACACACCATTCCTTTTGGACCCATGGAATTGGAACGGTCCCACATTTCTATTTACCTGTCTGGAGCAGGATGACCCAGGAGGGGACAACAGCAAACAGCACTGATGACATGGAGCAAAAAGAAGCCTTGCAACATCCCCAGTGCAGCCCTTGGCCACGCAGCTGGATTAGGCTGCTCCAGCTCATTTAACGCAGAGCCGAGAAGGAAGAAGTTAATGAAAGAGATTTGCACGGAGGCAATGGGGGTGAGGCTCCCTGGGGCTCCAGTGGAGATGTGATGAGGGGCCAAGCCCCCCATAGCATCAATCACCAGCACAACACTCTTAATCTCTGTGGACCCGCATTGATTGGCCCCGAGAACCTGCCCCAACCTCTGGAACATTATTCAGGTTTGTTTTGGCCACATGGTCAGAGTTCATATGAGCAACAAGTTCATGGCCAAAGTCTGCCCTGAAGTGCCGTTTTGCCCACTTGCATAAGAGCTGAAAGTCACCCTCGGCTTGGCCTGTCCTCGTGTTGCTGGAGCTCCGGGTGAGTTTTTAGAAGCAGCCTCAAAAACCAAAAGACATTTAGGAAGATTATGAGTAAAGGCCTGTTGTTATTCTGCGGCGAGCAGGGCTTATCTGGATCTAAGGGATGAAGTGAGCAGTAGTTATTATTCACATCAGGCTATGCAGCTATATGTGCTGAGCTCCTACACCAAACTTCAGCCTTTTTTCCCATAAAACTGTCTTGCAAAGAACCAACCACCTTCCTGCTGGAGACATCCAGAGTCTGCCACTAGAAGTCTGAAAAGTGAGAAGAGTGTTACTTACCACCACTAAAACAGCACTATCATTACACTGTGGGGAAGCTTCAATTGCAAATGAGAGGATGCAACTAATTTTGTGTACAGACTAACTCAGAGCTCTGCAGCTTCCAGGGAACTCTACCCAGGATCGAGATGCCACGCATACTTCATTTGTTCTTTCTTTTTTTTCTTCTTTTCNACAGGGAAGAAATGTTAACACTGTAGTTTGAAAGTTTTTAACCCTTGCCTTTCATCATCTAACACTTATTCAATCCCATGCCCCTCGCTTCACTGCTTCAAACCCTCCCGTACATACCAAGGCGATGACCACAATGTAAGCTTGTGCACTGACTGATTAGATTTAATTAGATGGATACTTTGTTCCACTGATCTTTCAGCTATACAAAGTATTGGGTTACTTAACCATATCGGTGAAAACATTGCTTGCACGTTTGAATGCGATGGATGTGCGACTCTGTTCCGCATTAAAAAGTGAGACAGTTGTCTAAGTTTTAATGGCTGAAGTGAGTTATACAAAGATCTGTTTTAATTGAGTTTGTGTCACTGGAAGATTATCTCATTTTTCCTATTATGCAGTCAATTTAGTGATTCCTCTCTGTATGATGTTGGTCCTACCTACATTCTTAAAGAATCACCTCTACCTTAAACTCCTCTTTTTTTCCTCTTTTATTAAAAACCTTGCTTCTTTCCAGTTTTGCCACTTGCTGTTCTCATCCCAGTGCCATCCCTGAGTGCAGCACCCTGCAGAGCAGGCTGCTGTGTGGTCCTGAGACTGGTCCCAGTGGCAGAGCCCCAGCCCATCATCGCTCAGGCACCTCATAACGCCCTGGCACAGAGGGCAGGAGCCTTTGGCTGCCTCCACCAGCCAGAGCACAGGATCACAACCCAGCTCCCTGGCATGGCCACCTCTGCACAGCTGAAGTGCAATAATCAGTGCGAGCCCCGTGCTCCCCGCGAGCACAAGGAGCTCTGCTGTTAGCAAGAACGTACAACCGATTACTTTGAACAAGTCTCTGGGCTAGGTCAGCCTGGCAAAGAAATTCCTCGTACGGCTCTGCTGGCAAACTCCTCTACTGTAACTGTACCTTATACAAATAAAAAATGCTTTTGCCAATAAAGTTCATACTAGGTCCCCCAAAGCAACGGGTTGTTTTGACAGAAATGCCTTTAACACTAAGCCTTTTGCCAGTACACAAATGCTGTACACAAAATGACAAATTTAGAAGTCATACAGAATGTTCTTACTTGAACTAAAGTTTCTGCTGCAGTCGTGGTTCAGTTTAAATGCTGATTTGGAAGATCACACTTGCTCTCCTTCTCCTTCGGATTTTTCTTTTCTGTCTTTGATTACTGTGGTTTATTGTTTGTTCTTCACCCAGACCTTACTACTGGCAACTGAGATGTCTGCTAGAAAACTTCCAGTTTAATTCAATGCTCAGAGCCACGTACGACGCTGCTTTTAAAACCCAGCTCCATATAATTATTATAATCTCCGTGATACCCAGAGCTCAGCTCCCCCCGTCAATAATTAGTGCGATTGCAGCTTAATACAATTTTCTTTTTTTTTTTCCCCGAAGCAAATACAATCTTTTTAGATCAATTTGTAGATGGTTACCCTAGAGGAGGACAACAATATAAACAAGCGCTTTTTTTAATCCCATATTAACTCATTTAATTTGCACAGATAAAAGCGTGAAAATATTTCGTCTCGCCAGCGTAGGGGCAGCCTCGGACCCAGGCGAGCTTCGCTGCGGAGGCTGCAGATCAGCCCTGGGTCTGGAGGAAGGAGTGAAAAAACACCCCACGCCAAACCTCTGCGCCGAAAATCAAACCCACATGCGGTGTTAGTTATTTACACACTGAAAGGCCCCGGCTCTTCGCCGTAGTGCTGCTACTTTCTGCTTCAGTGGAACTAAGCTGCTCTAACCTGGCAGCCCTGAGGAAAGGGAATCCCTGCGTGGCATACGGCCACCACCTCCTCCGCTGGCTGGGGGACAGTGGGCACGGCGGGAAGGTCCCAGGGTCCTGGCACGGCCAGGCTGCCAAACCAGCCCTTGGGAAGCATTGGCAGCCCGCAGAGCAGCCTTGTTACAAACTCATCCTCATCTTGCACAAAGTTCTCTACGGCTGGGCCATTGCTGGCCTCACGTCTGGCTGTGTCACAAGTCCAAAGTTCCCCAGGACAGCGGTGCTTGCCAGACCACGTCCCATCGGGAGGAGGTTCCGCTCCGTGGAGCCCATCAGAGAACACAGTAGCTGAACATTAATTAAGTTTATTAGGAGGAAAGGGAAGGCAAAGGAAGAGACCGGGAGGAGCATGGCAGAGCCTGATGTGGGCTTTGACGTGAGGAGAGAACTCGACTGCAACCACAGAGCAATGGCTCAAAGTCACTCCTACCACCAAACCCTGCTTGTCCTCCATGTATTATGCAACTGGAGTTATGAAGCCCCTTTTCAGTCAGGTTACTGCCCTCTTACACCACCAAAAGGTGTAAAGGGCAAAGGAGTAAAGGGGACAACAACCAGGCAAAATTAGTTTTGCTTAACATGAAGGCTTCTTCAGAGACCTTGCAGAGGAGCCCGAGCATGGGCTGCAGCCCCATCCCTGCATCTGCCCCTGCTGCAAGGGCACCAACAAAGGCAGCAACCTCAGAAAATTCAGTGTTACAAAAACACTGCATCTGTAAGAAGATGACGAGGCAGGACTGTACCTAAAACACAACAATAAATGTGTGGCACTGCCACATTTCCTCAGTGCCACTTCCTCTGTTCTGCTACACATACATTTCCAATGACAGTTCGTAGCTTAATGATTTGGGGGTGGGAGTGTTACTTAACATATATAAGAAAAGAATGTTGTGATGGACGGGGGAGAAAAGAGGGAACCTCCAAAAGCAGACAGTGACTCTGAATAAAAGGGACAGCTAAGCAAGATGTATTAGCAAGTCAGTGCCGCAAAAATTTCACTTAATTGAAGAGGGATTCGTGAGAGTACCATCTGGGAACACCTAAAGAGCCCTTCTGCAGGCTGGAACAAGAGCTGGCAAATGCATCTTTGCCTAGACACCTTCCACATGACAGTGCCTTGACTTACAGCGTAGGTGTGCTATAGGAGAATAAATTTGTTTACAACAAATTTGCAGGACTGCCTGCATACAGATAGTTTTCCACATCCTGTTTGAAAAGTATACTTGGTATTCAATGGCTTTTTGGGAGACAATATTCATCAGTCAGCTGAAGCACATTGTTTTGAATCATGAATATCCCTGCAGCCAGCAAATAATTTACAATCTTGAAGGAGTCTCCCTGCTATAGCCATGTGCTCATTCCTCCCTAGAACATAGGGATCTGTAAGTCCTGGGACACCAGTTAGGTCAGAGCTGAAGAACCAGAATGGTTTGGGTTTAGAGGGACCTTAAATTCCATGTTGTTCCAACCCCCTGCCATGTTCCAACCCCCACACCTTCCACTAACCCAGGTCGCTCCAAGCCCCATCCACCCTGGCCTCGAACACTGTCAGGATGGGGCAGCCACAGCTTCTCTGGGCAACCTGTCCCAAGAAACACTCCTACCAAGATAACCAGTACCAAACCTGGACAACTCATCACAGAAATTCACATAACTCCTTCTGCAGGAGGCTGCTGTTATAATCTGTTCCTGGTTTGCATGGAGAGAAACTGAGGCATGGATGTTTAGGATCAGACTCTCAGCTCCAGTGGCTGTGAGAGGCTTCCCAAGCACCCAGAGCCCACTGCACACACCCATAACACAGCTCCAAGTACCAAGAGCCTCCCTGAGCAACTGACCCAGGATGTCTGTGGCCAAGGCATGATCTAAAGCCAACTCACTGGTGTCCCCAGCCCTGTTTCCGCTATAGATTCCACTCAGACCATTAATCTTTGAAAGAGCAGAATTTGCCACTAATGCAATCGGAAACGACGGTAGGAAAGGCTCCCATTAATGAGAGGCAGCTTAATATAACAACCGACTTCTACATTTCTTATCTGAAAATACCTCCCCTGGAAGCTGTGGATACATTACGGGCTTAAAAAGAATTACTAATGCATTAATTCTTGTCAGATTTGTAGTGTCCTAACCCATAGCTGCCTCACCCACTGACCCAGGGAACATTAGTGAGAATGATATAATTTGGTAAATGAGGGCCTGACTGTGCACTGTGAGCTTGGGCTGTTATTTGGTCCTGGTGTGAGCAAGGGATACCCACTCACGCACTGAGATTATCCTTAAACAAATTTCTAGGATCTTTTGGCTGCAAATTAAACACTTTTCTTCCTTGCTATTTTGTGTTTATCCTAATACAACCATACATGTCTATTTTACATAGTAAAAGCAGTGGTTCTCCTGATCCTGTGAGAATCCGTGTGGGTTGATGTTAAAATGGCAAGTGTGGAGTGGAGTAAAAGTGCAGTTGGGGTTTGGGGATTAAATGCTGACTTTGAGAACACACTGAAAACCATCCTGTGCTGTGGGCAAAAATGATTAAGTGGATATTTGCAAACGCATGGGCTCTCGGGGAGCCAAGTGGCTGGGGATGAAGGCCCTCTCCTCTGCACCCCTGCAAGATGCTGGCCTTGCATGTGTGTGTGATCAGCCCGACTCCATCTGGGAACCCGCATGCACTGCTGCCCCGGACCTGAGCATGGTGCTGCTGCTGCCTATTCCCTAAAATAACCGGCCCGTGCACGGGAAGACCACAAAAGCCCAACTCCTTCCCCGCCACAAGGCAGAAACAGAGACTCTTCCATCACAGGAAAGGAGAGAACATCCTGACAAATGCCTGCGTTTTGGACGGGTGACAAAGCTGTCATGGGAAAGAGGCAGCAGCTCCCTTCGGAGACGGGAGGTGGGGAGCGGGATCAGGAAACTTCTGAGCTCTTCTGGCAGCCCAGGTCTGGCGCTGGGCCACCAATCCCCCACTCCTCGCGCTTAAACACAAGCAGATTGACACCGAATGCTCAGTGGCTGCTCCAGGGTTCCTACGGAACAAATTTGGATATTCGGAGACCTGAGCCTGTTGGAGAGGTTGCACAACCCATATTCACCTCCATAATTAGCACAGCCCGGCACCTTGTGGGTTGTTTCTGCACAGACTGAGTCCCAGCTCAGCCTGGAAAGCCACTTCTCCCACCAGCTCCCAGAAGGTCCCTGTAACAGCCTGGAGAAATGCCTCGGGGGCACGCTGCAACACCTACTTACGGCTGCTGGGCTGGCCCTGCGGCATCCTCCTCGGCTTCCTCACACACATCATTCCCCCTCCTTTATATAGAGATCAGATGGGAAAGGGGCTCTGTGTGTGTACGGAGGGTTGGGAGGAAATTAAACTGGAACCGGGACAAAGATCTTTGAAAGCACCGTGTTGCGTGCCCCGCTCTTGGGTTCTGTATATCATGACCTGCCAGATGCTAACCTGACACAGTCCCCACGCGCACCTCCCTGCTCCAGGAACCTTATCCCATGGGGAAACCATCAACTTCCAGCATTCCCAGGTAATTTGTACATTTGAGTTTCGCTCTCCGTAAAAATTGTCAGGATTTCATCTTACTTAAATTATCCTCTCCTTGGAGCTCCACTGGGTGCCTGGCCTCATGCCTGCTTTTAGGAGTCTCAATACCAAATGTAATCAGGGGAGAGAGGCAAGTACCTCCAGAGAGAAAACGAGAGCACCCAAATCCATTGCCCGTAAGGAGGTACGTGCTGCTCACAGCTTGCAGAAGCAGCAATTTATACTAAATATCTATATTTCACCCTGGCTTATTGATTAAAAACCAGCACGTTTCTCTTAATTCCTCAATTTTTTAGTATATTCTTTAACGGTACAGTTTGATTTATGAGACTAATGGCATTCCTGTGCAAACAGTGGATTTACAGTTTTTAAATACGCATATGAAACTGTTCTAAGAAGAAATATTTTTCTAAATGTTAACACTACCAAAGTCACCATTACCAGAAAGTAATGAACTTCATATGCAGGATTTCACGGCTATTTTGTTCTTGATAATTTTTAAAACTTCGGCATATTCCCACTGCTACCAGCCTGAAGTGCCACTGTCTCCTTCCTCTATTTGACCACAAAAATCAAGTTTTGATGATGTCAACGTGGAGTAACACAGCGACGAGTCAGGCCCTAACACAAAGAGTACACTGTATACGTTTTTATTGTATAATTTATTGTTTTTTCCACTGAGCTGGCTATATTGTTTTATCCATTTGCGTGACAGGATGTCTAGGAAACAGCTGAAAGAATTATTTGCAGTGAATTTAAAACACACTGGGTTGGAGAGACACAGACACAAAAATCTTTGTTAAGCAAATAACAGGGTGCTACTCGTGTGTCATGTTGGGAAACTTAACTCCTTCATTTCATAACCTGCAGGTATGATAGGCACAACAGCTCTGCCTCCTCTGCTGCCTGAGCTGACGTCCCTGACGAAGCTTTTCCTATGTCAAACCTGGTTACCCAAGCTTTCCCAGGACACCCGTGGAGAAGGAGCAGCCGAGCAGCCTTCCTATCCCAAACATGTTGGAGTTGTCTTCTCCAGCTGCATCTGTCTCCACTGATGAAAAACACTCCCATGTGACTTGTTGTGACTAAACACCTAACTGACAAAACCAAAGGATTTCCCTTTCAGACCTGGAGGATAAATCTCATTAAATTAAAGAAAACAATCTGGTAAGAATGAAACCACAAATAACATCATTGAGAAAACAAGAAGAAATTAGCCCAAAGCCTGCAAGAAGGCAAGAGTTTCAGAGGTGGGCTCCCAAAGCCTGGTGTCAGGACTGCAAATGCAACAGTCCAGTGCAATCAGGGGTATAAATAACTTGATTTTTCATCCATTGCTGCACACATGCAACAAATGAGTCCCTAAGGGTTGGCTGGAGGATGGGGTAGCCTTTCCTTCAAGCCAAGGTTGGAAAAAGCTCTCTAAGGTCATTGAGTCCAACCACTAATCCAGCACTGCCAATCCCACCACTAAACTATATCCCTGAACACCACATCCACACATCTTTTAAATCCCTCCAGGGCTGGTGACTTCACCACTGGCCTGGCAGCCTGCTCCAACACCCAGCAACTCCTTCAGTGAAGAATTTTCTTTCATCTCCAGTCTGAACCTCCCCTGTTCAGCTTGGGGTGGTTTCCTCTTCTCCTGTCCCTTGTTCCATGGGAGCAGAGCCCAATCCTCACCTGTCAGGGAGTTGTGGACAGGAAGAATGTCCCCCCTGAGCCTCCTTTTCTCCAGGCTGAGCCCCCCCCAGCATGTACCCAAGTATCCTGGTCTGGGACACAAAGAAGACGATCCCACCTGAGCAAACTATGACAGCACAGCACCCAACCTCTGTGCACCAAAGGGATCCTCCCCAGCAGTGTCTATTCAGTGGGTGGTGAACACATGCACATATTGGAAATGCACAGGAATGGAGTCATAAACCAAGGGCTGCAGTCTCTACTTGTCTCTAAGAAAGCTTCTCCGCAGTTAATGCTTAATCAAATTTGTTTTAATCGCTGCAAGTTATTGGCCAGTGATTTTATTTACCATCAATGTCCATTCTGATCTTTTTAAAATTGAGATTTGTGTATTTGCGTCACTGAAAAAACATTCAACAATGTTGCTTAAGACTTCAGTAATCCTTAGGCTTGTTTCCTTTTAACCCAGAAAAGGAAGTTTTTGAAACAGTACCGCCAGCATTTGCAAAATCCAGGGTTTGCTATCCACTGACTAATTAATCCTCGCATATTATTGCCATTTCATGGAAGAGGAAACTAAAACATAGGCAGGTCCCCAAATCCCCGAGCAGGTCAGAGGCAAAACTGGGACTGGACTTCATCAAAGCTGATTTCTCAGAGGTTGGTGAGGCCCTGGCAGAGGCTGCCCAAGGCCAGGCTGGATGGGGCTTGGAGCAACCTGGTCAAGTGCAAGGTGTCCCTCCCCATAGCAGGGAGCAGAACAAGGTGGTCTTTAAGGTCCCTTCCAACCCAAACCATTCTGTGATTTCCCCACTAGACGTAGGCTCCACATCTAACTTTACCAAAGACATTTACATTTTGTATCAGCCTCAAGCAGACTTTATATAGTGTAAGAAAAGTCATCCTCACAGCTACTTCATTTCCTCCAGCTATTCATAGCAGCCCTGCAAAAAGTCAACAGTGTATTACACAACAGCGTAGGTTTAGCGGTGAGAGTTTTAACAGGCCGGGCAGTCAATATACATTGCAAGGAAAACATATGCCAGACTCTGAACTATGGAAATCACAGGAGCCAACGGAGCTGTCTTGTGTTACGCTAGCCAGGAATCTAACTCAATAGCTGGTGCAAATATATACTAAATAAAACCCGGCTTTATAAATAGCATCTCTCTCCACTGGCACATACCCACCGGCACTTGGTCACTGAAAGAGAACTGAAAGCACACTCTTGGCATTGTCTTGAAAAAATGTGTCTGCCCAGAAAAACAGGATCCAAATACATCCCTTTCATAGGGCAAGCAGTTGTGCACAATGCATTAGAGAAGTTCTGTTTGTATTTTTTTTTCCTTTGTGTACCTCATCAGTTCTGTATTTTATATCTCTATTACTCGCAGTGTGAACCCAAAGATGCCATTGGGGGTACCTACTCTAGAATTTCGATTTAACTGGCTATAGTAGTTAGGGGACTGAGTTAATTCCCTACAAGTTCTTGTCCAAAATCCTTTCTCCAGTCCAAGTGCTGCCTTTAGGCTCCTCTTTGGAGCAGGAATACCACTTCTGTTTCCGTGATAGAGAGCCCCAAGCTTGGAAGTGACTGCTTCAGATGGTCCCAGACCTTAGAGCAGGTCAACACTTCAACATCCTTGGCTTCCAAAACACCTTTTTTTCATCTAAAGAAAATTAGAAGCTTCACTCTTCCAAGATTTGTAATACTCCCTTTGCTAAATTGCAGTGATTTAGGAGATTACTCACACAAGATATATCTATGTTTAGATGGAGAACATCCCAGATTCCCCTCGGGGACTGGAGCAGCCCAGCTTTTAAAACAACTCTCCCAGACCATAAACAAGTTCAGATACGGACAACTAATGTCTACCATCAGTTTTCCCACCTTCCATAAGCTCTGGACCAGACATTTTAATACTAGAGTTTATGCCCTACCAGAAGAGATGTGGTTGTAAGATCCACCATACTCTAATGAGGTGGGGGAAAATATGCATCTATAAAGGAAAATATTCAACAACCAGAAGCTATTCCAGCTTCTTTCCCCTGCTCTGTCACCCCTTTTCTTCTCAGAAAGACAAGTTGTTCCATACAACCATCAGAGAAAACAAAGCCTTGTTTCCTGAGGATTCACATTGCATGTCTTCGTTCCTCCCAAGACAACATCCTGCGCTTCTCCCCCAACTCCTTTATGATTCATCTTCCCCTTCCCTGCAATTCCTCCCTTCCCGACCTCTTGCCCTCACATCTGGAAGAGCGAGAGTTAGTTTGCGTGTGGCTGCTTCCAAGCTCTGCATCTGCTGACGGACACGCCGGACAGACAAAGGTGAGGCTCACCCTGCCGACATTCCTCCTGGGGAGGATGTGGATGGGGGTGTCTCTTCTCTGCTCAGCCACCATTTTCCAAAGGAAAAAAAAAAATTTATAAACTCAGGTGTCTTTGAGAACTTTTATCTGTCTGTCATACTGGAATGAAATTAGCCAAAGGGATAAATGTTGTGTGAGCATTACCTACAGGCAGAGGGGAAGCCACTGCAGAAACCAAGCTGAAATATGAAAGAACCGAGAGGCACAGCTTGGGAAACCACTTCCACTTCACAAATTATCCCAGTCTCCAAATGCCTGACCAGAGTGAGATCCCAGGTCTGAATTTAGTAGCACACCCTGTCCCTGCTGCCCACCGGTACCATTTCTTTTAACAACAAATGGAAAAGCACAGGAATTTTTATACACAAACCCTTGGAGGATGCCTCCCTGCCCCAGGAACTGCTGGAATTCATGTTCACAGCTTAGGGAACGGGCTGCACCTCAGAGCTTAGAAACCAAGGTAAAGGAAGCTGCATTCACCCCAGGTACAGAACAGCCCGGGCTGGTCTTCCACACATCGGCAACTTCAAAATGCCATTCAGTGGCAACCTGACAAGGTTGTGTTTCAACAGGAATATGTTATCTCTCTTTCCAAGGCTGGGCAGTCCACTTCCTAACAGACAACGCAACAGGCCCTGACAAGTGATTAAATAAGTTAGGGTTGGGGGGGTGGAATTTTCTTTTTTGCTTTTCTGTTCCAGCACTTAAAGCCTGAGTCTGGAGTCAGTTGAAGCAAAGACCTTGTTCCAGCAGTGCTGATAAGGACAACGCACCCTCACAGGTGGAGCTTGCAGGCACGGAGCTGGATGGGAAGGCAGATACCACTGCAGAGGCAATGGCTTCGCCTGCACCGATGCCAACAGCACGTTCCTGCTGGAGGAACGGGATCAGTGTGGAAGGAGCCTTTGCCACGCAGTGGGCCGAGGATGGTTTATGGGGATGGCAGAATGGATGTGGTTAAAATTTTAATCAGGATGACATGTGTTGTTGACATATGGCAACGCACCACCATCTGGATTCAGAAACAGACCTGGGTTTTCAAGCTGTTGCTGGCCAAAGCCAAGAACATTGCTGAGGTGCTAGGTCAGACTGGCTGGGAAGGGTTCTGCCAGCAATCCCTCTTGACACAGTATTGCTTTCATTAAAGCAGCCTGCCTGCCTACCCATCTGAGGTGAAAGAGGGAGAAAGTCCAGGAAAGGTGGGGGAAACAGCGAGAGAAAAGGTCAGAAAAGGAGTTGAGCTATTGGACCCACTTTCTGCCCTGCTTGGGGCTCTGCAGCATGCTCAGGTCACTCCACTGCAGCCACTCGTTTTGTGGGCTCGTAGGGTAAGCAAAGTCCCCGCTCCCGGCGGGAGCCTTGCCGTTCCTGAGGAGTTCCTGCCTGCCTCCCAGCAGCAGGCATCCAGCATAAGAACAAAGCACCTGAGGTTCAACTGCTTAACCATTTCATCTCCCCTGCAAGCCAAGCGTGGGCTGAGTTACCTTCAGCCAAGGGGGGAAGGAAAGAAGGGAGGGAGGAAAATGTGAGCCCGGTTTCTGTAGACTGATCTAACAAAGTAACAAGAGCAAATGAAAAAGAAAATTCCAAGACAACTCTTAAAGGCTTAAAATGTCCAAGCAGCTAACATTTTATCCTAGCAGAATTCCTCTGGGATTAGCTTGGCTTTCCAGGCATAATAAAGTGTTTTACAGTTCCTTTATTTTACCCATCCCATTTCTCTTTTTTATTTGCATAACACTCTCATCAATTAGTGCGTCTCTGTTTGCTCTCAAACAAATCCAGCGCTCATGGCTAAAACTACAGTGCAAGAGAGACACCCAATAAACTCCTGCACGTCCCAAGCCGTTGCCTCATTCCTGTCGGATATGCCGCTCGTTTGGAAGGGTTTGACTCTCGGCTTCACTGACCTGAATGCAAGTGGTGGGGGGAAAGGAGGGGGGGGCTCAGCATCTCTGAAATTTGGCTCAAAATCATCATGTTGCCATGAAACGTGCCTTAGCCTAACAAAAGCCACGGATTGGGATACACCAAGCAGCACTGCACTCACTGCATAATGACTTAGTCCCCGGACACACCAAGGGAGCAACTCGGAGCCAGCTCAAGATCAACAGCAGAAATTCCTCTTTCCTTCAGTGAAGCCAGGCTTTCATCCTCTGTCTTCAAAGGGATTACCTATAAAATTCTCAGCTATGAGGCTTGTGTAATTTCAGTCTAACTCCAGAGAAATAGTAAAAAAGAAATTCTAGAATTCTCCTGTGTGTCTTAATAAGACACCATTCCCCAAATGCTGCTCCCTCAGAAGATACCAAGATGGTACCATCACCTCCACCTTTCCTTTGTTTTTGCTTAATGTTTGAAAACTCCAAACTTCAGGGCACAGGAGGATGAATTTATGATATGGGAGGCATCTAAGTGCAAGCCCCTAAGAACAGCAATGTGTTTAACAGCTAACATATGTGCATATTCCTCCTTCTGCAATGCAAGAACACAGCTACATTTTAAAGTTTGGCTAAGCAGGAGTATATAGGACAGATCCCACACTGCACTTTTTATTATAAATTTAAATATGAATAGGAATTACACCACATTTTATTCTACTTCAAGTTCATTTTTTGGAAAGCCACAAACAAGCTGGAGATTAACATCAGTCATCCCAGACTTCAGACAACACTGCTACAAGCTGGGAAGTAAAGATATTAAAATTTATGTTCACCAGTTGCAAACCTATTAGCTAGTTTGGAATGCACATACATATTTTGTGCATATACACCCTAAAAAGCCATAATGTTAGGTTCTGCATGTCAATATAAAACTTGCAATGACTCCCTTTTAGATATTAATTCCAGGGAAATAGTTAGTCCTAGTGCCTGGAGAACGCAATATTAAAAGAAGTATTTTATTTCTCAATCTATATAAAGAAGAGAACTATTCCCTTGAAAAATGTCCCCTTGATATGTTTCGTAAATAGGTTAATACAATTTGAAATTAAACTTGATTCTGCAGCATGATATTATAATATCAGAAACGCATTCCAGAGGAAAAGCCGGCATTAATCACCGATTCCAGAACACAGTTCCTATTTCACCATGAAGCAGCAATGCCCACAGAATGCTACACAGGCCACACAGACAGGAGAGATGCCCAACACCCCAAAGAGTTGCTGTCAATGGCTTAACTACGCCCTGTGAGTGCCCTTAACTGCGGGCTGTGAGAGCCGTGCCACCGACTCCCATCGCAGCACTGAAGCCGAGCCGTGCAAGGAAGGCTCAGGAATTCTCTGGCCGTGCACACTCAATGAAATGAAAATAAACAAAGCATTTTCAAAGGCTCACAGGAAAAAAATGTAGATGAGTTAAAAGGCGTCTGGTTTTTAAAAAAACCTCCATATCCTGACCTTGCACTCTCTCAGATTTTGTTGAAAGCTGGGGAGGGAGAGCACGTCTTGGGAAATTTAGATTGTGGTTCTCCTTTGGCTTTTTCATGATCACAGGTTTACCCCAAAGTTGTGTTTTCCCTCTGTTATTTTACAACCATAAAAATATCAAAGGAAACACAACTGGATGCATTATTTACTCAGCCACCAGCCTTTAAATATCACTTACTGAGACACAGCCACCTCACCTTTCTCCTCAGACATCCACACCCCCACTTATCCACTTTCCTCCATTTTAACCTTGTGTCAATGTTTTCTCTCTCTTCTTTTCCCTTTCTCTCCTTCTCTCTGCTTCCCTCTCATTCCTACTACAGTTATTACTTAACCTTCAGGTACCCACTTAAGCAACCCACCAAATAGCAGTAATGAGCGCGCAGAGTCAATAGTGTGGTACGTAATCACCTTGCCTACTGTGTTAATGTCAGTTATCTTTTGCTAATGTACATGACAGGCTTTATCTTTGCAGAGTGGCAAGAGCGAATTGCTGTTTGTTTGGGATCAGCTATTGTTACTGCACCTGGGCTCTTCCCCCTGCCAGTCCCCCCCAGTTCTTAAAGCCTTTTTGCTTCGAGTGGAAAAGAACATATTAACACATTAAAAAAACCCCAAAACCCAAGAGAGAAGTAATACAAGATTCTTCTTCCATATCCATGCAAACTCATCTCTGAAGATGATGGAGCTGCACCGGTCCAGTGATAGTCCTGTGACAGACATCCACACTGTAACAGCTTTAACTGTGCCACATTATTGCCTGATGCTGCCCAGAGACAGGGCACACCACCCACAGCCCTGGGTTCCCCTACAAGTTGGGGGGATTTATCCCTTATTTACTGCTTTTTTTACTGTTTTGAGCGGTTTTTTGTTTGGGTTTTTAATAGCTTTCTCATTTAAGGCACTGAAAGCCAGTTCTTCCCTGAGGAAGAGCAGACCATGCAGAGGGATGTGCTGCAAAGCTGGACACTGGACAGAGAGGATCCATTGCAAAGCTGGAAGTTCCCTGAACCCTTTGTGCCAAAATGGTAACCCAAGGCAAGTCAGGGCTCTGGGTGTAAAGCTCATGTAATTTGTATTAACTTCTAACGCGCTCCTGGCTGTGAAGCCCCAGCTCCGGAGCAGAGTCCCAGGTACTTCCCCGCCGGCTGGGAAAAGGGTTTGCTCTGAAAAGCCAACAGTGGGGCAGCAGCAGAGCCTCTGCAGCACTGCAGGTATTTGTGGGGCTGGAGTGGTTCCATCATAACTCTCATCTGCATAAACTCATTCCCAGAAATGTTCTCTTAGCACTCCAGTTCACTTTTATAATACCACAGGTACAACCAGCCAGCTCCATGGAGGGAAACAATCCAAATACACTGAGGGGAGAACAACTTCTTTTACATTTCTGAATCCTCTAACAATATTTGCTCTGAAGGTCTCCTATTCCCTCTCCCAGAGACAAAGAGGGAAAGAGAAAGAGAAAGGAGCGTGTGGATACATGTACACAGAGAAACACGCATTCAACATGATGGCAAAGCCTTATCTGGCCTTAAAAAACTGGCAGAAGGGCTGACTTCTTTACAGCATCAGACCATTAAAACTACAAAACCTCAATTAAAAAACTGCCAGAAGATTTTTTTACTTTGTTCCAGAAGGATATAAAACCACTTATGAGGAAAAAAAATCTGCTTTTACCATGGAAAGTCCAAACCATAATTACAGCCACACTTAATGTTATTGCACACCAGGATGACTCTAACTCCCATATCATTATTTTTTATTTACTATTTATTTTGTATTTTCTATTTTGTACTTGATAAGGCATTAAAAAACCAAATTAAATAATATAACATATCATAAATATGGTTTGTTTTACCCAAGGCCACAAACACACCAAACCAGCTTGTTTACCTTGGTTTATTCTTGCCTGGAAGCAATTCAGAGCAGGGACAATGGGAAGGAGTGGTGCACAGCACAACTGGGATTCAACCCAAACCAGCACCTTTGGTGGTTACTTGCATCCCTCATGTTAAAATCTAGCAACCATATTCCTGAAAATTCCTCAGATCCTTATGGCAGGCTTTTTTTATAAAGTAACAAGGAGGCATGGGCTCTTTATTTCTCTTTGGCAGATCAAATCTGAGATATGGCACGAGAAACATGTATGTGCCCTCTTCAGACAGATTTTAAGATGAAATCCCAGCAAAGTCTCTGGTTTAGATCTTGGTGATAATCTACCACAGCACTATCTGTCCTAGGAATACACAGGGTTGGTAAGACGGATAAATCCAACAGGAGCACTAAGAGGACAGTAATCGGCCTAAGCAACAATGGATTCTGATCCGTTTGGGGGGAAATCTCTATGAGATGTAGAGAGTAGGAAGAAATGAGGGTAGAAAAGATTTATGGCCATTATTTTGTGCTCTGGGATGATGCAATCTCAGGGCAGAGGAATGTTGTTTCCCATTCTTTGCAAGCACGTCCACCACCACTTGGCAGGGAATGGAGCCAAGTCCTGGCACTGTCCACTCAGAGGCATGTCCTCCACAGTCCCTCCAGGAATGCTTTTCCCACCTGGTCCCCCTCTATAGCAGGACCATGAGACCTGACCAAATGGGTGACCTGTCTGCCCGAGGCAGGGGGATGGAATGGGATGATCTTTAAGGTCCCTTCCAACCCAAACCATTCTGTGAATTCTGAAACCAGAAAGTTCTCAATCCCTGTGGGCACATGGCGTTTTCCTGACACGATGGGCATCCTCGTCCTGGCCGTCTTCCAGCTCTTGTAATTACATGCTGCTGACCCAATGACCCCTCGCAGTTTCCATAGGCTGTGTTAGTTTTCACTTCCTATTATGTTGCTTTGCACTTTCCAGGAGTTGCCATGCGCAGCTCCAGAGACACCTGCATTTTGCAGATGAACCTATAGAACGCCGTAGCTTCTCAGGGAAGCTTAATTAATTAATTACTACAAAGTTGGGTTGGTGCTAGGAGGTGCTACCATGGTAAGAACAAACCCAAGTGATGCTGGTTTTTGAAGAGGAAAACCAGTATTTCACACAGGTTCTCCTTCTTTCAGACATGGACAATTTTTTTAAAAAAGAGAAATTTTTTTCTAGGAAGGCTTTTTCTGCACTGATTCCAACCCCTCTGATGGCCCCGGTTCGGCAGCAAGCAGTGCTGGGCGCTGCCTTTAACAAGTGTGTGTTTGTTTATCGAGGAATTAAAGGAGAAAGAGGGATGCATGAGGCATGTTGGGGATCTGCTGCAGGGAAGAGAGGGTTAAACCAGCCCTGAGCACTATGGAGCATGTTTGAAGGAAGTCTCACAAAAGTAACTTTAACTCCCTCCGTCTCGCTCGCTCCCTCCCTTACTCTCTCCTCCCCTTCGTCTTCCCGGTTGTACATTATTCCTCATTCTTTACATTGTGGTTATATTTATTCCATGTTCCATTGAAGCTGCATATTAAAAGTGCCAGTTCTGAGCTTCTGCTGTACAAGGGGAAAGAAAGGAAGGGGGGAAAAAAAGAAAGAAAGGGGGAAAAAAAGTGCTGGTATTCAGTTCCTGTGAGCTCTTGCTCACTTTGAGCGCTGTTCCTATTACACAATAATGTGTTATTTTGTTGAATTTTGGCATCCATCTAGCTCGTCTGGTCAGGAGCCAAAAAATTAGAGTGTGTCAGTCCACCAGTTCCTCTGCAGAGACGCGCTCCCCTCGCCCAGCGCGTGCTCTGCGCTCCTGGCCTGGGGCCAGCAAGGGAAATCCATTTTACATACAGAACGCACAGAGCTCCAGCGCTCTGAGACTTTTTACCTACTAAAATAACTTTATGGACAAATGCCAGCCTGCGAGGCACATGCGGCAGGGAGCGTTTGGCACCGAAAACACGGTGAAGCGCTCGGCGGAGGCACCGAAGTTTTCCAGAAACGAGGAAATGGCTGTCGGTGCCGTCGTGGCACCTCACGTGACTTGGCACCGCCCGCCCCATTGGCCGGCCCCGCAGCCGAGCAGCCGCCATGTAAGGAGCGAGAGCTTCGCCCCTCGCTGCATCCTTAAAATGGCGGCCCCGCCGCGCGCCCGGCGAGCGAGCCCAGCCCAGCCCAGCCCAGCCCAGCCCCAGCCCCAGGGCTTCTTTTTGTCCCCCCCGTTTTTCCCCCTCCTTCCCCCTCCACTGAAGTTTTTATAAACCTTTACAGATTTGAGTAGAAACAGATTTCTCACAACTTGCTCCGCGTCTCAATTTCACAGCTCAGCATACACTCAGGCACTGTCAAAAGCTTGACAGCGTTCCAGGGAAAATATTAACTGTAAACTTTCCAACAGGAATTGAAGGCACACACGGCTCCCGTCAGGATGGCCCCTCCACCGAGCACGGGGAAGGCAATGTTTTCACAGGTTTCCAGAGCTCGCGCCACCGCCAAGCCCACCGCGACCCCCAAGATGGTCCCGCTTCGCCGCATCGCGGGCGCAATTAAGAGGATCGCCCGCCATGTGCCTTGCGCTTGCAGGCCGGACCCATTGAACACTGCATGCTCTGATGTATAAATATTTGCCTCTGGCTAAAGTTCAAGCAGCCCTCTGTGGCTGCCAGACACAACAGAACACCAACATCCAAGGGAAAGTGTTTACTGCAGCACTGGCCAACGCAGCGACTGCCAGCGATCGAGCCGCTCGCCTCGGCCCGGCCCGCGGGCGCTTATCGCCGAGTACCTGGCTGTCGGCCACCCCATGCCTGCCACCCTGCCTGGGAAATGGTTAATTTATTAAACGTGCCAGTTCGACCTCATCTGCACTGACGGCCTGGCATGAGGGTCCCTGGCGTGAGGGGAACATGGCCTCTGCTCAGCCTCAAAGCATTAACCCTTCGTTAACTGAAGGCCCGTACGGTCGCTGGATGGTTCAGGCACCTCCTGCCCAGCCTGTTTCTGAAGTTGAGTCATTCTCCTGGACTGCAGCACGCACACAAAATCTCCCAAAAGCTACTCCTGCTCATGGCCAACGGCCCGTGCATGCTGGGGACAGAAATTGATAGATTTTGAAAGGTACAGCAGTAGCTGGTGATGCAACGCTGTTTAAGGGACATAAAAATAAATTTTCTCGCTTCTCTCCCACCCTCCAAAACAAACACTGCTTAGAGTCTTCACCAAGTAAGGGGTGCAAAATCCAACTAATTCAACTCATGAATCAGCTGCTTCAATGTTCATAAAACCATTCTGGAAAGGTAAGGAAAAGAGGGGGGGAAAAAAAACAAACTAGGAGAACCCTGCAGGAGGCCTGACTGTGATCAGGGCTGTTGTCATTGCGGTCATCCTTGAAATGGCTTCCCAGTACACCAGTAATCGCAGCGTTAAAATGCAGTAAAGGAACATGCCAAGACCCTGCACATCTGACTCGTTTGTGCTGTAAATCAAGCAGACTTTCCTATGAACGATCAGGAAAAACTGTATTTTGGGAAAACATCTCAAAGAAAGTGAGTGGAGTTAGTAAGGAAGAAAGAGACGAATAAATTAATAAAAAGCAAGCAAGACTTCATATTATAATTTAACTAAAAGGTTAAAAGTTATACAAATCATTATTCTGGTGTTGCTTTTAATGTATGCATTTAAGCAACTGAAATACCTGACTTTTGTCAGTCTGTCTACTAAAGCAGATGTTTTGCAGCAAGTTACATGTTTTGCAACAGATTTAGGCCAGAGAAAAATCTTGACTCCTTATTACTTTCTTAGTCTCGGTTTAAAAAGTTGAAAATTCACTGTAAACCTCCACAAATAAATCTATTAACTAATCCCATCTCCTACGCCTTTTTCTTATTAAATATGAGGGAGTTAATAGAGAAAGCTTGACGAAGATTTGAAATCTAGAGTTACACAGAAAATATCTGGTGAAATTTTCTTGTTTAATGTGAGTCTTAACACCTCTGCTCTGGCTGTCCAGCCCGGGGCAGCCCGCGAGCGGCGGGTGATGTCAGCGCCGTCGATCTCCTTTAGACCTAAGAAGCCCAGCACTAATAGTATCAGGACGGGCTTCCAGGAGGCCCAAGCGAATCATGTGAAAGAGGATCACAGAGGAATGTTCTGTTCCCACTGTGAACAAGACAGAATTAACTCTGAGATGCTTCCTTCTGCTGCCCTGTTTGGCCGAAAGGTCAGGACGATTAGCCCTCGTATACTTGGAACCCACCGTCAAAACAAAACGTGGGCTAAACCGTCATCTATTTTAAACAGAGAAGGAGACACGCTTAGAAAGGATCATTTCAGATGTGTTTAAGGTGTAGTGAGTTACGATTTTTTGTTCTGCTTTGAAACAACAGCTGCCTGTTAACTTTTTGTTCTTTCCAGAAGACTCAAGGAAGGCTTTTTTGAAGCCAAATTACCTTTTTCTGCTAAATATAAGGAAATAAACAATGTGGACAGAAGAAAGCAAGCCTGATGTTTAAGTCATTCTGCATTTAAACAACTCCACTACACTGGCAAGCTTAATTCATTACAACAATTATTCTATCAGGCTGATTTCTGTGGAAATATATATGTTGTTTACCACAGTGAGAATTCCTTTACCAGTCATGTCTTTGAAGTCCAAAGATTAAAAAGCAGATATACGGAAAACATTAAAATTGCCCAAATGCTTTGATACAGTGTTTGTCTACATTACGCTGAAGAAAAGGTACTTACCAGGTCTTAATTGACTATATATTTAAGAATGATCATAGCAACATATTCAGCCTATTACCAGTGGGTATGAAATGTTACACCCAATAAATGTTGTGTGACATGTACCTAATGGGTATTCTATCATGTTCAAAGAGTATAAAACAAATACAGGAAAAATTTCATCCAATTGTATCTTTTTCATTGAGCATCAATGTAAATATAGACTGAAGCAATCAAAATGCTGGAAATATAAATATTCCTTTTAAAGCCACTGAATCCATCACTTTACTAGGAAAGGCTTAGCTATGTTATTTGCAATTCCCTCATTGCACAACAATGTACATTACTGTCTGTAAGCTCTAATTTGGCATGGCGCATCATTAATGACCTGAATGGTGGCTGTTTCACACATACATATTTAATTACAACAGCTGAACAAATTACATATTTATGCTTTATAAAGGGGATTGCCAGTCTAATTCATTTGCTATGCATGCAGGTACAGGGCTCCATCTGCAACAGCATCTGCACAACAAGAGCTAACAATTATCCATTGTAAGTGAGTGAGTGTATCTGGTGAAACCTGTAAGAGATGCAATCGTATTAACCACTTCACTGCCTACAAACCAGTATTTTCTCAATGGACCACAATATTTTAAATAATTTATCAACAATAATACTACTTTGCATTTTCACAACATCCCTCATCTGAACATCTCTGAGCACTTTATATGCTATAAAAAATTAAGCCTTAAACACTCCTGTGAGGAAAGTAGTTCTTCTCCCAACAGCATATATGGGGAAAGGAAGGCACCTAACCCTGAGGGGCTGGTTCCTCAAAAGGCACAAAAGGCTCCAATGGACTTGTGCTGATTTACATTATTTTAACCTATGAACTTGCCCGATGTGAAAGGTGAGCAAAAAATCAGCAGCAAAGAAAGAGAGGCAGATCTCCGTAAAATTAATACAGTGGTTTAAGCCTTAAGAAGACTTGGCTTCCATGGGCTTTTGATCAAGCTTAAAATTATTATCCACAACATACCGTCCTTAATTGTACAAAAACTCTTACTGAATTATCTAACTAGCCCTCCAGAACATGAATAATTATTTCTAAAAATTCTTAGAGAAATGGTGAGAGATCAGAATACTGGAAAAATTAGAAATGCAATATAAATCTTCCAGAAAGAGGAGTAATCCTGGCACTAACGGTCCAAACTAATGTTTACAGAGTAAAAAATTAACGAAACAAAATCAAAGCACATAAGGGAGACAACTGAGCTGCCTGAACCAATTAGAATTACTGTTTTAGTGCGGATATTTTTTGACAAACCAGATATATCTATGTTGTATATCAAGCAGGATGACAGTATTAATAGAACAATAGAAGTTGTATATTTAGATTCTGGCAAAGTACTTAGTGCAAACTCTCATAAAATTCTGCATCCGCAGCATTATTTTGACTTGGTTCTGAAGTTATTATATGGATTGAAAACTTACTGGAATGGATGAAAATTATGAATAATCCCCTTCTGGGCTGAACCTACTCATTTAGTGATGTATTACGGGGAAAGGAGATAGCCAGGAGGAGAACCCCATCTTATTTGAAATCTTTCTTAAAAGAAAAATAGAAAGGGAATGAAAATCGTGCAGAGCCACAAACCAGATGTTTGATGTACCAGAACAAAGAAAGGTGCTAGGAGTCTGAAAGCAGTCTGAGGACAGAAAAAATTTAGTTTCAGAAAAATGGCCAAACACAACAAGAAAACCAAATGACAGAGAAAAAAAAGGAAATAACATTTCAAAATAAGCACAATGGTGACAGCAAAGAGATGGTTATACAAGAGCTGGTGATGTTGCAGGGCAGCAGCAAAAGTCAGTGAAACTTCTGGCAGTCCAGCATTTTCGAGAAGTGGAAGGTTTTTCATTACTTGGGACATTCAGAAGTGAAGTAGATAATCAGAGCTCTATTGGACAGGCTATGCAAGATCAAACAAGCCCTTTCCATCTCTAATTTCTCTGGCTTTACAGGAATGTTAAATAGCTTGAGAATGCTCACACAATAAATATAGAATAAATCCAAGGCACAGCGTAACTATAGGATTATCGAAAATTATTTCAACTTCAATACCTGAAAGAGGGAAGCATTTAGGAGCAAATGAATCAATAGAGAAGTTTCCGGTTATCATTTACAGGCTCTATTTAGAAATAAATAGGTCTAAATAGGCTACTTGGCATGGGGCAGCTGTAGGTCAACATTCTACATCAGACACTGTAATTTGCCATAAGTGCAGAGGTGCTCATTAATTACAGGGAAATCTGAAAGTATCCCTCAGGCCTATGGTGAGGCTGCCAAAGTGTGCAGTGAAGTGCAGGCTCCCTCCAGGAAGTTCTGGTGCTGCTGCTGCTTTAAAGCCATGATTGGGCTGTGCTGTACAAAAGATCAGCTGTCCCAGGATGGATATCTCAATTGGAAAAGCTATTTTATCGAATTAACAGCTATGGTGTTCTCTGAGTGCACCAAGTGCCACAGCTGCTTCCATGTCAGCATCCAACATCATCTGGATCTGCTGGCCCCACTGACTTCCCTCAAACATGCTTCTCCGGCTCTCCCTCAGGCAACAGAGCAAAAATACAGGACAGAGCATTTGAAAAAAAAGAAAAATTAAAAAAAAAATCCCTTTTTAGGGCTGTGAATGGTAGAATAGGAATTCCAGACATCTCCTTCCCTCAGCAGGGCAGCTCTGACTTCCTCTTGGCCCAACCTGCCCGGTATTTCTGGATCCTGGCACCAGAGTGACGGAGGGAACTCCTCACGGCGCCCAAACCCCGGGCAAGCCAGTGAGTAAACCCTGAACATCTTCCCTGGCGCACGCGGCCGATTCCTCCCTGGTCCGTGCAGGAGCAGTGGAGTCGTTCAAAGGTTTAAACTGCTCCAAAAGGAACCAAAATACAGTTATTTTGAAAAGGGAGGGAGGCGCAATTGCTTAGTGGACACATGCCAGGCAACATCTCCGTAATTACATTTTGTTCTGTTGCAATGCCTGCTTTTCCTACACCCTTAATTAGGCAAGAAAAATCAGGAGAAAGATCATCCCAATTTCTCCCCAGCTTCCTGGGTTAACATTACACAGGATCAACTCCTGTACCTAAATGCCCTGTCACAGTACCTCGAGTGACCTTGTCAACTCTGAAAGCTGGTCAACAATCCTCTTAATGCTGGGGAACACAAGCCACAGGTTTAACTCCGCTGCCAGGGAAAGATGCAAGCAAGAAAACCAGATTCATTTTGTGTTTCTATTCCCTTACTCCCCTTTTAGACATCAAAGGGTCCAAAGCAACCTGCCATTAAAGCTAGACTTAAAAACAAGGCGGAGGGGGAAAAGGGAGTCTCAAAATGAGGTTGCTGCTACTTGGATTAGCTGGGAACATGCAGGGCTGGCAGAGAGATGCCAGGATAGGGCCAGCTTGACTGCACAGCAGCTGGGTGAGAATATGACAGGGCAAGAATGATCCTTAGTGCAGCAAGTAGTTACCCCAAAGGAGAAAACATTTTAGATAAGGATTTTGATAGCCTGATTTTTATTTTTCAGTTTTAACTTCTCCAGAGTAATGTGAATCAAAAAAAGTAGGTATATATGTTAGGTTTCACTTCTTATTTAATGCTGCAAACTCAATCCCAGAAGCTGATGACCCTTTTAAAATAATTCTCCCTTTGAACAATATATAACCAAAGTCCTTAGACTACTGCATCTAAGGTTTTTAAAGATGCAGTTTTCTGCTCTGGAACCACAGCAAAAATATTCTATTTATAGGAGCAAATTTATTTTTATAATACATTTTCTGAGACTGTTTGTTTTTGTTTTCTTTTCTTTCGTTTGTTTTGTTTCAGCCAGTTGAAGCATTTATATGAAAAAGATGGGGTCAGTTTGCGAGTTGGTATAAAGCTGAACACTTCAACTCAAAAGCAAAGTGATGGTTTTTTCGCCCGTTATGGGACTGAACCATCATTATGCTTAAGTTGCTTCATTTGCATATCCGATTTTTCCATGCCTCATGCCATAATCACTTCTCTACGTAATGCTGCAATTTGCAACTGGAGAGATAATAACGATTTCATAAACAAGATTATAACTCCAGGTATTTAATAAAGCAACGGGAATGCAGAATTACAAAGGAACAACTAAGGTAGTGCACTGAAATTCCTCTGGAGGAATTAAAGCTGAACAACAAAAAAAACCAACAAACCTAACCAAAAACCCAGTAATTGAAAACAGATTTTTGCAAATTTTCCAGCCTCGTTCTTTAGGCAACTATAACTCTTTAAAGTGTCATTTGTAAAATTCCACTCAGAGTCTCCCCAGACTGCTGAAGCGGGTGCCTGTAACTTCAGTAGCTGCTCTCGTGACTGTGGGGCTACTGCAGTTGTGTTCCTGCAACACTCAGTGCCCAGAGCCTTGCTGAAATATTCATAAATACATATATATATCCCCCTTCGAATTTAAAAGCTAATAATGAATCAGGTTTTGCTGAATTGCCTGGAAATGTGCAGCTATCGAAGCATTTAGCATCTCGTTGTGTGCATGTAGAGCTGACAAATGTGTTAAGAGCACCGAGTTCAAATGTCAGACGCTGATCCAGACTGGCTGAAGCCTGTTAGGTGCAACACACTCTCCCCCGAAGAAGTTTACTGTAAAGAGGCCAAGTCGTTCTCTTAAAATAGCCTGTGTTAGCTGGATCCAAGAATTACAGTCCCCTTGGCCAAAGGTGTACAGTTGGGACGACTTCTGCTCCCTCTTGTCAGACCTTCTTGAGCCCAGAACAGTCATGTCTCTCTTAAATTAAGAGAAACTGCTTACGGATCTAGAAATGTCCTGCCAAACAGGAAAAGCACTGAAAACAAGTCAATATGGGTCAGTCAATGGACTATCCTGGGGAAGACACGAACTTCTGGCATTTGTCAAGCCCAGGCAGTTGAGAGATGAATCAAAATGTTCCAGGACTCCAAATTATCTTGGAACTTCAAATTTCGTCACCACGCTTCATCTCCTGCCCAGGACAGAACAGGGCTGAAGCCCAGCCCCAGCAGTTCGTGCTCTACTTGGAGCAATGAGAGTTTCCAGGGAATACTTTAAAGGAGCCAAACAACCACTCCAGAATATTCAAGATGGGGAAAAAATCTAAAATGTCCCCCATTTCCCACCTGGCAGGCACAACTCACCTTAGGGGATACATGTTACGATTATCAGTGGTATTTCCTAGCATAACAATTGATCTATTAAATTGATTTGAAGGTAACATTCCTACTGTACAGCCTTTTGCTAAATGCAGAAAAAAGAGCCTCTTAGTAACTGCTTTGCTTTGTTTTGAAAACAATGCAGATGCATGGTATTGTTTTAGTCTGAACAGTTCATAATTATAAAATGTTACTCCAAAAGCATATTTGCATTAACCTGCCTGTGTTTGAGTCCTCCAGAACACACCTCCCCTTAACACACGCATTTTGGGCTCTGCCACTTTCTGACTTTAGAAGCAAGTTTGATGGTAAACTATTGTTTTTAAACAATTCTAGATGTTCCTTCCTTTCTAAGAAGCACAAAATTGCTGCCAACACATGGCTCCGATTCACAGGAATATTTATTGTGCTGATAATTGAACTCCAGTCATATGACTGAAAGAGGCTAACCAAAAAAAAAAAAAAAAAGGCAAAAAGCTCAACTGTAATTTCTAGACATCTATAAATTTCTTATTCTTTCTGTGGAGAGGAAGCTCCCTGGGGCTTTCTGGATAGCCTCAGTTTTATTTATCACCCACTCTCTTCCAATCTATGAATGCCATAATTCTTCCTGTTGCAAAGAGATGAACATGGCCTCAGTCACACACTCCCCTCGTATCAACGAGACATTGCTAAACAGCAGTTATGGTAATGGAAAATATCGACGGCCCAAGGCCTCACTATCAGTTTCAGTTCCTGTGCGCACAGAGCTCGGATTTGAGATCCAAACCAGTCTTTGGTTGAGTCTAACCATGGCTCCTGCCTCTAACCCAGTGTTTGGGACAGGGACACAAGCAAAGCAGTTCCCAAAATTATCTTCTAGCAGGACTGCTGGCACAGTCATAGGTCATAGGAGGGGAAGGACAGGGATCTGATCACACATTGGTATGGGCAGACCCTGTGGATCTGGAACTGTTCCCTGGGCTGCAAAGCTTGTGAGCCACATCTCAGTAATTTTTGTCCTAAGAAAATACATATACTGTATGACTGCAGCTCGCATATAGCAGCAGAACTCAATAGGTTCTCTCTAATAAAAGGTACCTGTGTTTCTGAACAAACAAATGAATATTTCTTACAAGGCCCAAACACATCCACTTCCAGGCTCTTAAATGGCTTTTGAGTTAAATGAGCTCCAACTGGAAAGAGGTCATAAATTTTTAAGAAGACCTCCAAGTAATTTTAAATATGCTTTATTATCTTCACTTTACTTTGTCAATGATATTTCTGTTACAAAGTTAAAATACTTTCGCAGATTGATTTTATCCTTAGCAGTTTGGAAAACGCAGAGGGTTTTTTTAGTGTCTTAAACAGACCTTAATTTAATACCACTATTTTTGGTTCAATCACAATCAAATCTATGTTTATAAAGCTTTCCGGTGTCCAAATAGCTTTCTGCACTCCAGCACACATTGTTTAATATTTCTGCATTGAAAGAAGCTTCTCATTTTGCTCAGTTTAGGTGACTCTGCCAAGAAGTATTTCCGAGGATGAATACGCCATGAAACATATATTCAAATTCAGATTAAAAATATGCATCTTTGAGCTTGGAATGAAGAATAAACACTTGGAATCAAACCCTGGCCCTATTAAGGTCAATGGGAAGAGTTTAAAAGTGAGCTGTTTATGATTAGGGAAATGTGGGTTCTACCATCAGCTTCACACACGATGCAGATGCCAACTATCATTGCCCAATCTTCACTAGCAAAATGGAAATACTGCCACCCCGCACTGTGCATTTGTTAAAAATGCTAAGCGTTGTGTATATTTTAAAAACACAGGAGTCACATGAACAATTCAGTAACTTGAAGAATTCCTTGCTACTACTTGGTACTACACGGGGGAGTAGACCTAAATCAAAGTTGCACAGAAGAACTTTGCAATTGGTAGTTTGAGGAAAACAGTGTGTATGTTATTTTTCACATTGGCATGGGTGTGCTTTTTCTGAACGCCCAAGGAAACCAGTTCTAGCATTTCAAACATTTCTGAGGAGCAAAACTGTCCTGTATCTTCCTCAGCTACTGCTCAGATTAGATCTCTTCACTGTCATCACCTGGCCTAGTGGAAGGTGTCCCTGCCCAGGGAAGGGGGTTGGAAGGAGATGAGGTTTAAGGTCCTTTCCAACCCAAACCAATGGGTTCTATGTGATTCTATATTTTTTGCTCGTGCCTTGGGCCCAAACGAGATCTGGATGCTCATCTGCCCACACTGGCTGTGCCAGTTCTTGCTGACTGAGCACTTTTCCCTGGAAGTTAAGTTTTCCTTTTCCTTGCTCTGTGGTTTTAGGGTCTTTGCATTTCACCTTTCTTCTCTCCCGCCAAACAATACAATAAGTCAAACCTTGTTTTCCAAATAAATGGAGAACCTCAGATTAAAAAACAAGCCAAGTCCTGCTGCAAATGGAAAACACTGATAAGAGAGTACAAAGAAATATTCACAACTACTGGCCACAATTAAACTTATTTTCTAATGAATCATTACCGCTGAATGCACGCACTGGAAAATATTGTCATGGCAGATACCACCAGACCTTCAGTAGTCAGTGGTCCAAGGTACCTCTGGTTATTCAGGTCCCTTCAAATCTTCCTGAGAAATTTCCAGGACAGCCTGGCTTGGGGCAGTGCTTTCTATCTTAATGACCGCCTCAGAGAAGAACATTTCTCACAACTCCTTGTGTGCTTTTAAAGCCCAGCCTGCAGGTTTTGCCACTGCCCAGAGCCAGCTCTGACCAGATATTTAAAGCTGCCCAGACTAGAATCTGGGAGAAAAAGAAGTTCTGCTATTTTGCACAGGATTCTTGCAGTTCCTTCAGCAATCTCCTGGCCCTTTTATTTAAAGTATATATGTCTATATGTGCATTAATTAGTAGTGAGCAGTATTAGAGGGCTCTGCACAAAACCTGAAGCTCAGGCTGTTGCTTTTTGTGCCCTGAGGCACAATCAAAATGTGGACAATGCAGAAGAGCAGCGTCTAGGATGAGAAAGTTGCTTTGCCATGTAATCTCAAAACCGCTCTGACTCCTACTCAAGCCCAGTTTCCCTTGGTCTTTCCTTTGTGGTCTTTTCATATGGTCACTTAAATGTCAGTTTTGCTATGGTTATTTTGGGGATGTGGATGGGTGCCTGCATGCTCCAACTACCATCTTCTGAAGTGCAGTGAGGAGCCATGCATGGATCCTGCTCCCCTGGGATCCTGGAAGGATTCATAAGCTAAGGGAATGCCTTGGTTTGTGCCACTTCATTACTGTTCCAAAAGATGTTAAAACTGAAATGACTGGTAAAATAAATTGAATCAAATCTAGTAAATTCCTCAGGTATTCCGCAGTAAATTCCCTGGCTGAGGTGCAGTATAGAAGTGTTAAAACAGCATCACTGGCGGAACACGTTGTGCATTATGTACCTCAATTATTGGCTGAATCGAGTAGGAATCAAAGCACTGCACAAAACACAAAGGTAGAAAAGCTCGGTAAGATCACCCAGCCCTCTGTGTCCACAGAATGACCCTTACAAACACAGTTTTAGTCCTTTCTCTGCTTTCAAATGACTCAAACTGAAGGGCATTTAATTTTTCTCTTGGTGACTATGCTGCATCTACTCCATTTCTTTGATGGTATGTGTTTTACTTGCACTCCCAAGTCCCAACCTAAATTATCCTTCACTCTCCTTAGTGTTCACACCCTTCATATCATCAAAGACCTTTCACATCTTCTCCCTAAGGTGAGTTATACATATTTAGTGCACCAGACTGTGATAAGATTATCCTCAATAAACAGCACTTAAATAAGGGGCCCATTGAGTTGGAGGAAGTCTATCTGAGGACAGGGTTGTTAAAGAAATAGGGACAGGGCAATCTGGCCTTAATCTTCACCCATAAATCAATAATAGCAGATACCCTCAGCAATTGCTCTTTGTTCTGACTTTCCATGAGCGTGGCCGTTACAGCTTCCAATAACTGGAACTGATATTTTCTGGGAGAAACAAGCCAAGGGAGAGAAATAATGAAGCCCTTTAAGGCAACAGGATGCTGCCATAGAAGTGACCCAGTTGAGAGGACTTTGGTGGATTCACTCTGGTTTTACCATGTTTGCTCACATTCCTGCTCGCTCATGTTCCAAGGCTGTCTCCTTGCCCCCAGAAGGCAGGTACAAACTATGGCTGGTAACCGTGAAGGGAGAATCTTTGTTACTGTTCGTGGGATAAAAGACAGGGAAAAAAACTACTTCTGACCCTTAAATGAGGACTGTGGAGAAGGCCAGCATTTAATGGTTTGTAAACACAAACTCAGAGCTATAAATGCATTGCTTATTCCCACTATAATCCCTTTTCGAACTGGTTCCCCTGATGAATATAAGGAGTATTGATTTTTAAACCCATGTAGGTTCTTAGAGACAATGCAGACTGACTTAATTATAATCAATAAAATTTACAGACAGTGATGCAACCCAGCAGAAGCATTCCTAACAAAAAGTAAGGCATAAGAATACTCCAGTTTCCCTACTGCACTGCTAGAATATGCCCTTAATACATATTTTATTATGTATAGAAGCTTGGCCATGAATCCATCAGATCACCTGCATCTCCACAGTTACATCTAATTTGGTACTGCCCACAAGCAAAGGGAGAGGGAAGTTCCATCAGACTTTACAAGAGCAACGGCAAACATCCCTCTCCTTCTGGATATTCTCCCATCCTTCAGACTCCTTACTCTCACCATGTCTATCTGAAACTATTTCTATTGCACTGATAAAAACACTAACGGGCAGAGAGACCAGAGGCGAGATTTGTCTCACCTAAAAGTGTCGGTCTAATGGTTGGGCACGGCTCAAAGTGAGGTGCCTCTGCTCTTTGTGGAGCCAACAGTGAGAGCCAAGCAGTTCCTAAAGGAAGCTGCTGAGCTGAAATGCCCTTGGGGAGTGCCTCCCATTTCATCAAACAGCAGAACCAGCCTACACGACCATCTTAGAACACCCAAGTTTAAGACAGAAAAACTTAGATGAGGTTTACCTAAGCACAAAATATTTCCCTGGATCAGAGTCTGTGGCACAATCCAGTGGAATGATAATCAGGCACCATTCAGACTTGGACAAAAATTCCAAGAGTGTCCTTCTTTTCATGACAAGGTGGGAAATATCAGTGACAAAAGGAGGAACAAGGCAGAAACCTGGACCTAGACTGGCTTTTAAACCTGCCTTCTATTCAATTCTCTACTGGCTCCTTGCATCTGCATGAATGTGGGACCCACCATTCCCAACACATGGTTACCTTCAGTTCTGCAGTGGAGTCACCTGTGCAGTGCCAAAATACCTAAATAACAGCAGCCACCCTCCCCAGGACTCAGAACCACACAGACATGTGCACAGTACCACAGCAGGACTGATTATACCTACTGAAATGCATTTTAGACATTAGAGGACACCAGTTCCTGCACAGCACCGGGCTAAAAACCTTCTAAAATCCACACATTCAGAGTCCCACCTTGTGGATACACCACCTTGCACGTCAGTGTTGGGTGTTACAAGGTAATAAATCCTATCTTGGCCCCAGCTGTGAAATACCATCAACCAGACCAACCTCCTGAGATGATGCCAACCAGCTGACAGACATGGGACCAAACCCTGACTTGTCTGAGGTTACAGTGCCCAAAGAAAAGCTGAAATACACAGAGGGATGTGGGCTGGGAGGATGCAGCAGGAACAGTAATTTCTGCACTCAATAATTCTACAAGGAAGCAGGCAGTCTGCTCTCTCCCAATAACTAATCTCCACAAAACTGTTGTATAACTAATTACCAGTATTAAATTTGAGAGAAAACAATGAGTACAAACTGTCTGGCCATCCATGTAGCCTGGAGCCCACCTTTCTGCTTTCTAAGTGCTTTAGAAAGAGCTCTGCACTAACGGCTGTGACTTTCTCTCCATGACAAATTAGTCAGTGTTGACAGCACAGGCTATCTGTAAGTGAGGAATAAAATCTAAGTAAAAAAAAAACCAACAAGAAGATACCTTCTTTTGTAAATATCTTTCAGCTGGCACAGTAAATTACATTGATTCAGAAGTGACTCATTTCCAACGCTGTGCACATTAGCAGCCAGTATTATTCAATTTGAGATTTTAATTTATAACATACTCTTGGTAATGTACTCCCAATACATTCCTCACTTCCCTACCCTGTGACTGACAAAAGATGAAAGATCTTTACTGTATAAATATTTTATATTAAACCCTTCACTCTGCTGTATTTCTTCCATTGTCAGTTCCCATTTGCAAATACTGTACATTGTCCAAAAAAGTGCTGATCTCGGCAAAGGGCATGTGCTTGTAGGCAGCCCTGCAGCTCCCGCAGCCGCTGTGCTGCTGCCAGGGAGAGGCTGGGAGAGGGGGTTCCTCCCGCTGAGAATGAGCCCTGCTGGCTGAGGGACCTGGTCACCCTGCAGGGCTGGAGGTGGCCCTGCTGCCCCAGGGGCTGAATTTTGGGAGCAGGAGCAAGAAGCACACCAGTGGCTCTGCAAGCAAAAGATGCCTCTGCTCCTGCGTCCAGCCCTTGACCTGGGTGAGAACTAGAGAGTAAAAATGCCTCTTTGTTAAGTAAACCTTTTACAAACTCTCCTGTCACCTTGTCTCGGGGTGAAACTGTGTCAGGAGGCAAGATTAGATAACTTGACCTAAATCGTGCTGGAAATCTGTGGCAGACCTCAGCTCAGATCTCCTGACATCCTGTCTTGCGTATTACTGACAAGACCAGCCCTAATCTAGCAGGAGAATCCTTTTCCAAACTGTTACTTAGTAAGAGCTAAATGCCACCAGCAGACATCCTCGGTAAAACCCTCCTGGCTGAGGCCAGATTTGGCTCCTATTTCTAACCCGAATCGTAGGAGACTGCTCACCACCAGCTACTCCCGGCTCCCGCCGCTTCTCCCGACACTTCCCGCTATTCTTGCTTGCTAAGCACTTACTATCTAATCCAAAAATACTCCCCGTCCCATGAAGTGCGCAAACCAGAGATTATTTATCCGGCTCTGGGACAGTGCTTTGATCAAATGAACTTTGCTGATTATTGTTTGGTCATTGTCAGGCTGCAAAAGGTCCCTTGATCAGCTACTCCTACTTTCTGTGGTTGTTGAGAAGAGTTATTTTGGGATCCTGCAGCTTAGATCATGCAGGTATTTCATCCCAAGATTTAAGGCAGCACATTCGAATGCGTTACCCTACTTAGATACATAAAAAATAATTTCAACTGGGCTAAATTACCTTTATTATCAACCCTGGTAATTCCACCGCAGCCATTTTCTTGACTGATGTAGGGAACACTATGAAATGAATCCTCTGAGAAGAAGATGGAAAAAAACAAGACAGTGATCAATGGATTCAATTAGTTACAGTATAATTCTACCAAGATGAAAAAGATCCAAGACGCAATGCAACTTCTCCAGCTCAGCTAACAGAAGTTAGAGAGAACCTGCTGCTACTTTGGTTGGTTTTTTTAAAAAACTCTCTGGAACTACTAATCCGTGTAAGGCAGAAGGAGAGGAATTACCAACAGTGCTCAGCAAAATACTGGCAGTACAGAGAGGCTGTGCCACAGGTGGAGGCTCCGAAAGAGTGTTTTAATGGACTAGATACACATTATGTCTGTATTTCTTCACACATAGAAAGCGTTATAACAACAGAGATATTTCTCTAATGACAACAAAATCAAACCTTCCCAACAGCACATACAAGCAAGAAATAACAATGCTGTCACTACACTGCGGAGGAACAAATTTCCCGTCTAATAATTCCCTCAACATTTCCAAACTCCTGCTTTCAGCATCTTTCCCGCAGAACGCCAGGAAAGCAGATTCCCTTAATGCACGGGTCATCTGAATTACACCCTGACTCGGAGGCGCACAGACCTCTCTGCTCTGTGCTATGTGACACCTCCTTGTCACCGGGGTCACCACTGCAGGCACGTCCCAGCAGCTGATGCCATTTGTGGTAAGTGCGGCGGCTGGGAGGCCGTGGCGGGGAAGGGAGGGAGGCACGAGGAAGAGCATAAAGACACAATTTAGTTAATCACATTATTAAGATCTTCATCACCGAGAGTACTTAGCACATGGAAATAGTCGGTTTACAAGATCCGAGCGGAGCAATCTGTATATTACGCCCGGGACGTTCCAGCGCCGGGAAATATGTAAATGTCATCATCTTAAAAGATAAAGGCATGGAGAGAGCAGGGCTTTTTTGCATGTAAAGGAAATAAGATGAATGAATAAAGCTGATCAAATGATTAATAGAATCCATAATCTTAATCTTATTATTTCTAAAGAAGCAAAGGCTGTTCAGTTAAGAGCTAGGCGTCTCCATTTCATTAGGAACAATTATATTCCAACTGATCAAGATCTACACCGCGCAGCCCTCGCAGCAGACTCATTTTTATATTTCCTGTCATTTCAGCGAGACCAACAAAGTTGTTGATGATTTGCAAGGAGAAAGCTCTGGAGATGGGTGTAAACAGATTTTAAACAACAGATCTGGCCAGGGTGATTTAGGACCTCCCCCCCGCTCCCTCTGAGGAACACAATGCAAGGCAAAGGCAACCATGTGCTTGTTTCAAGATGTCTAAATCCCAGCCACACTATCCATCTGAAAAGGGAAAAAAAAATAATAAAAGAGATGTTTTATAAAATGTTTTCACACCCTGTTGGGTTAAGAGACAGTGGGTATTAATCCTATGGCTGCTTCCCCAGGCTTCCTCTTTGTGGTCAGCAGTGAAGCTGTGGTTGGGCAGAAGGAGGCCAGAGGCGTATTTTTTTCCTCTTTTTTTTTTTAAATTTAAAAAAAAAAATCTGTGTTAAAACAAGAGAAAGTGGACTGGTTACACAGTAAAGCAGAAACCACAGCCAGCCCTCTCTGCTGTTGCTTTCCCCCTAAATGTGGCCTACAGCGATTCTGCTTTCCAAAAAAAGGTTTAATTTAAACCATACAGTGCTACAAGCTGCCACGTTTCCAAATTCCACATTCCTTTCTAATCTGTGCACTTCAGAACTGACAAATTCTGCTTCCAATGGTACCCAGACTAACTGCGAGGAAGGAATTGCTGCTAACCCACCATTCCTCCCCTCGATAAGGAACACCAACCCCCCCGCCTGCCCCCAGCCCCTGGATGTTGCTGAACTTTTAAAAATTATCATATTTAAGGGGCCAGATTCAGCGTTTCTAAAATCTTTAGCTCACTTTTCACACAGGGAGAAAAAGCATTTCCGGGACTGAGGGAGCAGGGAGGAAGGGAATTTCCAGTCTGATATAAATCCATGGAACTCCCTTTGGAAAAGCAATTTGCAGCTGCCCAGGCTGTGCCCCGGGTGCTCTGTTTGCAGGAGCCCGCATGAAGAAGGGCCACATGGAGAAGGACATTGACCCAAAAATGTGCTGTGCAGAAGAGCCCTCCCTCATTTAAAGTTAGGTGAGTAACACTCTCAGTGAGAGGGGGGCAAAGAGGATGCTCTGCTTAGTCCCCAAGCAGGAGTGGCCCATGGGGACACTATGGATGCAAGAGGAGACCCAAATTTTGCACTCCTGCACAAGACCTGGAGAGATGGGACAAAAGGCTTCAACAAGGAGCATCACTGCAGAGCCCCCAAACCCCAGGCTGGAGAAGAAACAGTCCCTTGGGGGCTGGCACAGCCCCTGGGGATTCCCTGGGAAGCCACATCCCCATCCAATATCACGCTGTGCCAGGCTGGAGGAGTGCCTGGATCACCACTGTCGTCCTGAAAACCACTCGCCCACACATTTTGGCCTGCAACATATAGAAGTGAGAGTTTTGGGTTGCCCAGCAGGTGGATTTATTTTTGTCCTGGGATTTTCTGGCTCTCCTGCAGCTCCAGGACACACAACCACATACGGGACTTGTCACAGCAAGCATGATCCCTTCAGCAGCCCCAGGACTCCCATCTTAACCACCCAATACGATGATTTCAGGGCACATTCACAACTATTTATCCCATCTCCTGCACACAATCTGCTGTTCAGTGGGGCACAGGAGTAAGGAAAAGCGACTGGATGGCTCCGACTCCAGCGGAACGGAGGGAGCGCCGCTCGCTCGGGCTCCCGCACCTGCTTGCTGGCGGGGCTGCATCCACCATGCAACGCCTCCTGCCAACCCGGAGCACAGCAAAAGCATATGTCACATCTCAAAAAGCATGGCATTTTCAAACTCCTTTTTTTCTCTTTGCCTTCTGCTTTCTGAGCCGTTAAAGTGCAGACGAGGAACATTTTCAGGCTTTTCTCAAGAGTCAGAAACTCGAGCTTTCATCTTTTTTTTTTTTTTTTTAATGGCAGCTGAGACACACATGGAAATTTTTGGTTACCTGGAACCTTAAGGAAAACATCAAATCTGGTAAGGCTCACGGTAAGAGCAACTGCCTGGTCACTGCACACATCTTAAAGCACCGTGTAAATCACAGAATAGTTGAGCTCAATGTTTACTTTCAAGTAATGTCAGAAGTTGAGTGTGGAAGTCCAGGTTCTTAGCCAGTGTAAATCCATTTAAGTCACAGGCTCTTTCCCTGCTCCAGAATCATTGTGTTTATATTCAGACAATACACTCGACAGGCACAAGATGAGTGTTCTTAGCCTCACCTCAACGATTTTTCTGGAAATGGAAAGAGCTTAGCTGTGGGATCCCTGCCAGGGTAGGAACTCTGGGGGTTTTTTTTTGAGGTGGGGACTTTCAACAGGAGGTGCGTCCATATTTCCACAATGCTCCTTTGAAAATCCAAGATGATGTTAGCAAACTTGATCAGGTCCTTTTAAAACAGAGAAATAGTATAAAACTAGCATGGAAGAAAAACTATACTGATGTAATGCATGCCTTAAGAAGTCAGTGAAACACTCACATTTAATACTAGCACAAACATGAATTTTTGTCACTTCTGCCAGGACAGTCCAATAAGGCCTTAAGTTTGAGTAAATGTCAGTCATTCTCAGTTGTCCCACTAGTAGTCCCACAATGGGATGTGCTAGCCAGAAATGGAAAGGAGGTACAGCATCTGCTTATGTTTAATTTATTTCTGCATTTTGGCGTGTTGTCCTGGGAGAATCAATGTTTGTAAGTGGCTGCATCTTTTAGAGCCAACTTGCTGTCCTTTGCTAACACATCAAGGACGTGTTTCTGGAAATGGAACACACTCCCATTGAAACCAGAGAGGTACAGGTATGGCAACCTTTCATTTTTAAAATTTAGTATGTGTTTTTAGAGTGAAATTCCCTCAGTTTCACTCTAACTGAACTCTGGATTCCCCCCCTGGACTAAGCCATAATTCTCATTAGCGGGAGTTAACGTGCACAGATCACAGAGGAATAAATCCACTTAGCCAGGTCAGCACTCCGGCTAAACCGGAGCGTACTGAGCACCCATTTCCAGTACTCTGGATTTATACAGAATCAATGATGGCTGAAATCAGCCCACTGGTTTTAATAATTGCTGCTTTGAGCACATGGTGAACTGGGGAGCCCCGAAAAGCTGGACAGGCCAAGGACCCAACGCCAGCCTCAGGCCACAGCATGTCCCACTAATGGCAATGGAGTGGGTGCCATCAACTCAACCCCAGGCAGAGGGGAATAACATGCTCCTTTTTAAGGCTGGTTAAAATAAAGAGCAGAGAGGCTCAGTGCGTACTTTTGATTTCAAATGCTAATTTCGATTTAATAGTAAGCGGCTTGTTTAAGAAGTAAAAGTGGTTCTGAAACACAAAGGTGCTTCGATGTTGTTATAACTAAAACGGGGCTGATCGCTAGGTTTTTAACAATTTGGTAACAAGAAACACTGGTCACATGCTGGGACATTTTATGCCAAGTCTCAGCCAGAGCAAAATTTTATGGCCGAGTTATAAACCCTTGAAAATAAGGGTTTATAATAGAAATGCTGACAGACCCTTAATTATAGCAGCACTAGCGGGCACTGTTGTAATAAGGCCCACATATTTTCCTCTTTGATCATTATTTATAGGATGCATTGGAAATCATCCCATTTACAACTGTATGCCCGCTCAGTTAGGTGGAGTTTTATCCATTAAGAAAGGGAAATACAAAGTCGGCTGCTGAAGAAAGCCGGGGGCTTTACCTCCTGGCGTTCCCGCGGCATTCCAGCCCCGGGCTGCAGGCAGTGACTAATGCCTTTACTCCGCCGGTTTGTATAAGAGGTTGAAGTTCAGGCTGGTGCAGTGCAGCATTCCCCGGGACCTGCTGCCTCTTTAGGCAGGCGATTAATCACTTGATCGATAGACCATATGATTAGGCACTAATAGCTGATAGGAGGAGAGAATAAACAACCATAAATTTGCTTTGTACTGAGTAATCCAAGTGTAAGAGAGGTCAGATAATGGCCACATAAGGTCATGTTGCCTAAGGAGCCCATATGGGAAAGATGGAAGATACATACATTTTTAAATATCTTCAATTATTATTGTATTGCTGGGCAGGACTGGCGCTGCCCATGCGCCCCTCTCCTGGAGCACGGGCAGGCTGCTGTGCTCCGATGCAGGCTGGTATCAAACAGACGCTTCCNAGGCTGGTTAAAATAAAGAGCAGAGAGGCTCAGTGCGTACTTTTGATTTCAAATGCTAATTTTGATTTAATAGTAAGCGGCTTGTTTAAGAAGTAAAAGTGGTTCTGAAACACAAAGGTGCTTCGATGTTGTTATAACTAAAACGGGGCTGATCGCTAGGTTTTTAACAATTTGGTAACAAGAAACACTGGTCACATGCTGGGACATTTTATGCCAAGTCTCAGCCAGAGCAAAATTTTATGGCCGAGTTATAAACCCTTGAAAATAAGGGTTTATAATAGAAATGCTGACAGACCCTTAATTATAGCAGCACTAGCGGGCACTGTTGTAATAAGGCCCACATATTTTCCTCTTTGATCATTATTTATAGGATGCATTGGAAATCATCCCATTTACAACTGTATGCCCGCTCAGTTAGGTGGAGTTTTATCCATTAAGAAAGGGAAATACAAAGTCGGCTGCTGAAGAAAGCCGGGGGCTTTACCTCCTGGCGTTCCCGCGGCATTCCAGCCCCGGGCTGCAGGCAGTGACTAATGCCTTTACTCCGCCGGTTTGTATAAGAGGTTGAAGTTCAGGCTGGTGCAGTGCAGCATTCCCCGGGACCTGCTGCCTCTTTAGGCAGGCGATTAATCACTTGATCGATAGACCATATGATTAGGCACTAATAGCTGATAGGAGGAGAGAATAAACAACCATAAATTTGCTTTGTACTGAGTAATCCAAGTGTAAGAGAGGTCAGATAATGGCCACATAAGGTCATGTTGCCTAAGGAGCCCATATGGGAAAGATGGAAGATACATACATTTTTAAATATCTTCAATTATTATTGTATTGCTGGGCAGGACTGGCGCTGCCCATGCGCCCCTCTCCTGGAGCACGGGCAGGCTGCTGTGCTCCGATGCAGGCTGGTATCAAACAGACGCTTCCACAGCAAGTTAAAAAAACCCCAAAGAACCTCAAAAACCTCAGGCTGTGTGATGATCTCAAACCAAACATCCGCATTGGCTGAGGTGGGTGTAGGATCAGTGGCACTGGGAGGTCCCAGGGAGCAGCAGGACCTGTGTCCCTGCTTGGTCCCCGCCAGGTCTGGCTCCTGGCGAGGTGCAGGTTCCAGCCTGGCCCCACCATGCAGCCCACGGCACCCGGGCAGGATGCTGGGCAGAAAAGCTGCCTTCAAAGGGCCATAAATCTCCAGCTCCCCACCCCCTCGCCTCCGTCCCTGCCTCCTGCGTTTTCTAAGGCTCTCTTCTTCCCCTGCATAAAAAATGGGCTTTTCAGGACTCAAGATGCAAACCAGGTTTAAAGCCTTTCTGGTTTTTTTCTTCCTTTTTCTTTCTTCTTTTTTTTTTTTTTTTTTAACAGTAAACGCACCCTTTGTCTATGGCAACGAATTTGAGAAGAAACAAAAATGGCTGGTTAAAAAGAAGAAAAAAATACTTCAGTCACCCCAACAAAGGCGAGGAGTTTACAAACCTTCCCCGTCAGCGCCTGGACTCAGGCAAAGTACTTACTTCATTAAGTTGAAACAAAACTCAGCCAGTAAAACCGTCAGCTCCATCCGAGACAACTGCGGGCCCCTTGCAGCACGTTCCCGACTGACCATCAGCAGACTATGGAAATTGCTTTTTCCGCCAAACAATCGTGGGGATAAATGCCCTCCTTTATCTGTAGGGCTATTTCTAAACTCCCCTTTCTCAGTGACGGGACATTCATGGGCTGCAATCTGATTTTGTTGCTTCTCAGCATTAGTGGGAAAGTGCATTCCGGGCTCTCCTGCTGGCACGGATTCCTCCCTTTCCCCCCTCCCTGTGCATTAACTGTGAGCACGGGTGTGTGTAACCACACATCCTCACATTCAAACCCGGGAGGTGAGGATGTTGTTTGCCTGGGTTATAAAACGATTCTGTGCTTCAGATAACACCGAGGCTCTTGAGGTTCAAAGAGACCGAGATTGGAACGCTCCCACAATGTCAAGCAATTCAAAATCACTGGAGTGCTGCAAGGACTTTATGTACACTTGACTTTGGGAGTAGACCTGTGCACAATCACTGTGGCACTCCCAATTCCTTTTTCTTCCAATTTATTTCACAGGTGCAGCGTGCCACAGACCATCCCAGCCACTTGCTGCGCCCACCTGAAGAGCAGCTCCTGATCCTCACGTCAGTGCAGACAAGTCCTCCAGTGCCCTGCCTTGCTCACTTTGGAAGAAAGGCTTCTCTCATTTAACAGAAATTTCTTCTTTGTGAGGGTGGGGAGGCCCTAGCACAGGTTGCCCAGAGGAACTGTGGCTGCCCCTGGATGCCTGGAAGTGTCCAAGGCCAGGCTGAACACTGGGGCTTGAAGCAATCCGGGATAGTGGAAGGTGTCCCTGCCCATGGCAGGGGGATTGAAATGAGATGAGCTTTAAGGTCCCTCCAATCCAAACCATTCTGGGATTCTGGGATTCTAGGATTCTACTAAACACACTTTACCAGGAAGGTCCCGCACACAGGTATTATAGAATTTGGAGGGTAAACACCAAGCTCCAAGAAAGTCAAGCCCCTGGTGTGTAAGTTCAGTGATCTCCATCAGGGATGGATACCTACACCTTCCTTCAGCCACAAGAAGTTGTTCTCTTCCTTCTGTGAATAACTACAGCAACCGGAACAAAGTGTTGATTTTTCCTAACAAGCAGAATTTTCTTTCTTTTCATACTTTTTAACTGCAAAGCAATTTCCCTTGCAATACCTACTCTTTTCCTGCTCTGCAGAAGCACTGTGTTCAAAAAAGCATCCCTGGTCAGCCCTACTGTCATTCCCAGCCTGGAAAGGTGCAGCCTCCTGCTACAGAATTAAAGATTAATCCTCCTCCTTAGAAATACCAACAAGCTTCACTTAAAACCTTGACTTCCTGTTCATCTATCCTGGCATTATTTGTCCCATCACCCTTTGTTGGGTGCTTCAGCAGAAACACAACTTTTATAACTATCCATTACTCTTACAAATAATATTCATGGATGTAATTCCCTTTCCACCCACTGGTGCAGTTGTCTGGTTTATCCAGCCAGTGCATCCTCAGTCATTTGCTCTATGCTTTAATTTTAAACCTTAACCTAAGAGTAAATGGGTATTTCCCGGGATAAAATAATTCAGAACCATCCAGTGCATATAAAAAATATTAGAACAAATTATTAATAAAAATATGAAATATTAGTGATTCATGTGGCTGGACTTTCGAATTAGAAGATTTCTTTCTAATCTTTTCAGCTTTCCTCAGGAATGAGTGAGGGAAAGGCTATCACCTAAGTGCAGACCTTCCCCTTCCCACCCCTTACTCCCTTTGGTGGTTAAAGCAGCCAGAGCTGTTACCCTGCAATGTGAAATCTCACGTGCTCTTCAAAGATGCTGACATTTATTTAATTAATTTTCCTCCCGAACTTACACAGTGGGCCTGTATTCAAAGAGTGCGCATGAATAATGCAGATTTTAAAACCGCATTATTACAAAGGATGTCAAGTTCACACACTGTCAACACTAATAAACTCCCCAAAGTGCTAAAATCCAGGACACCCGTCCCCCTCCTCATCCCTACATCCCTCTGGAATGATGCGGCAGTCCCCGCTTTGTGCCTGGCCACCAGCAAAAAGCCTCATGTGGAGCCAGAGGATGGGGACTGACCGCACCATTCCGGGGAAAAACACAACACTTTGGGCTTTCATATCCCCAGGGATTCAGCAGATCCCAAATTCATGTCTTATCCCTATTTGTTGTTGTTGCTGCTGTGGGACCAGCGGGGCTGTGCAGGGCAGCCCCAGCCCCAGCCCCTTCCCTGACCACTTGCAATCTAATTTAAGACAAGGAAAAACAAGTGAGTGAGACAAACACCCTGAGGAATGGGGTAAGAGTAACAAGGTCACATTGCTACACCAGCAGCTATTGCCAAACTTGCAAACTATCTGCAAGCTATTTATATATAAAATAATTAAAATCAGCTGTCCCATCCTGCCATCCCATCTCGCTGTCGCAGGTTTGCTCGTGCCTCGCACGCCATGCAGAGGGATAGTTTGGGAGCTGTGGCAGAGGTGGCTTCAGGGACGGCAACTGGGACCTGCACGGGACATGGGGCACACCATGGCATGGTGGCCAGAATGCCCATGCTCAGGGACATGCAGCCACCTTGTCCCTGGGCATGGGCTGGGCTGGCAAGCTGAGGATGTGTGCAGAGAGGGCTTCCAGAGGCACATAAGAGGTGCAGGGGTCAAGCCTCCCCAGTCTGGCCATGACTCAACACTATTTTCAGAATCATGGAATCATTAAGGTTGGAAAAGCCCTCTAGGATCATCGAGTCCAACTGCTCCTGCAGCTCTGCCAAGCCCACCACTAAGCCATGTCCCCAAGCACCACATCTGCATGGTTTTTGAACACTTCCAGGGATGGTGATTCCACCACTTCCCTGGGCAGCCTGTTCCAAAACTATCACTATTTTCAGAAAGTGAAACACATGAAAACAACCCAGTGAGCAGGATCCAGGAGCTGAACTTGAGCCACACCAATGAAATAATAAAATATTCTCGGTGCCTGGCAGACACAAGCACTTTTGATGCCCTTTTCCCAACTCTGTGAAATACTTTCACCCCAGGCACCATCCTGAATGAAAGCAAAATGAAGAGTATGAATGCTTCCTGAGGTGTGTGCTAAAGCATTAATAATGTTTAAGGCTTTATATTCTACCAGCAGGTCTGAGATGCATTAACTACCCAAAGGACAGCCTTTCTTGGCTCAGCATTAGAGACTGACACCACCTGAAAATGTTTGACTCCCCTACACTTAGTACAGATGAAAAATACCACAAAATCCCTGGATAAAATTCTGCCTTGGCATAGAGCTGTGGAAGTGTTTGGGTTTTTTTTTTTCACACAAGCAGATAGTGATAGGAAAAGGGGAAGTGGTTTCAAACTAAGAGAGGAGAAATTTAGATTAGATGTTAAGAAGAAATTCTTACTATGAGGGCGAGGAGGCACCGGAACAGGCTACCCAGGGAAGTCGTGGATGCTGCATCCCTGGAAGTGTTAAAGGCCAGGCTGCATGGGGTTTGGAGTAACCTGGTGTAGCAGAAGGTGTTTAAGGTCCCTCCCAACCCAAACCGTTCTATAATGTGCACTCAGCCCCAGGAGGGCTCTGCATGGCCACCTCTCCTTCTCCCAGCATTTCTAACAATTCCATGATACCGGAACACTCCACATTTGGAGCACGCAGGAGCCAGGAGGACAGTGAGTCCTCGATCATGGCAGACTAGAAGCTGGAAGGATTATTCATGGCTCCCAAAGCCTTTGAGATGCCCCCATGAAGGGCATACCACTACCATTGGTACATGCAGGGAAGAGCTTACAAGCTGACACATCCCTGCAGCAAGGCAAGACAACCACCATCATCAGAAAGGGTTCTTGGAAGGAAGAGCACACCCAGGGTGAGCTGGGGAGAGCCCCTGACACAGAGCAGATCAGCACTTCCAGCCTGGGCATCACCCGCTTTCCTTTCCTTGCTCACAGGTAGCACAGCTGAGCTGCCTTCCCAGGTAGCAGCAAGTCAGCCAAGTAGCTGAATTTCAACCTGGGCAGATAAGAGGAGATCAGGATGGCAAGAGGTCATCCTCGGGGACATCCCTGATCTCTGCCCCGGGCACGAGGTCATCCTGATCCTACTGCTTCTCTCACACCGTCTCCTGCCCTTACTTGACATGTGGCAGGAGCAGAAACACTGCGGGCAAATGTCACAAGTGTCCCAACAGCTCTCCAGCAGGGAAATGTCCCAGGCAGTAGACCATGGCCCCTCTGCCTTCCACAGCCCACCCAGCCCCAGCCCAATCCCAATGTTCCCTGCTAGTTAAAGGGGATTGAGCTTTTTTCCAGAAATATCGAGAGCAAAGGGCTCTGCTCAGTAATTCTGAAAACACCCAATGTACTGGACATGCCCTGTTTTTCTACAGCACGTGACAGCACCGTGTGATGGCAGAAAGTTTGCAGGTGACAGCCCCGTCCTTCGTGCCCTGGGAACAGCAGGCTGGCCACGTGTGAGATGCACGACGCAGACACATAGTGAGACAGGACGTCTTCCCACAGAAAGACCAAGTAAATAGTGTATAATGACAGGATTTCTATTATTGATGCTTCAGCAAATCATCTTGGATCCTCGGAGGATCAATTAATCATTGGGATTGTCAACACCCAACTCCATGTTCTAAGTTTTTGCCATCCAATTCTCCCATCCTCCCGTACACACAAATGATGCCGGGGGCACGGTGCCAAACGAAGCGGAAAAAGAAAGAAGGGGAAAGAAAGCCCCGAACAGAGAGGCTGTTGTCAGGGCTGGACCCTGGCGTTGGCGAGGAAGATCAAATGCAGCTGCCCCCATGGCTGCATGTGGTTAAGCCCGCCGTGCCTGAGGGCAGGCGGGATGGGGAGCAGCCAGGCAGCCTACGACGGGCACAGATAATTAAATCATCCGATTGCCGGGCAGGCCACATTAAGAAGCTCATCGGTTTGCATGTGGCCCCTTGCTGTGGCCACCCGTGAGCTAAGTCTTGCCTAGATGCTAGTAGACAATTAAGACAAATTGTATGGCTGAAGATCAGACTAGAGCACTGCCAATGCCATTGCCTGGAAGCTCCGCTGAAGAATGAGGGCACATGTGTGTGGGAACCAAGGCTCGGAAGAGAGCTTTTAATGAACAACGTGCCAGCACTTGTTGCCAGAACACACTCTTCATTTCAGCTCTTGGAGAAAACAAAACCCTTAAAACCAGAGTTTACTACATTTCACTGATCTTCAATATGGCTGGAACTTCAGGATGCTTCTCCTCAAGCTAAGTTTGTATCAGTGAAAATATGCTTCTTGTTAAAGAAACTATTTAAAATGTGGAATCTAAAATCAAGCAAAAATAGCAGACAGTATGTTCAGCTTCAAAATTGGCTTGCACTCAACCAAGTATACCATAAACAGAAGGCAGAACTGACTATTTTTATCTTAACAGCCCTTGGGTGATTAAAATTTGGGGCCAGAATAAACAATTTTTTTCCCCATTCCTTGCAAGAGAATATGTGACATGGGCTTGGAGTCCTTTCTAATTTTTTAACTCCCTTCCTAGCTATTAGTTGTTTGCATTAGAAATGTTCCCATGTACCTGACAGCGCAAAGGCTGCATTGCAGCAGGCACGGTATGAATTATAGGAACACACAGACCACTGTGCCCTGCAGAGATTACAGAGCAAGATAAGCCAAAGACAACAACGAAGTGCTAAGAGGGAGCAGGTGAAAAGTTAACAGGGAGAGGAATGCACAGATACAAAGCATATGGGATTTTTCTTTACGAGGTGCAGCATCACGGACAGCCCCTGTGACCCAAAGACACGCGGGAGATGAGGATGCAACCAGGATGGAAAGGACCAGATAGGGCAGGGTAGGTGATGAGTGAGGAAGACACAGAGGGAATTGGAACCAAGAGGTAAGGAAGGCTGGAGGAGAAAGGGGGCAGAGGAGGCAGGGCAAAGGACACTGGTGAATAGACATGTGAGTGCTAAGGGAGAACGTGGCTGGGAGGTGCTCTGAGCGACAGCACAGCCAAGGTCAAAGGCCAGGGATGAAATCCAGCATCAGTGTGAAACAGCGTAGATGGAAGAGACTGAGAAAATCCAGGCCATGGAATTTACAGCCTTGCAGCAGCCAGGACTAGTGAAAAAGAGCAATCACACGTTGAGGGATGGACAAGGAGAGAGACAGGGAGATACAGATTGTTCGCATGGCTGCAAAACAAGAAGCCAAAGGTGCAGCCCTGGTTTTGGCCATCCATTGGCTGTGAATCCAGCGACTGAAGGAAGAAGAAGACGCGGCAATGGGAAGAGGAGGAAGCAAGAAAGTACTTTTTGATGGTGTTAAATAATGCTGATGGTTTAACTGCAATGACATTCACTATGGCAGATATTTGGGTCTCTCTGCAGCAGCAGCCCACAGATTTGTTGGGACACAACCCACCATCAACCCCCTAAACCTCCTCAGACCCTCGTTAATGTGACTCCCCATCTTTTCATTACAAACTACACATTTTAATACTTAACACATGAATGCTACAATTCACGTTTCACAGTGTAGGAACTGCTGAGTCCTGCTGTGAGGACCACCCCAGCAATACTTATTTATAAACAAGAAAAACAAAAGGTTTTCTGACAAGATCTCTTAAAAGCTGCACACATGTCCAAAATTATGTCAAACAGACACGACATACAGAAGGCCCAGAGTTCTCAGTCAATCCACCTGAGAGCTGACACCTGTGTTTCTGAATAACACTATATTCTCATATAATACTAGTAATTGGAGGGGAGGAATTATCCAACACTCTTTTTTCCTTATCCTTGTCTTCCTTTCTCCACACACTGATCATCTTTACTCAAACCCGTTCAAATCTGCATTATTATTTTTGCTTCTTCTAAGTACAATCCTTGCTCCTAACTTCCAGCTCCAGCTCAGGGTTATTCCTCCTTCAGTTTAGCATGTTCCCATTCACACGGTGTCAGCAGAAAGGGCTTCTTACTCCAGAAAAGCCATTGCATATGCAATAAACAAATAGCCTTTGACATCCTGGTTAATTATATCAGTTAGCGACAATCTCACATGCATGAATGCTGTGCTAATGAAAACACTTTGGCATGCAAAGCAGGACCGATCAAGACATTGAAGTGTCCAAACCTGCAAACTATAAACAGCACAGCCCATGAAATACAGCGGGACTCTGCAGTTACCCTTAGGAGGAGCATGGATGGATGGCAGCACGGTCAGGTCAGACTCTAAACAAGGCACAGCATGAGCCTTAGGTGCTGTACAGTTGGATTTCACGGAAAGGAAGCCATAAATTAAGAATTTAATCCTTTACCACTGGTGAGAATGGTGATGAAGGCAGTAATGAAGGCATCTCTTACCAATATCAATACAGCATCTCTGTATCTTCTCTAAAGCACTGGTATGAGCACCCTGGGAAGAGCATGGACCCAACTATGCCTCTCAAACTCCAAACCAAGTGCTCTCCTGAATCTCATTATCCATTCTCCTGCACTTCAGCTGAGCTAGACACAAAGCAGGACCTCCATCCTGCAGACTTCTGCAGTCCACTTACCTCCTCATCATAATGGTCCACCTTTGTCAAGGCTCCCCGCAGCCATGCAGAGGAACCTCAAGCCTTTCCCACCACTAATCCAGCATCGCTCCAGAACAGATCTTCTCGTGACAACCCCATTTCAACCTGCTCCAGAGGAGCAGCTGGGTGGCCAGGCTCCATGTCCCACGCCAGGAGCCATGCGGTGCCTCAGCCCCGGTGCACATGTGCTGCGCAGATGGACACAGAGTGTGCTGCTGCGGCAGCTCCGTGCCTGCTCCCTGCGCGCTCGCTGTGCAGCCAATTTGTATGTTTACCACAGCCATTTGTCCAAGACTTCTGAATGTCTGCAGCCAAAAACATGGAGAAATGAGAAAAATGGAGGTGAAAAACCTCAGGAAACGTGCAAGGAAAGCAGCAGGAATGCAGTGATTGCCACCACCTTCCACACCCACGTGGTCAAGAGCCATCTTGCAGCTGGAGGAGGACTCGTCCTCTGCACGAACATGGGGTCAATGCTGACTTCCCTCAATGTCTCCATCACATTGGCCACACCAAGCCCTTTTTTCATTTTCAGCCTTTCCTCTTTCAGCAACGCAGGCTCATCCCTCTCACCAAGCCCTAACATGGTCCACATTTATCCGAAGAGAAAAACCACAGTCCTCAGAGGCCCAGTCTCCTTCCATCCAGCAACACTATGCAGAGCTAACCACAGCCGTAATGTACTGACAGTTAAAACTGCTTTTATCTCTCTTCTTTTCCACAAAGTTCTCACACAATAATCCCCTGTCATATTTTTTACCAATAAAATATATGAATAGCTAATCTGGTGGCTAACTACAGTGATACAAGATCTTCCCTTATAATGACTTCCACAGTGAAATAACAAAATCCCTATCAAAGACAATCTTTTTATGGCTGTTAAGAAGACTGTCTCTATCCAGGTGCTTGCCAACAATTTGGTTTTGCCTCCCTTGTCCCCTCATATGATGGAGAAAATGGACTTACCCTAAATTTAGAATACACACCATTACCAAGCATTTAACAACAGAAAACTTCCCCTACATTGTTTAGCCTAGAGACATCCAAGTGCCAGAGCCAAGGAATGTTCTTCCCCACGTCCTTTTAGCCGTGGATAAACCCCACGCACTGCCAAAGAGAAGTTTTTAATCAAAACTGGCACTTCTGAGCTTGCAGTTGGTGGCAGATCCCTTCTCCAGTTGATGACGTCACCTTGGACTGTGGCAGCAAGGCAGTGCCATGGAGGCTACGAGCAAAGCTGTGCTGGCTTTTGGCACTGGCCTAGCAATCCTGAAAAGCAGTTTGGTGTTTACAAACCAAGGCTGAGCTGTGCCCAGCTCTGGGGTGTGCTGGGCAGAGAGAGGGAGTGAAGATGCTCCAGGCCATGTGCTGGAGAGCAAGCACAGGCAGTGATCCCTGACGCCAGCAGCACTCTCAGCACCCTGGCTGCTGGGTTTAAAAAGGATTTAAGAAGTGCCCAAAGGTGTAAAAGGATTTCAGAAGTGCCAAACCCCTTGCTTGGTGTCTGCAAGCTTCTTCATTTGCCAGATACTTCAGCCCCACTCATCTGCCCCTCTGATCCCTCACCTTTCCCATTCCTTAACAGCCCCTGGAAGGCTGCACATAGAAGATTGTACCCAAAAAAATCAAACCACAGCCATGGGTACACCTTATGCTGCTGGAGGATTTTCCAAGGCTGGAGAGGGTTGTGGGGCTTGGGCAGGAGGACATGGGGCGGACACCAAGGCCAGCACACCAAGGGCTCCCATACAAAGCAAACCCCAAGGGAGCTGCAGAGAGTATTGGAGAGCTGAGTAAAGAGATCTTCCAGTTCACAGAAAGAAACTTGTGCAAACTGCATCATAAAAAGCCCTGTACAAACTCCACCCTTGCCAGTGGTCTTGGGGAGATGAAGGCTGACGATGAGGACCCAGGGCAAGGCCAGCATCTCAAGGAGAGGTCACCTGCACAGTGAGTCCAGCAGGCACTTTTACTCAACATAAGCAACCAGGGGCAAGGGGAGCACTGCAGCCCTGACCAGCCCCAGCCCAGGTGCTCTTCTCCTACACAGAAAGTGTTTTTGTGGGTTTGCCAATATTGCAAAACCACAGTGTACTCTGGGTGAGAAACCGAAACCCTGTCCGTGGTCAGCACACGGCGCTCTCAGAGCTGAAGGAGGCTCTTGTGCCCTTCCCTGTTTAGGGCCACATCTTCCCAAACCCCTTTCGCATCACACAGATGCTTCTGCTTATGGTTTTGTGGGCAACACAGGAACCTAAAGCGCTTGGGAGGATGGTGGCTCATTACAGCAGGAACCTGGGTTCTCCAGAGGTAATTTACTGCAGGGAAGGACTTCCTGGCCATGGCCAGACCAGGAGGACTTTTAAATTATTTTCTTGATGTACACTGCTCTAGGGGCTGCACCAGTCAAGCATCATTGCAACAGCTCTTCTGAACCCCAGATCACCAGGTCATTGGGCCAGGTGGCTGGGAATGCCATGCCACTATCTCAACAGGGGAACACTTAAGGAAAGTTCATCCTAATTAATTAAAATTGTGAATTTAAAGTGGATTAATTAAACTGCATTAAATCCCTGTGTAAACTCCTCACTCAGACTTTAAAGTGTCTTTATTAAATTGCTAAAACAAAATTCAACTAAACCAAATTAAGGCTGTTTCATTTCTAAATGACAGTGTCTACACGAGGATGTAATGCAGTTTAGATAATCCACTTTAAAAGTTATTTCACATCCATTTCAATTGTCCCCGTGTAGACAAGCCTGAGGAATCCTGTCGCTCATGAGCCTGTGTACAAATATGGGTAACAACAGGACCTTTTTGAGATTGCCTTTTTAGGAGATTATTTCCAAATATCCTCATGGACAAGAGAGCAAAGAATTGATTGAGCAAAGAGGGGTTTTTTTACAGGGCATGGAGTGACAGGACAAGGGGAATGGCTTTAACTGAAAGCATGAAGATTTGGATTAGATTATTAGGAAAAAATTCTTCCCTCTGAGGGTGGGGAGGCCCTGGCACAGGGTGCCCAGAGAAGCTGTGGCTTCCCCATCCCTGGAAGTGTCCAAGGCCAGGGTGGATGGGGCTTGGAGCAACCTGGGACAGTGGAAGGTGTCCCTGACCATGGCAGGGGGTGGCACTGGATGGGCTTTGAGTTCCCTTCCAACCAAAACCATTCTGTGATTCTGTGATTTTCAGTGGGAACGGGGCAAGGAAGGACGGCACCCATCCATGGGCTCACAGAGCGCAGTGGGACAAACATCCCTGGAATATGGGGAGATGTGGAGGAAATAAAGGGACATGCACAGCAAGGACTGCATTTTGCAAATGCAATTGTGCACCCAAAGTAGCTCTGACCATACTGCAGCAAGATGTTTCTGTTCCCAAGAGGGAAAAGTGGAGTTTAAGGATAAAATAGTGGAGATGAGGAAAATGGATGGTGCTGGGCATGATGTCTGCAGTAGGTGCAGAGAGATGGCAGGGTCACAAGTCATGGTGATGTTGGGGGATGCAGAGACATTCCCTAATCCCACTGAAGCTGCTGAGTGGGATGGGGCAGAAGCCTCGGACCCCTTCTCAAGCAAGGCTGTACCCATGGCCTTCTGGCAACAAGGAGAGGACTCTGGCTGCATTTGGCAAAGTCCATGGATCAGGGGCATCCACAGAGCCCACTGGGATCAGCATAAGGGAGCCTGTGAGACAGCAGCACTGAGGGTCTCCTCTCGGCCAGCAGATCCACAACCCCTCAGCTTTCCAGGGAACAGCCATCAATGTGCAAAAATGTATTTTGGGGGAGCTGAGAAAAAGCCCCAGGGGGCTCAGGTTTTGGAAGGGCCCTTTGTCCCCTCGCTCTGGGCAGCTGCAGAAGGCAAAGGGTTAAGGAAGCCCTGTGGTTTACAGTTTAGTAGCAGCCGCAGCACAGACCTTCGCAGGGAGGCTGGGGAGGCTGGAATAACTGCTGGCTGGAGCTGCAGCACATCCAGAGGCAACGGCAATAAAAACAGAGTGGATTACATCCCTTTAGAAACCCTCCGGAAAAAAAAAAAAAATAGAAAATAAAAAAAAGAGGAAAACAAGAGAGTAGGGAAAAAAAAAGGGAACGCCAGAAAGCGCAAACCACAGATTCTGTCTGTTGGCTGCTTTTTGATAAGCTCTGCTCCAAACACAATGCTAATGAGCGTAAGGGACATCCTCTGCGTGGGGCGGCTGCTTGACCGCATTTTGTCTGCATGTGGCTGATTTCCTCACCCACTGCCAAGCCCCGTGGCATCACTCCCTGCCGGGGCTTTTCCTTCGGCTCCTCGCCTCGCTGCCCGGCCTCGATCGCTCCCCCAACCTGCGTGAGTCAGCAGTAACCGAAGGGAAGGGCTGAGGGGGGAATAAACACGCCGGCGCCTGGAAACTGCTCCCTCCCCAGCACTGCAGGGTCCCTGCGCGCTGCCCATGTGAGCTCCGGAGCAGGGACAGGCGGCTTCTGAGCTCTTTTCATATTAACACCATATGATTATTTTGTTTTCCTGGTTGATCCCAAAGTCCACCCAGCTCCTGGTGTTAATCTGCCCTTTGCCAAAGCTGGAGCTGCCTGCTTTTATACTGCTGGGCTCTTTACAAACCCACTGGTGACTGCTTTCCCAAGGCATCTACTGGGTTGCGTATAATTCCTCTAATTAAATGTAAAGGAGAGATGGTTTGGTGGAGCACCATTCCATCATTTTCCCTCTCACTTCACGCTGTGGACTTTAATGAGTACCTAAAACACCATCTTGACTTGGCTTTAGTTTCAGGCCAGATGAGCTTTGCTTGTTAAGACGGTCTTTGGTTGTCAGGAAAAATAGCTTTATTAAGGCCATGTAATGCGGAGGGCTTGATTAAAGTTAATCAAGGAAGAAAACCAGACCGGAGCAGTGCGAATCAAACTTACTGCAACATGTTTAACATAACTTCACCTCGCCTATCTGTTGAAAGCAGACAGAAGTAAGATCAGGTTACCCAGGAGAATGCGTGAGCCGGGGGAGCGCGCAGAGCGCCGTACAACATCGAGTAGTGCAGTACAACATCCTACAGCGCCCTACAATATTGTGTAGCGCTGTAGGTAGTGTAGCAACACACACTGTACAGCTCTGTACCGCGTTGTGCAGCGCTGTGCAACGTCCTGTCACACTGTACAACATCGTGCAGCACCGTACGACATTCTATAGCTCCCTACAACATTGTGCAGCACTGTGGGTAATGCAGCACTGCACACTGTGCAGCACTGCACAGCACCATACAGCCCCACACAGCACTGCACAGTGCCCTATAGCTGTGCATGGTGTCGCACAGCACCCTACAGGATCATACAGCACCGTAGAGCAGCGTTGTTCAGCGCTGCACGGCACCTCAGAGCAACACACCACGGGGTACAGCACCACAGAGCACTGCGCAGCTCTCAGCGCCATACAGGGCTGTATGGCCTCATATAGCCCCACACACTGCACAGCACCGTGCACGTGCAGCTTAACCCACGCAGGGCTTCCTGGGAGCCACCCAGCCAGCTCCAGCCCCGCCACTCTGCTCCCAATCCTTGTTATCCGGGCTCTCCCGGCACAGGGTAATCGCCACGCGGCGAAGCGGAGGCGGCCGGGCTGCCCTGGAATGCTCACCGTGCCAGCTGCTAATCCAGAGGGGTTCTACACCTAAATAACAGCATATGACTGCGAGGGCCATGCTCCCAACAGAAAGAGACCCCATCCCTGAAGCTCCTCTGGGCTGTTTTATCAAGGGGGTGGGAGTTTTACAGAAAACGCAGGGGTGTTTTTCAAATCCAAAGGGCTGTCCCATCACTGAGACTCATTATGGAGGCGCCTCCGTTTTGGATTTACTGGATATATTTTTCCATATTTTCCTCTAGGGAGCCCACAGCTGGGAGCTCGCCCTGCCTCCTCTGTGCACACCAACCACTGGGCTCCTCGCTTTTACTTTTACTTTGGTTTTACTATGTTGTGTCAACAAATACAGTCAGGGCAGTCCGAGAAAATCATTTGGGAGAGACAGGGAAAAAACAGACTAGGTGCTGGTTCATAATTTTGGAGGTTTTCTGAGAAGCCTAGAGCTCCACTCAGCAGCCGAACACTGTCGACCAGGCCCTTGAGCTCCTTTGACTGCAAAGCATCCATATTTTGGAACAAAAGGACGAGCTCAAACCCCCTGCACACACAGAGACCGAGGGGCATTGTCCCACCTGGAGTGATCTGGGTCCTGCTGAACCATTCCCCTGCTGTCAAAAGTAAAACAGCCAATCGAATCGCCTCCACTTTTTGGTTTTCCTCCTGAGCCCCTGGGTGGAAGGAAAGCGCTGACGGATGTTTGAGACGCGGGCGGATTAAGCCGCAAGGTACAAGTTCTCACAAGCAAAAGCAATTAAACCTGGGCTTTTTGTTGTTGGGGCTTTTTTTTGCAAGCGAGAAGTTAGAAACTCGGCACTGTGGAAGGGGCTTTTTAAGGATAATTTTCTCCAGAGAAGTTCAGGAACTCCAAACATACACAGGGATATCCTGCTTAGGACAAGGCTCAGCATTAAAAAACACAGTCTAAACAAAAATGTGGGACTACTCCCCTGCTCCAGCCCCGCCGCTCGGCGAAGGATGGACAGGAAATTACCAGCAGTGGCAAGGGGGCTGCTGCCAAGAGGCAGCACAGAAACAAAAGACCCTCTATTGTGTAGGAAAACCTGACATCCATCCCCTCTGCTATACTCTGAACTCCCATAAACCTTTCCTGTGAGATATGATTTGTGGGAGCTTTCCACATTTCCAGCGCCCTGTGTTGTGCCCCCTCCGGCACATGCAAGTGGGATCTGCATCAACACTGAGTTTCACACCACTGCCAGCCTTCGAAAGCCTGGATTTCTCCTGATTTCTCCTCCTCCTACTGCTGCAGCCACCCCACAAACTGCCATTAAAAAGTACATGAGATATTTGCCCTGTCACAAGGCAGCAGCAGCCCCATATTGCACAAAGGGCTCGATTTGTTCCATTATTCTGTCCTCCTTCAGCTCAAAATAAGGAGCTTTTTTTGGTAAAACAGTAATATTTTATATTTCCCCATTTCTTTTCGAAGCCATACACTGTAATTGACTAACGGGTCATTCTCAATTAATTATATTTAACAAGTAGAAGCTGCAGAGCAATGCTCCCTCCCCCAAATTATGTCCTTTGGTTATTTAAATAGGTGCAAGTAGAGGGATGGGAGAAGGAACAAGTCGGTAAAGTATCAGCTGTGGAAGTTTGTTGGGAACTTTCCAAAACCCTACATCTGCTTGGCAACAGCTCAGAAAGGGATATGGTTACTCTTTTAACAGTAACACAGCTTTCCCAGGCTACAATATATGAAAAACAGCTTATGCCGGAGCAGGGAAGGGCCAAGAGAGAGCTGCAAACCACCCTCCCCGGCCCCACCGTGGGACCCCATCACCTCCCCAGAGGCAGTCAGGGACCAGGAAAAATGTTGTCCGTGGATGTGGGAGCCCCCCAGGCTCCTCCCCAGCACCCTGAGGTGGGTTGTGCAGCCAGAAGAACTCGGAGCTGGAGAGGGGGCTCCCGCTCCAACTTTTTGGGGGGAGAATCACAGCACGGCTCTTGTCAGCATAAGGCTTCGTTCACCACAAACAACACATCTAAAGGCACTGTTTATAATTATAGCATTAATTGATCTCTCATTTATTTTTTTCCAGCTGCTAATTAGAGAGATAATATCTCGGGTGCTTTACGAGCGTTAGAAGACTTCAGCTCGCATGGAGATACTTCTGCCGAGGAAAGCAGAGGTGGATGGAGCAGGGAGCAATCGCTCCGCAAAGAGGAATGATTTACCACAGTTGGGTGCATTTTTTATATTTTAATTAATCTCGCTTTAACCCAGGAAAAAAAAACAAAAAAAGAAATAACTTCCCGCAGCCTGTTCTGCGATACGAGGGCAGGGAAGCATTAGGAAGATTTAGTGCGTCTGCCGGGTCAGGAAAACACGGGAAAAAATCAGAAGTAAAAACAATAGCGTGGGAGAAAGGGGGAGCGTTTGGCATGGAATAAGACACCTCTCCATGGCACAGGGAGTGGGACAGGGCTGTCCCAGCCCTCCTGCACCAGGAGGGGTCTGCAGGGAGCATCCCGGCACCCCAACACCCATCCCGGAGGCCACGGGGCTCGGCACGCTGCCGCGGCTCCTCCCGAGGCCGGGATCTTTGCCGGAGCGGAGGGAACACGCGTTGAGATGTAGTTTTACAACTAGGTGAAAGTTCCTACAGCGGCAGGACGCGCGGCTGGCACTGCCTGGTGTGACCCATTTCTCAAATAATTACAGCCTGAGTCACAAACCTGTTAAGACCCAATTAACAAAAATGTTATGCATCAGTGATGCGTGTTTTGTCCAGAACTTTTAATTCCACAGTTTTTCCAAGTAAATTCTCTCTTTTTATTTTCTAGTCATTAAATCCCCTCCCCTGGGTGCGAGCGGTTGCCTTCCTATTGTGTTGCGAAAGGGTTAGCGGGCCAAGAAGTCAGAAGGAAAAGGGTGTCATTACTTCTTGCCACTTTGTGGTGGGGAAAAAAATTTGGAAAAAAAATTAGAAATAAACTCTTGCTGCTCCCAAAGTCGGCATGAAGCCCTGGAGACACCCCAGGGAGGGTGAGGGGTCAGGCTGTGCTCAGCCGGGGGGTGATGGTGGGGAAGGGCCTGGCTCTGTCCTGGCCTGTGCAGACGAGGGGAGGCAGTGGAGAGGATTTTATTTGGCAGATGGGTGCAGCTATTGAGCTTATGCAGTAGTGGGTTTTTGGCTGCCCGAGTGGGTAGCCTGTTGTTTACTGTTTATGGATTTGTCAGTTTTAATTATTGTGAAGTGCCCAGATGCTCTGGCGGCCAGTGCCATAAGCATTTAGGGAGCAAATATATAACGAAATGCACTTGAAAATATCTCTGCTTTCTCCCCATCCCTCTCCTGCCCAGCTCCTGGGACACCCCACGGCACCAAACACCAGCTCTCCTGGGTGCACCGTGGCCGTGCAGGACCGCAGGGCACACAGTGCTCCCACTGCTCCAGGGCTGTCCTGTGTTCTTCCACCTTGGAGCTGCAGCTCCATCAGCACCATCCCTGCAGCGAACACAGGCTGCCGGCACCGGGGGCCTCCCGGATCCGCGTTTCACCGCTCCTACCCCACTGCAGGCCCCGGGCGTGCAAATCTGGAAGCAGATCTGCTTCCTTGCACCTTTTTTTTTTTCTTTTACCGTCCATCTTTTTAAGGTTATTGGACTCTGTTTTCTATAACGAGGTTACGTGCATGGCAAATAGCATAAATGCATCCCAGACGGGGCCGGTGAGGAATGCTCCCCCTGGTTACACATGTACTTTTCATCTGCGGTCGCGGGGCTGCGAGTGGCCGTCTCCAAGAGCGCCGTAGCCCGCTCCTTCCTGACTCCATTGTAATCCATATTCCTCCTCCCTATGCGAAATGCTGCGCTAGATAAATTCCACTGTATTTCAGAAAGTTTTCCACAGCTCCCTAAGTGTTTCCATATGACACTGGGCTCTACAGGTAACTTGAGTTAAAGCCATTCCTTAAGCAAAACTCCCTGTAAAATTTTCCACTATCTCAGCAGTACTCTATGTGCTGTCATTAAAGCAGAGCACATATATTTCAGAGCAGGATTTGCTGCGATGTTGAATTGCTCGGTGAGCCCCAATTAAGGTTTTTGTATTTTTTTTTTTTTTTATTAAACCTCCTCACTCAGGTCTTTAGCCTGTTCATTCACTGAGGTCCTTTTTAAGGGGGGGAAGATGTAGCTTTCTGAGCCATGCAGGGCGCAGGCTCAGGCTGGGAGCGGCGTGGATAATGCCAGCCTTGTTCCCGCTGCCTTTTCACTCTGTTCCCAACCCTCCTTTTTTCCACCCATTTCCCCAGGAACGGCAGCAAACCCTAAATTGCAACCACCTGCTCCATACATCATTCTCAGGCCTGGCAAGCCTGAAACAGTGGCAATGCTCAGAATTCCTGCAAGGAATTGCTCCCCAAAACGCTCAGCCCCAGTCCCCAAGGATGGCAGCAAAACCGCTGCACGCATAAAAGAGTTTAATTTAAAAATGGGCTTATGCCGAAATAGTGGCTCTTGTTCTCCAGGAAGCTCTCAGCAGTGATGGAGAATCTCCAAAGCAAAGGCAAAACACAGCATTTAGGAGCAAAGATCCCTAAGGATGGAGGAAAAACCCCGAGCTGTGCAAATAGGATCGCAGCGCCCTGTGCATGCAGCAACTGCAAAACATCTGGCTGGATTCTGGTGAGAGAGAGAATCCAAGATGGCAGGAAAGATTAATGATTTTGTAACTTCTTCTGGTTTCAATGAACTTTTCTCTGGTTATAATCAAGGTTTTCAATGGCAGATTGGCTGCATGCTGGGCAGTGGTGAGCTGAGGTGGGGTGCTCCGTCTTTGGGAATGACAGAAGCACTCAGCCAGAAACCCGACTTGTAACCATCCCGTGTAGCCCCTTACACTCAAATGGCTGTCTTGCCACTGGTTTAATTAATAAGCCATATTATTGGTTAATTTTATACTGTCCTGAACTTTTGTCAAGGAAAAATTGGTTAATTTTACAGTGAGTGGTCTTGATGCAATAGAAATAATGAATAAACAACTTTTTTAAAGGTACGGGCTTGCAGCTCTGCTTTGTTCTAAGTAAACCCCCTGGTCTTATTACACAAATAACGTCTATTATTGATAGTCTCCTTACAGACAAAACATATCCCCTGTCTTCAAATTTTTTTTAAAAAATCTATTAAACACCCTCCTTCCATCCCAGGGTTTTACACATGCAAATACACCCCTAAACAGTTTTAATTCTCTTTTTTCCCCTCATCTATCTCCCTGCTTTCCAGATGGACCACCAGCTTCCCACCATTGCCAGCAACAGCTTGTGTATTGTTTTGTTTAAAACAAAGATGACGCATTAAATATCATATAGGACGTGAGGAGAGGGGCAAAGGATGATACTCTGGAACCAAAAGCCAGCCTGGCATGGTGTTCCAAAGTATGGGCAAAGGGATCCAGGGTCTGGCCATCCTCCGCCTTCGGGGAAGGCTCTTCCCTTCCCGCCTCGAGGATCCGCTGCCTCCAGAGAGAGTTAAACTTGTGCGAACGCTCTCCAAATTATACAGGCTAACCAACAATTATGTCATTTCATTCAAACATTCATTCACCCATCATGTGCCCAGATTAAACAGTAACACTTTGTTTGAAACATTCTGCTGAAATTAGCAGACCAGAGTTGCCTTCACCTATATTTAAGCACTCAGCCCCGCGCGAACGTAGCCTCGCCTGAACTCGGACGGGTTTAGGCAAGTTTATCACTTTTATGTGAATCAAAACCGTGCTTTTGTATGTGGTTATTAGATTGTTTGCAATAGCTCTATACGCATATAGTCACAGGGATATGGAGCTGTGAAGATTTACAGGAAAAATTACAGGAATTTGAGAAGAATGTAAAAACCTGAAAAAAATTATGAACTTAAAAAGAGGTTTATGTTCACTTACAGCACCCAAAAAAGTAGTTTCAAGCTGTCATAAGCGGAAACAATGCAAAAAAAGCTGTAGTTGTGACAGACCAGAAAAAGCAAAATCTGAGTGTAGGGCTCCAAGCTTTGCATCGTTTCCTTCTTTAAGGACAATGATCTGAGACACTATATGCATTTTAATCATTGCATTTTGCTTGAAAGCAGAACTGCAACCACAGCAGCAGTGCCCTCCTGCAGGCTCGTCCATGATCTCCCAGCCATGGGACACCGGCACCCCTCACCGCCGGCACGTGTCACACAAGGCTACGGAGTTCCAGGATGCCCAAGGCTGGCATTAATGCTAAAATCTGCAGTGCTACCAACATCTCCAAGATGCCAGTTTGCTGCCATCAGCTTTGTGTGACAGCAGAGAATAGCAGGCAGATTGCGTATCTAATGAGCCACACATACTGAAAATCCACAGCAATCTCTGGAATACATGTGGATTTGTCTAAAACTTTAAAATATGGCCTGGATGGTGTCCTGACTGCCAAAACCACAATGAATTCACTGTTACTGTCACTAATCTCCATGTATGTTACATATGGTTGACATTTTTCTTTAACTCTCATATTTTTTGCATGTGTGCGTATATAAATAGGGTAGGAGGGAGGCGAGGAGCAGGCAGACAAACAAACAACCGGCTGGGATGCACGACGTTCCCATTAGGCATTGGAAAATTAGTCCAAAGTGTATTATACAAATCTGCAGAGCCCCAAACAGCACGTTTTTGAGCGTAGGTGAAGTCTAGGTCCATCCTGGGAAGCCAGATGTGCTTTCCTGGCCTTATGTTAAAGCGTTCATCCCAAAGTTGGAAGGGATACTCCAAGTCCTGCTGAATCCAGTGGGAATCTCAAGGCCTTTCAATACGATACGGGGAAATTGATCCCCTTTGTGTGTTTCTTCAGGTTATTAGTTTAGAATATTTATAGAATCACAGAATGGTTTGGGTTGGAAGGGATCTTATAGATCATCCAGTTCCAACCCCTTGCTGTAGGCAGGGACACCTTCCACTGCACCTGGTTGCTCCAAGCCCTGTCCAACATGGCCTTGGACATTTCCAGGGATGGGGAAGCCACAGCTTCTCTGGGCACCCTGTGCCAGGGCCTCATCACCTTCACAGCCAAGAATTTCTTCCCAATCTCCCATCTAACCCTGCCCTCTGGCAGTGGGAAGCCATTCCCCCTTGTCCTGGCATTTCATTTCTTGTCCCCAGTCCCTCTCCAGCTCTCCTGGAGTCCCTTTAGGCCCTGCAAGGAGCTCTAAGATCTCACTGGGACCCTCTCTTCTGCAGGTGAGCACCCCCAGCTCTCCCAGCCTGGCTCCAGAGCAGAGAGGCTCCACTTAATACACACTTCATCTTAAAGGATTTGATATTCATATGATATACATTGCCGTGACCACCTGATCAGAATATGAACCCTTGCAGAAGCAGGAAAAAATCCCCTTTTTCTAGCAATGCAATATTACATGGAGCGCTGGCAGAAGAGTTGTATGTGAACTAAGAAATAATATTTCATGCATTCCTTTTACTTTCAAGGCAAATTTATGCCAGATTTTATTCCACTACAGTGTTACGAGCGGCGCTGCTTATCTCTGTTTCCGTGCACTTCTACCAAACAGTAGGTCAGCTGAAAACTTTGTTTACTGCCTGAGGAGAAGCAAATAGTAGTCATGCATGGTTGGCAGGGGCTCACGGTGTGATATATTCACTGCTGTTATATGGCTCATCATATAATTTAAGTCTACTGTAAACAGTCTATTTATGATACACATCCCGTTTGGACATGCAAATTCCTTGGCTTGTAAGAACAGCATTACAGTGACGGGTATGTTCCTTCTACCACATGGGGCTCTCTGTTGGTAAGTTTAATAATGAAGTGAGGGTGGTTTTAGAAGAGAAGACCTCTCTTAATTCTTACTTGAAATAAACTCAGCAAAAGCTCATGTTAGGTATTTCTCTGGTGGCTATTTCCCAGGAGATCTACCTGCTCCTCTCACCTTTTTTTTTCCAAGCCTGTTCCTGACAGGCTTCTCTCTTTAGACATCCTACAGGAATTTGCTTTCCTTCTTTTTTCAAGCTATAACCTCTCAGATGATGCTGCACGGATGGTACCCAGAGCAAAACGGGGGCACCAGCAGCTCTACTCAAACACAGAGAACAGCACAGGCAAGGGCTCTAGGGATGGGTGAAAAATTCTGCAGTCAAAAAAAGCAGCCAGACCCACCACCATGAGGTCCCTGGGACTCATACCAGGGACCCTCCTTGCTGAGTTTCTCTCACTATATCATGTCCGTGATAGCTCACGCCCCTATTTTGGGAAGAGCAAACCCTGAGCACTGTTACCCTGAGGAGCCCAATGCTGTGTATGGGCCCTCTCTTCCTAGTCTGCTTGATAAACCATTTTTGGGTTTTATTTGCCTCCTTTCCATTTGCCATTCAGATTTTACAGAAGACACTCCAGCAACAGCACAGCACAGACCCACGAACAACCCCTGTTTGTGCACTGCACTGGATTTTGGACAAAAAGGCTGCAAGTACCTGTGTCAAAGCCAAAGATACCGGCCTTTGTCATTGATTTTTTTAAACTTTTCAGGATCTCTGGGCTGTCTAAAGCCAATATTTCACATAAAAGTCATGTGGTGATGTTCTGTGCACATGCCAGGGGAGAGCAAATTTCAAAGTATTTCTAAAACCCTACAAGACTGGATCCTACAACTCAGTCCTCAAAATCATCCTTCTTCCATGACTTTAAACAGACTTTTTGAAGGCATGTCAGTAGCAAAAGGCATTGGGAATCTCTGGGCTTTCTGCAGGTGCGTGTGGAGGCGCGGGAGGAACGGCCCCGGCCCCGTCCGTCAGAGAAAGCGCTGCCGTGTTCCTGGGAACAAGGACGGCATTATCCCGGGCACAGCGTCCATCCCAGCAGATGGGCAGCGGGGGAGAGGGTGCCATCCACTCTCATTTTTGAATATACCAGACAGTTTTATAGATTGCTGCATTTAAGTAAATTCCTACATCGCTGTTGCATGCTCTGATCTAGTTGGTAAATGTCTCCTGCAAGCCAAGAACAATGGTAACAGTGATAAACATCAATATCTGTGTGGTGCCTGGGCCAGGCACAGCAGCAACACACACAGTGTCTGTGCTCCGGAAACTTTAATATCTTCAGCAGACAAATAGAAAGAAGAAAAGAAACAGCGGCGCTCCCACTCGCGCTCCCGACAAACTGTGCGATTGCAGAACCAGTTAAATAGTTTGCCCAAGGCCACAAAGAAAGGCTCTGGCGGAGCTGGAAGGGCACCCAACCTCTGCACATTTCCAGCCACGTGCACCAGTCCAGTGCTTTCTCCTAGCAAAGATTAACATATTCAATACTTCTCTGAGTACTTTTGAATAATTGTAACCACCACTTACTTTCATCTGAGTGGCTGTGAAAAGCTACATCATCCTTTGGTTTAATTTCTTTCCCCAAGAAGAATTGCATTTGAAAAGAGCACGAGCAAGTCTGGACCTGCTAATTACACTACAGTACCAGGACAGAAAAAAAATAATATAAAGGTATTTCGGATGTTATATATGCTCACGTCAGTCAGGGCCTCTAAAGAGCCAGAAAAAATTGACTGCAACTTGTTAAAAGTAGGCCTTACAAAAACACAGCTGGTCTTTCACTAGTTGTAGGTATTTTGTGGCCATTTCATGACTACCATAGTGGTTAAAATCTGTCACAGTGGAAGTGCAAGAAGGGCCTGTTTGTTTTTTACAGGATTGCACTCATCTTCGAAAAAAATAAAGGGTGATGAAAAAAATATGAGGGAGGGATGGCTGTGAGAGCCTTGATGGCAACAACTTCACTCAAAACTTGCCCCCTTCTCCCCGTCGGTGTTGGAGCCCACGTGAAAACTGATTTTGTCAGCCAGAAAATAGAGCTGCATTCAGCCTTCACCAGCCCGTATGTTCCAACGCTCAAAGACAACCCACAGCATTCATTAAATATCAGCAAAAAAAAATTATGGCAGGTATATGCGTAATTTAAATCATTTAATGCATGCAATTTATGCCAAATAACAAAGAAAAATATTGCATGGTGCCAGTTCTGATTAATGTGATCAAACTTTACGTTTCTTTGGAGCTTCTCCTAATGAAGGGCAAGCAGAAATCTCCCCTCACTAACAACTTCCCAGCTCCAGCTTTACTTTCTAGTGCTTTTCCTTGTAGCACACATCATTCATTTTGCTGAGCAACTACATTCACTCCCATTAGGCAGCTATTAATTACTGGGCCCTAATGGCAAGGTGACAGTGCATTGCATCGCCATCAAGAAGTGCAGACCAGAAAGTTCACCAAGAACCGGGTTTGGAATAAAAATGAGGTTTTGTATCCTCATCTTCTTCTTCTTGAGTGAACTGTGCATGGGATGGATGCACATGCCAAAATGGCCAGAGCAGGGCTGGGGGTGGAGAACTGGTCCCTGGCTGTTCAGGATGGCTGAAGGAACTGCTCTGTGTAGTGCCTGACCCACACAGCTGGACTAGGATTGCTGTTGACAGGCGTCCCAGGGAGAAGGGGAATAAGAAACAAAGGGCCAGGGAAACCCGAAGGTCCTCTGGAAAGGAGGAAAGGAAGCGGACTATCCCCTTCTCGTTCCATTTGGAAACAGATGTTCTCAATATTCCCAGCTCCGAAGGGTAGGAAGTGGTGAGCACAACTTGGGGAGTGCGGGTACTCTTGGCAAACAGCACCAGTTTGGCTTTTTTTAACTTTCTGGAGGACTAAAATGAATAGTGGTTTTAGTGGCATTTGAATCTGTCCATGGCATCTTCCTATCTGCTTTTGAGATCTGCTTCCTCCCAGAGCCCTGGAGAAAGAGCCCAGCTGAGGGAGCAGTGAGCTGGTTTCACAACATATGAAACTCAAGAAGGGTGTCTGAAAACCCGCACCTCAAATTGAGCCCTTCCACATTTCCAGAGCAGATGTTACAGGGACCAACAGACTCGTGTGCCTCTATTCATCCCCTACAAGCACTTTCCTCTTTAAAGGCATCTGGGGTCTGTTCTGCCATCGCCGTGCCGGGATTTATGTACGTCGCTCCCATTAGTGTTAATGGTAGTTAGACACATACAGCCATTCCTCTCACACTTCAGGAAGAGAACAGAGCCTTATGGGTGAAAAGTTTGCTATTAAGGATTCTTAATACAATGGAAACATTCTGTCTCTTTTAATTGTAATTTACGTCTAAGTGTAACCGCTCTGGGTTGGGAAAACCAGGATTCAGTCCAATTCAATTATGCAATTCTTGCCACCTGGTAAGCCTTGTTATTTTATAAAGAGTACTGTAGTAGAACTGGCAGATTCATTCATGTTCAGAGTGTAAGCGCCCTACACTGTGTAATCACTGGCTCATAAAGGAGAGCACCACACGAAAGTCAACCGCTCAATTATAATGCAATCTTTAAAAAGGAATATGCAAAACCACGAGGCGAGATTCCTCTTTGGTTCAGCTGGTTTACAATTACAAGTTCACTAGGGTCTTTGCTTTGCAAAGCTTTCCAGTACAGGTTCAGCCTTGAGTTAAACCTGAGCTCAACGCAGGGCTCCGGTGCAGCTCAATCGATCGGCACCCACTTGCAGACGCCGGCGGATAATCTCCATCCAGAGGGCATTGCTGGGAGGGGATGCTAAATCACAGGCCTGCAGGAAGGGTTTTATTGGGCTAATGCACATTCACTCTGACTTAGCTAATGAAGCTGCAACAAGATAATACAGGAAAGAAAAATATGGCCCCGGCGACTGGGAATGCTTTCATTAGCACCGGCACACAGGCACCTGACAGCCCATCAAAACCCCGTGACACCCTCCATCCCCATGGGCTAACGAGCTTCCCCACATCCCATACTGCTCAAACCCCTCAGCATCATAGCTTTGACTGCCCCTATCAATGGCAGAGGCACAGAAAATGTAATTTTTCGTATGAGACATTTAATAGGTATAGAAAAGTGGAACGGTTTTAACCTACTCAGGCTAGTAACTATCCAAGGGAAAAACTCCCCTTGCCTTCATCAGCTTTGGCCAAGCCTCATGCATCCTCTCTGCCTGCTGCGGGCACTGACTCGGAGTCAGATGTTCAAAGGACATGGATCAGAGAGCAGGACCAGGACTCACCTACAAGCAGCAGAAGAGTCTCTAAACCAAAACCCCAAAACCATAACTGGAAGGCTAGTTGTGTTTTTACTAAATAAATCTTACCTAACTTTATTTTGCAGCTCTCTCTGCCTTTCTGCATTCCAAGCTAAGGGCTAAAATTTGCAGTGGCCTCAGAAAGTTTGGAAACAGTTGGGAGGACCCAGGTGGACTGGCCAGCCCTGCCATGGCAGGGACAGAGGGTCTCTGCTCATCATCACTATTGTCACTGCTGTCATGTGGCCTCTTCACACCATTCCACAATTCAGGATGAGAACTTCCAGCCCCTACTTCTGGATGTGTTCTTCTCTCCAGTCCCCATCCCAGCCGGAGCAGACTAAGCCAAGGTTTGCTCACGTGTGCAAAGGAAAGGGATGAGAGGGACAGAGCCGGGGTTTACTAATTCCAGAAATAGTCCAGGAACTCCCAACCTTACAGCTCTGCACCTCTGACAGCAACAGTAGGATGTTTTGAAATCTCACACCTTGTAAATAGGAGAAGCACAGCCCGATCATAAAAATGTAAAGTATTAATTAATAGTATAACTTCAGTTTGTATTCCAGCTCCGACATAATGAACCTGCCAATTTTGATTGCAAAGTGAAAACTCATCTCTTTATTTTGGACAAATAGGGTTAAGCTTCTTAAGCAATTCTTTGTTGTTTTGACTTCAACAATTTATGCAAATGAGATGTTAATTAGGGTAATTGTAACTTAAATTATGCTTGTGTAAACCTCTCCATTGGTAGGAAAGTGTGGGAATCCAGACAACTGGTATTTAAAGCAGCTGTACTAACTCACTTCTGAAAGCAAAGCATACCAAGATCACTTTCATGTCTTTACAATTTGTTTTTATGAGGTGATAACATTTTTACAAATACCATCATTTTTGCTTTTTTATATTGTAAGTGACAGTCTGACATTTTACAACTGGCTTATTGAAAACAAGAATTGAGCACTCTCGGTGTAACGGACATTAACTGCTCAATAGAGATTCACATGCTAATGAGGTGAGAGGGGCTCCAGAAAGTTTTGATAAATGCGACACACACTCTAACTAGCAGTGAATGTGAGTTGACAAAGAACATCTACACCAGGGTTCAATAAAATGTAACCCTTTAAATTAATCATACTGGCAGTATTTAATAGAATGCACAACAATCTCTTTTCTGATGGCTATAAAGCAGAAGAAATGCAAAGTCTCGACAAATGAAAGTTCCCACATTTCCCTCTTCACACTGCTACTTCCATTCGAACTCCGACAATTGGTAAAAAAAGGTAGTTACTGTAAATAACAAAGTAGGAGGTTTAATTGTTTCCTTCTTTTAAAGCAGGATGCTTTTCTTCACATTTATTTGTCTGGATTCTATTGAGCAAATACCCCGACCCGAAAGATTGATCATAAAAAGCATCACTGGTTGCGCACGGAAGGAAGTTTAAGGATACCATCGGAAGGAAGTTTAAGGATACCGTACAGCAAAGAGAGGCTTAAATGATCAGCTTTCTGCCGGGCCTTTTTTCAGCCCAACTTGGCAATTTTTTTTTTCCTTTCACTAAATATAGCTCGAAGGAAAATACACCACAGCAGTTAATCAGAAGCAGAAAGCAAAGTTCAGAGACTTCGTTCACACCGAACTCCCCAGACTTTGCCGAGATTGGCTCCAGCGAGAGGCAAAGCTGGAACTTGAGCACAACAGCATCAAAGCAGGGGAGGTGAAAAATTTTTCATCCCAGTTGTCTTACAAGTTTATTTTTTATTTTTCTGTCCTGCCAGTCCTGACCCAATGACACCAACCATTACACGTGAGCTTGCAAGATCTCAGGAAATAAAACTATTGGAAGGCTGATCTCCTCCACACATTATACTAAGGCATTATTTCTTCCTAAAGTGACAATCCTTAATACCCTTTTTGGGTTTAGCCCGTTTTAATCTTGGCAGGAAGTGTAAATCTGTGCGCTCAGCAGCATCACAGCCTTGCTGGCTGTCAAAATTTTGCCTCCGCCAATGCTTGAGAGGTATTCTTGTCATTTCACTGGGGTAGGAGACTTCTCTGTCTGACATACAAGATCTCCCCAAGTAGTACAACTTGCCAAAACGCCAGCACACATACCCTGCTCACTGCCTTTCGTTTTGGTAACTCAGACTTGCTCTCTCAGCAGCTGCTGGAGGGCTCTATGCACACAAGGAGGCAGAGAAAAGGAAAATATCCGCGAACAAACCCAGAAAAAAACCTTCCACCCATGTCCCTGCTGCCTTTGGACTGTACGAGCTCACTCCAGCACATGCTGAAGTGCTCGGCAGCAAGCGCTTGGGCCCAGAGCCTGCGTATCCCAACACGTGGCCGTGCTCCCCGAGAGGCATCGGGGGCCGCTCGGCTTCGCTCCGCGCAGGAATGGTGAGCCTGGAAACGCGAGCAAGCGGAGGAAGGCGTGCTGCAGCTCCGGAATGGCCATTTAGCCAAATTGCATACCTGTGCTGTGTCAGCTATATGGTAGATTCATCTCATTCCATTGGTCTAATGGATAGCAATTGAATTTAATTAGCAAAACTACTTTGACTTAGTCTCATACTGTGCTGAATGTAATGAAATCTTTCTCCTCTCTCTCTCTCCCCCCTCTTTTTTTTTCCCTCAAATAAAGAATGTCCTTAACTGCATTCCACCGTTAGAATATTAAAAGCTATATATGTTACTCCTAAGGACAGAGTACAGCCATCCCCTTTCACAGGCTTTAGATTTAGTTATTGTATTACATAACATAAAATAATTAAAAAGATACTTCGATAGTTACACACAGTATAAATTCAATTACCGCGATGTCTCCATTAAAAGCACTTTTATAGTATGAATAAAATGCAAATCCTCTTTAGAGATCGATACCAGAAACATAATTCTATGCTTCATCCTGAGAAGGAAGTTAGCCTTAATAAATCATCCTCTTAGATTAAAAAAAGAAAAACGTTTCAAAGATATGTATTTGAAGGCAATTCTCTGAAGCAGACATCCTGGTCTTATTTCTGCTGGACTCATTTTTTTAGCAGTGAGGTTCATGGGCTGCACCTCCTGCTTCCATACAGACCCTGCCAAGGAGAAGGATGCCGAGGAGGAGAAAAGCCCCGGCCACGGGCGCCGGCGCCGCGGCTCTGCCGGGATTTATTGAAACGCTCCAGATCCAGCTGCGAGAACTTTGCAGTAACTTGTACCCCTGAAATAAAGTGTAAAGAAATTCCTCCAGATGAATTTGGAGGGAATGTTCCTACCAAGCCTAACTTTTGCCTGGCTGGGCACAGTGAGACAAGTTCCTATGATTGATTATCGTGGTATCTCTGGATCTCTGACTTTGAACCATAACCTTTTTTGCGAACAATGACAGTTGGGACCTACCATTTGCCATCTGTAGAGATGGTGGGGGAGAAAAGGACTTCGCTTACATTAATCAACCAATTAAGAACAGACTTAAACAAAACACTAAAGCATAATAAAAACCTGACTGCTTAATAGCTTTTTACTCTTAATAGTTGCCTTCCTGTAGTCTGCTGATGGGAGTAGCATCACTCTGCCCGGTCCCTGTCAGGGACAGGGTTCTGGCCCTGGGGCTGGGGCCCCACCTGATCTCAAATGGAGCTGAGGGTCCTCTGTTCTGGGCAGACCAAGACCCCTACAGCAAAAGAAAAATAAAAAATAGGAAAGTTCGGAAACAGAAGTTGTAAATCATGGCCATACAATGTAGCTGGGCTCTCCCGTCAACTACGACCATCAGAGAATTATTTTAGTGAGTGCAAAATTAGTAACTAATCAAAGACACAAATCACTGCTTCAGGAAGCATTAACCTTTTCTTTCAAAGCTTGGGGCAGTATCCAGGGACCCCAGATATTTTGTCACTGCCCTCCCCTCATGGTTGGCAGCACATCCCGAAGGAGAGACCGAAATAGCTGCTGAATAACAGGGGGTGGACTCGGCACCCGGCTGTTCCGATGAGGCTCTGGAGGGAGGAGATCCAGAACCCAGACCCAGCAGCTCAGAGCCTAATTCTGCTCGCACGGATGGCGGGTTAAACCACTTTTGTGCAAGATGGAAGAGAGATCTGGCTTTCTATCAGTGGGTTAAGAAGACACCTTGTGCAACACACGCAGAAAAGGAGAAAGACCTCTACATTCCTTGTCTGCATCTGCAGCTGATAAGGTTGCAAGGCCAAGACTAATAAACTTGGACCAGTATCACCAAGAGGCACCACAGCAGCATCTTCAACAGCTGCTTCTTCCTGTTGCCTCTGAGTACCCACCATGCAGCTCTCAGGAGACCTCCTGGACTGCCTACTTAGAGAAGCTCTAGGAGAGCACACATTCACACTGATAAAAAATAACACATTTATTGTAAGGAATCATCTCTAAATCCAGTCATTTCATACACGCCTGGATATTTCTAAATCATCCCTTCACTGCGTCCTGCGAATTTAGTAGAGCGTGTTCTTGGTAAGAGATGAAGTGTATTTACGTCAAGGTGTACAAAAAACCCTTAAATGACTCAAGATCCAAGCAGCCAAGAAAACGTACAGTGTTACTGCAATGAACATGTTTTTGTGATATTTAATAACTGAAACTTGGAACAAATTTGCAGAGGTTGGCCAAGATGGTCTCTCCATCCTTGTGCTTTACGTCTCTTTGTCTATTGTTCTTTTTAATATATTGCACCTGTAAAAAAAAAATTGCAACCTACTTTATACAATTACTACACTGAAGTCCTGAGCAATCTATCAAGTTGTCATACATTTTCTTCACATTAAACCTTTTTAAAATCTTTCTTTTTTGTTATGTTTCAAGAAAATGCAGAAGAATTGGCTTAGCCCAAAACAAGGCACAGTGAAACATGTCGTTCATCAAGTCTGGTAACAAGAGGAATTTGTGATACTGTGTCAGGAGAAGAAATAATCCCCAAAGTGGCACATTGAAGTTTTGGAAGGTTTGTAAATCAACAAAATTCAGACCATCAATAAACCTGCAACCAATGAAAAAAATTGGAAAAATTCCCACTGAGCTGGTTCTGCTTACGGAGGTTTGGCGAACTCTCTTTCTGCGGCACTTCAAGCCACCCGAGGCAGGGATCTGAGGTTGCCGGTGGTCTGTGTCCCCTTAAGGGAGGACAATGACATGGCCGGGGCTCATGGGGTGGCCGGACACCCGTCTGGGCCATGGAAAAGCGTGGCCTTACCAAAGACTATTTATTATTAAGGAAAATGCTTTCATCTGTTGATGGCACCCAGAAACAATGAGCAGGAACACGAAGCAATGGGTGGGTGAGAAGGAAGGCGAAGGGAAACCGGGAATTATTTCAGCTGGAAACTGGATGAAATGCTGGGAGGAGGGGGATTATTTTTCCCATTAGTTTAAAATCTCCCCATGCCGAGGTTTGCAGCATTTGAGTGACCATCTCTACCGCTGTGTGCAGAAATATACAGATATTGCCTTAATGTCCATCAGCCTCTGATAAATCAGCCCCATAAAAAAAGAATGTGATAAAGCTCTGCTAAGGATAAGATGATGATCCCTCTCCTATGAACTACAGGAAAAAATTTTATCTCCACCTCTTCCTCTATCCCTCTTCCCTTTATTGCCTCCTCCAAAAGAGGAGTCCCTGTACTCCCTGGGAGCCCCAGCAACGCGCAGATACCACAACTGGGCACCCATCACTGGGTGCCACCACCTTTGGGACTGTAAGGTAATATAAAATAAAGGAAAAATGTCAACTGCTTTGTCTTCCATGGTTTCGAAATGCCAAAACCTCGGTCCCTGAACTCGGCTCGCACCGCCGGGCCCACTTCTTGCAAAACAAAGAAATCTGTTTAGGCTCCAGGAAATCCCACGTGTTACCGTAACTAATTTGAGCCCAACTACATTTGTGGTATTGTCAGGTCTTTAGGACAATCCCATGCCCATTCCCAATGTAGGAAAAACCTGTGTGCTTAATTATCTTCTTTAATAATTCCATGGTATGTGATTTATTAAACAGGCTCCTTATTTGTAAACAGAATCAGAGGCACAAATGTGCGGCGATAGTCGCACTTCCTGGCGAAATAAGAGGCAGACAAAGAGCCCTAATGATGCACCAAAAATGCTCACCAAAAGTGTACTCTTTAAAAAGATCACCAATTTAATGCTTTTTGTATTTCATTTATCAGCCATGTAGTCATCATTCCCCTCCCTACCACCATCTGTACACACTTTCCCAATAGACCATCACAGCTGTCCCGTTTCTCACACAAACAGTACCTTTTATATGCTTCCCAACTGTTTTTAATAACTGTTCTGTGCACAGCACTGTACTTCCTTTGTTTTCTTTTTTCCCCCCCTTTAAAAAAAAAAATATGAAAAAGAGATATAAGCCAAACAAACAGGTCATCGTCGCAATCAGTGTAGGAAGGCAATTAAAATGTTAAAAGCCTCCATGGCCACTGACCCGTCCTCGAGCCACGCCAGTGGCCCCAGCACGGAGCTGGAAAGTTCCCTGGAGAAGTTGCTAAGGTAGAAGAAGCTTGTTCAAAAAAACTATGTACATGAGCAAGACTGTCTGAGAAATCCATCATCCTTTTTAATGAGGAAATATTATTAATATTAAATACTGCTTCTGCAAACAGAGAAAGTTTTTTGAGGATTTCAAAGTCCATTTATCAGCTCCACGGCATCGCTGCCCTGTACTTTGGAACCGTGTGGACAGAAATTTCCCATTTTCTTTTCAAACTCCGACTCATTGCACTTTTTCCAAATGCCCTGTGTATCCTGACTCTGCACCACGGGTGCTCCCGCCTTCCCTTCAGCCACCCCTGGAACTGATGGAACCCCGAGCCAGGATGTACTGCACAAACTCATGAAGAAGGCGCCGTGCAGCCAAGGTAACTCAGGCCCAAGCCCTGGGCAAACAAAGCCGCTTGCAAAGGGCAAAACTGGGAAGAGATCCAGCCAGGAATGGGGAGAAAAGCAACAATTCCTCAGCAATCCATCTCATGGAAACCTACCCTACCAACAGGACGCTCAGGAATGAAAACCCTGTATTTGCTTTTGTGCGGGGCCATGGCCACAGCACCCTTCAGCAGGCTGCAGGCAGATCTGAGCACACAAACAGTGCTTCCCTCTGCAGTGTACGGGACCGCAGCAGGTAACCCCGCTCTGGGACAGGACATGGATCCTGTTCATACCATCCTCACCCCACGGACAGACAGCTTCACACCCTGGGGCTGCTCAGCATGAGACACACCTCACTCTTTTAGGGGACAGTTTATTACCAAAGACTGCGCACATGGAAAACAACTGCTCCGCTCAGTTCTCACCAAGATTTTGCCCTCCAGCTTTTGACTGAAAAAGAAACAGTGTCCCTGTTTAAAGTGGGAGTTGAACATATTATTTTACCTATAAATCATACTCATATATCTAGGTTAGAAAGAACAGACACCTTGAAGATGCACTTCTGAGACACCAGCATGCATCCCCAAACAACACCGAGCTCAGTAGCTGGGTGTTTGTAACTGCATCTGCCTGGGAAGAACCTAAATCAGAGCTGTTGAAGCTGATGTCCTTCTCTAAGAAAAAAAAAATAAAATAAAATAAAAAGAATTCTTGACCACAAAAATCCCACTCTTAACTGATTGCCACATGTTTTTTCCAACTTTTCCAGCAATACCCAACCTCTGCCTACAAGGGTTCGGCTGCTACCGAGTCTGGTGCTGCCCCAGCCAGGCAAAGTGCTTGTGAAACCTTCAAATAAAATTATGGAGGATTTACGTCTTAGATAAGCAACAACTACTTTTCCCTTTTTGACACAAAACCAAACGTAAATAGGTTTGTTGGCTATTTTTAATGAAGTCCTTGTGGCGTCAGGAAAAGTCCTCATCACCACACAATAAAAGCATTGCAGTGGCTATCCTCCCTAAAAGCATCCCAACAATAGCTGGGCTTGAGAAAAGCATCCCGATACAAAGAATTCATTCTTCTGATTTACTTGAAACTACTTGGCCTTGAAAGAAAAAAATAAAAACAACAAAACCTGAATTAAATTTAAATTTCACCCTATGTTTCTAGCATCACTTGGGGATTTGGCCGTTTTCTTCTGTATCAAATTAAAACCTTATTAGGTAAAAAGATCAGACAAATTTCAAGTGAATACCCTTAGGATGAAATCTGATTGACAATGTATTTTTGCTTTAACATCTTCAAAGTGAGTGTTTATCTTGACAATAAATGTAGCAACTATCTAACTTGTCTTTTTATACCCTTACGGGGTGCATCCCTGTTTGCTCAGTGCATTACAAGGTATTTTAAACACAAAAAAGGTGACTTAACCAGACGCGACACTTATTACAAAGCTCGGGCAGCTCATTATCTGTCCCTCACACACAAGATTAAAGTGGTAGATGCAGAAAACCACAACACAAATGATGCTGTCCCAACACTTTGCGTTTAGTTCTTCACCCCTTGTTTCTGACTGTGCACAGAGCCTGGATTAGCCCCAAAAACTTTCCCCTTGCCAGGGGCTTTCCAGAGTTTAGCTGTAAGAAGATGCCTCCCTACAAAATATTCCTCACAAGTTTGTAAATGCATTTTGCACCTAACAATGATCCTGCATGGTGAATTTCCTGGGCTGAAGAGCACTCCTGCTACTTAGAATGATGGAAATGTTTGTGCTGGAAAAAATCTTTTAAGAACACCGAGTCCAACCTTACTGAAAGCAGGGTGACAGTGGCTGGGATGAGAAGAGAGATGTACAGCAGAGAGGACAGTGCAAAGCGGGTTTAGACTTTGTTTAGATACTGATGCTATGGGCATATTATGGATATGACAAACGGATTAAACCAAGGAGCAGAAACAACACTGGCTACCTCTGCGGCCAGGGCTCGGTGACATGGTGGCAGGTCTGGAGGATGTGCTGTCACCCGCAGCTCTCGTGGGTGAATGGCACGCTGGTTTTACACCTGTGGAAGGTGTGTTCTACCCCATGGGAACCTCTGTGTGCCACCATCCATCTCCCCACCGTCACAGCAGGAGCTGGGGATGGACACAACCTCCCCGTGCACCGGGTGAGAGACACCAGCAGGAGAAACCCACTGACCAGTCCCCCCAGGAAACACCAGGGGCTTCCCTCTGCACCCTGAAGGTGTGATGTTGGAGGACACCTCAGTGATACACCCTTCTGTGATGCTTTTAAACCACCTTTTTACATCATCACAACATCCAGGACACCAGCAAGTTTCCTCTCATTGACCAAACAACCACCAGGTACCGTACTCACACAACCCTCTCCAGCACAGCCTGTTCACCTGGCCAAATAACCCCACTTTGGACACCCACCAACCCCATGATAATTTTGTGCTTCACTACAGATATATCTCATCCCAAAACATGAACATGCTGAAACATCCAATCATGTTCTGGCACGCATGCCAAAAAAAAAAGCCCATGGCAACAAAGACGACAGCTTGCCAATGGCAGCTGCTGCACGCACACACAAAATTAAACTATATTCTTCTGAAAAGGGATATTATTATGGCATTTGTTTCCCCTCACCCTCACCCATTCCCTCCCAAAATAAAAGGGGAAATATCAACACATCTCAAACATTAGGAGAGATGGATTTTTAAAAAAAAAAACAAAAAAAAAAAGAGGGACGGGATGGAGAATGCAGGGTGTAACAGGAGATCCAACTGGGATCGGGGCTGGATCCATGGAGCCGCCCTAAAATATTGGCTCACCTACAGGAGTTGCATGGCATGAGCAAGTAAAACATATCTGGGGAGGCCTGAGGATCCTGAATTGCCTCAAGTTTGGTCAAGCCATCCCTCTGTTACAACACAAATCTACAAACACTTCTGTGCACTACAGAGCATCTGATGACACCCATCCCTGCTTCCTTCCCCCGGTGTGGACCTGCCGAGTGCCTCCCGAGCTGCGATGCAATGCACAAGAGAGCCGTCTCCTCACTGTGAAGATAAATGTCATATTGGACCTCTGACATCATGTATTCTCCAAGTAATTATTTTTGATATCATAAGAGTTGTACAGGGTGCACAATAAAATTAAAAAGTAGAAAGCAAGGTTAATAAGATTATCGTGTTGGTATAATAGGTAATGCATTTTGCAGTATATCCTTAAATCTGCCCTCTCCAAGCATAATTAAATAACTGTGATTTATATTTTAAAGGAACGCAGACATGCCGTGTATCCTCCTACCCACATATGCTAATTGCTTTCAGCCCCTAAAAATCACACAGTTGTTTGCAGCCTTTTAATCCTCATGTGTAAATAACCGACTCAGGTCCAAGTTATGAACAATAAAAGTCCAGGAAACTTTCAGAAGAGCATGTCATTAAACCCGTCTTGATTTTATCTCGCTTATCTAATGGCACTGATGTGTGCCGAAACCCGTGGTTAGGAGGAACAATTCCCCAGGGCCTTCGCGCCGGCCCTGGCCGTGACACCGGGACAGCACTCGGACTGGGAGGGTGGATATTAATGGATCGACACCCTTTAGGAGGAGCTGATGGGTGTACGAGCTCAGGACACCCGTCCTGGGTCTCGCTGTGGCTCTGGGTGCGCCGCGGTGGCACCGGGGCCGCGGGCGGCACGAGCCCGCACGCTTCGCTCTACGCCGAACTCAACCGCGCCGCTCTCCATTTTGACTCGCACATGAGAGCCTGGCACACAAAATGGAGGCCCCCGTGTGTTGTGCAGGCAGCGGCCATGAATCCAGCCCAAATCCAGCCCGAATTCACCCGCTCTACGCACCACATCCTTCTCTTGCATCCTGAGCCACGATGGTGCCACACACAGGACTGAGCTCGGGTGTCCACATCCACCCCCGGGGTGGGGACATGGGGCAGTGGTAGATAGAAACACTTAATATATATAAATACTCTGTTTTCTCTTTAAAATTAATTACACTGTGACGAGGGGACTGCCCAGGCGCTGCCTTCACAACTGGGGATAAAATGCTGCAAGCCCCAAGAGAACTTGCTGGGATAAAACTGCCCCACACTTCCGAGGCACCGTGACCCAGGTGCTGATCTCAGACATGGTTTTTGGTGGCTCCCATAATGCAGGCGACAATTAACATCAACCAGGGATGCGGTTGCACCACATGAATGGGAAAACCAAAGCGATTAAAATGAATTTTAGTCCACCGACAAGGATTATCTACCACAAGCCCTCACTGGCATAAGGAAACGTCCGAGTCGGCTGCTGTTAGGAGGCTAAAATAATTTCCCCTGAATTTACAGCCTGTAATTTAATCATCAGCTCCAGCCTTTGTCTGTGAGGAAAGGAGCAGGGGCAGAGCCAGATCCATGGCTCCCAGTGAGGATGCCCCAAAGCCATTCCTCTGACAGTCCCTGAGGCCCGAAGGGTCCCACATGTGTAGCTAAGTGCAGGCTTTTGGGGAGAGGTTGAGAGGTTTTGGAGCAGCGGGCTGGGGTTTGTTTGCTGGTTGTAAAAACCTCACCAGTGCCTGAACCAGAAGCATCAGGGGGAGGAGGAGCTGTGAAGAAGCTCAAGGCACAGAAAGCAAGGGATGCCCTTTCCTTTACATCCGAATGGGGAGAAAATACATAATTGCAATAATAAATAGCGGGTTTTATGAACAATTAGGATTCCACTGTCTCTTTGAAGGGTTTGAAAAGCTGACACGATGTTTTGGGTTCTCCAGATTCAGCTTTGAGGCCTCAACCAAGAGAAACATTCAGCCCCGCTGTGTACAGCAGTGACCACAACAAAGATTGTGGTTTCTCCCACACTCGCCTTAAATAGATCTAAATTAATGCTATTCATCATTGGGTGGAAAAGAAGGGAAATATAAAAGTGCAGTTGCTTGTAGAAAAGCCAGAAGCACTGGGCAACTTTCTTACCACTCACAGACTTCTCCCGCTTCTGCACCTCGAAGCAAGGAGGCATGGAAATAACACACCCTTATACTGCCCAAACCCCTCACCTGGAAAACATCCTGGGCATACGAAACACGCCTTTATCCCGTGTTTATTTGTTGTTGCTGTTGTTGTTGTTGGAGAAAGGGAAAAGCTAAACCACATGACTGAACTCCTGCCAGGGGTTCGTGATAGAGCAGGCCGTCCCGAGTGCCGCACCAGTTAGTATCTGAATTATCACGGATACTCACCGGCTCAGTTACACCCGCACAAGGAGAGCAGTTGTCCCACCTAAATCCTGCTTCTGTCAGCTCCCACCCTGCCCATGGCTGCAGCGAGCAGCCAGTCCTGCTCCCCAAAGAGGAGAGCATCCAAAGATGGGGATATCTCTCTGTGCCACGTGGGGTGTGTAGGTCGCCGCGTCTCATGTGTGCCCACAATAGGTGGGTGCATGAAATTTGGGGTGTCGAGGAGCTGTAGCTGTCCTCTCCTCACCTCTCCCGACTGAGACAGACACACAGGCTCCCACCACTGACTTTTTATGGGTACTTTTTGTAAGGCTAAAGCAACACAAAATCTGCCTTCTCCTTTTATTCCTTGAGGGCAAAAATACTGTGAGATGTCTTAGTGTCACTTTTTTTCTTTAAAGCTACAGATGTCTCACTTTGGCAAAAAATAATGGAGCAGAAAAACAACTCTATCAGCCCACAAACATTAAAATCTCAGCTGAATGTTGATCTGCTCAGGTTCTCCTGGGCATGCACTGGGAGCCCTGTGCAGGGAACACATGGGAGATACCTGCTGCTAAGCTGCCTGAAGTGGTTTTTTGGTAAGATTAAATGCAATCTGTCTGCAGAAAAAAAAACTTTAAGGACTGTTTTGGATAGACACTGGAACAGCCATGAGCTGGAAGTAGGTTTTTCAAAGCATTATAGGTGGAGGGAATGTCATGGATGCTTTAAAAGTCTTCAGATACGCGTGAAAATGACATATACATCACGCATTATCTCCACAGAACAAACACCTTTTGAAATGCGCCCCTTTTAAACTACCATTATGATCTGTCTAAAGAGCATTTTGGTCAAAACTTGGGAGGAAAGGAGAAGAAAAAAAAAAAAGCCCACTGATCTTACACCTGCTCTTTAGCAGTGGGAAGTAGGTTCTCAATCTGTTAACATGACCATCTGGCCAATCTGCATATCACGGCTATCTGGATTACCGTACGATGGAATGACAATAACGTAGCCAAAACAAAAGTAAAACGCATCAAAAACTAACAGGAGCGCAAGCCCTTTTGATTTCAAATTAAATAATAAATGCGGTATCAGAGCAGAGCGAGAAAGTCAGCTAAATAATTAAAAATGAGCCTTCGCTCCGGCATAATTAAGTAAACAATATGGTGTGTGTTTCTGTATGAGCCAGCAATAGTTTCCTCCGCTGAACGCTCCACTTTCGCGGAGCAGCGATCAGGAGTTCAAGGCGCTGCGACAGCTCTTTCGGTGACGTACGGTATTGTCAGGACACTTCTGCCACCCCTGCGACACCCGGCCTGGCTGCGGCTATTAGCAGGATTAATGCAGCAACAATCAATACCAATAGGACTAAAAGATTACGGCGCAAAGCCTCGGGTACCTCTCGGACCCCCCGAAACCTCCACGGGTACGGGGGCTTCTGCGTTAACCCGTCTTTGGGTTATTCCCATCGATGCCTCTTTGTGGTGGTCCAAGTAGAATATTTTAAATCTGCCCACAGGAACATAAAATGGGTCTAGCTAAAAGTTCAAGGTCGTGTGCTATATGCCACTGCCCAGCAATTAGCCACAGAGCGCATCTAGAGGTTAAGTAAATTTTCAGTCACAGAAATAAGGCTGAGTTCTGGCATCTTCGCTGCCTTCGAGTCTAAACACGAACAGAAAAATGAGCTCGCGTAAATCAAATCCTAGCCCCAGATTTTTTCTTAAATTTGGGATTTTTAAATGTCCTTCTGAAAGATTAAAAGATTTTCTCTGCCACAAATACCTCGTGAGCTTAATTCTCGCCCGAAGCGCATAACGATGGCCGGCCAAAAAAATAAACCAGGCATTGTAGCATCGCCTCCTGGCCCGCCATCCCGCTTTGGCCACTGGAGAAGTCTCTAAAAACTGTGACCTCTCAGAAAATTTAACTACTTCTATTGCGAATCTATTCTCCAATCTGATCACATTAGCAGGAGGAACTCCAAAGCAGTAAAAAACTCCAGAAAGTTCTCGGTTGAGTGCCTACTAATGAACAAAGGTTAACTTTATCTAAAAGGTCAAATGCCTGGTGGCTAAGGTTGTGACCTTAACAACTTAAATTGTGACCTTGCCACGTGCCTAGTATATTGTAGATTCTGATACAGATCATCTGGTAAAGGACCGGTCATAAATTAGCTTTACTGTTCGACTCCCACAAAGAAAACGGTTTGCCACAATGGTTTCCAACTTGTCATTTGATACAAGAGCAGAATAAGTGAAAACTAAAAAGCAAACCCAAGTTCAGGGTATGAAAATGCTGCCTGCTTTTAGTTAAGCAGATTAGAAACTGCAAACTGAGAGCAATACTCTAGATTTCAATACATTTTTTGGTCAACCTCTAATTCACAAAACACCGATCTTCCTTTCCTTTTTTTTTTTTTTTTTAAATTTCTTTTTTTTAATCCTTTTAACGAAAATGACATGTAGTTTGCCTATTTGCATATTTTTGTTTTCTCTTTCTAGCCAGTTCTTAAAGAGAATAATTGATTTCAGTAGCTTTGTAAGAAGCACTATTTAAATCTGTGCACATGTGTTCCCTTACAGATGATAGTGCCTACTGAAGGAAAAGCGTGGATTCAAAGCAATAATTATCCTACATGTTTAGAAGGAAAGGGACATCTTGCTGCTGAAGTCATCTTGAATAAGGGCATCTTGGAAAAGAATACTCCCCCCAAGAAAAGAAGACGAAAAGTGGGGGGAAAAAAAAAACCCACAAGAAAAAGAGAAGCGAGCACTATGGGTGAAAAGGTCACAATGGTTTTGGCACGTATCTTCAAGCACGTTTCGGAGTCTGTGCCTCCTGCCAATACTGGCAACTTCTCAAAACTTTTAAGGAGGTAAAAACATTGTTTAGTGTTTACAAATCTTCTGTACTATAGCAGATGCTTGTCAAATCCGCTATATGTAAGTTGACCAGCCTACCTAATATTTGCGCTGGCGACTTCCTCCTTATAAATACGCGGTCCATACATTTGGGGAGAGAGGTCTGATGGAGTTGGAGACAAAGGACCCTTAATATTTTTTTCTTTTGTAATTTTCCTGTTGCGCACCCGGCACAAGCTGCCATTACTGCGGGTCTGCGGGAACCAATGGCTGTCAACTTGGCCAATGTTCAGGTGTAACAAAGACTGCTGGGATACATCGGAGGGAGGAAAAAAACGGGAAAAAAGGGGGGAAGTAAAAGAGGTAGCTCTACGCAAGGCTTTCGGTACACCTCTGTGAAGCCATATAGACGGCAACCATGCTGTGCCACCTCCCAAAAATCATCTTGTCCCCCTCCCCGCTGAGGTTTAGCAGGAATACGCCAGCACACGCTACTGCATTGAGAGCACAATGCGATGCGTGCAATCAGCAAACAACGGCCGAAAACACGGCGTGGTGCGCTCTGCATGGGCGCGTGGCTGCTCACACAAATCCCCAAATCTAACCCCAAAAAACCACGCCGAAGCCTCACGCCGAGTTTCTGCGGCAAACACTGAGTCCGAAGGAAATCGGTGTGATTGCTGCCTGTTGATGATGAAGGCAGGAATAAATAACAGTTCGATATCAAGGCTACTGTTTGCCACCGGCGTGCTGATAAGATGGTATATCCCTAATCACAACATTGAACTTTTATAACGTCTATTGCCTGACTGTTATAACAGGGAGAGGATTCCTTGAAACTCCCCGAAACACTTCCAGCCCTGGGTTTGGTCCTTTTCTCCCCATCCTACATTTCTGTGACCCTACATGCAAGCTAAGCCAAGACCGTTGGTTTCTATCAACAACTTGCGCGCTCCACGGAGGGCCTGGGAAATACAATATGGACCAGTATTTACCAGCACCACACCATATATAAATCTAAATAATAAAAACCTGCATGCTGTAGATCAGTAAACAGAAGTTTATAGCTTTTATCTGGATATCAAAGCATTTTAAATTTATCACCCCGCTCCAACACGTGGAGGAGGAAACTGAGGCAGACAAAAGGGATGTGAGTCCATGGTCCCCTCGGGGTCAGTGATGGAACGGGAGGTGACCTGAAATGCCCCAGGCCCAAGCTCCCTTCAGTTAGTCATTTATCCATAATTCTTCCTTCACTGTGGCCATAATAAAGTGCAGAGTAAATAAATAATTTTCCCTGATATTTGCCTACTTCCCCTTCACCATAAACGTGCAGTATGATTTACCACCTCGCACTGAAGTGCAAAGTAAATGTTGCAGCTTATCTGTAGGAAATACCATGAGGATACTCGAAAGTTATTTCCGAACAGGGATCATATCTGTAAAATCCCAGCGGCGACACTGCCTAACACAACAACCATGGCAGGGACTCAGCGCAGAAAAACTTTGGGGAAGCCAAAACTTTCTGCAAGACCCTCTGAAAGAAGCTGGCATGGAAAATGCAGGATCCCTGGGTTGTAATTTGCTTGGTTTTCTTACCAATAAATATTTATACAGAAGTGGTTTCTATTAATATGATTCTTCTCCCCCCCCCGCTCCTCTGTGTTTCCAGCCTGTCCAGCCCCTCAACTCACAAGTCAGGATATGCTGGGGGACCCACGCATCCCATACGTGAAACTTGGGGCCTCACTCTTCACACACACACATTTTTCCGCACTACAGTCACTCAGGAGAACTACAATAGCATATTATTTTATCCAGTCAACATATTACACATCCTATGAGCACACCGAGTCACGCCGCAGGCAGAGTGTACTTTGTGTTGGGAGTCTGGGATCCCAAGATTTTCATCACACGTTAAAACATCTCAGCCCCTCCTCATAAACACAATATTGTAAAATCAGGAATTTTTTTCAAGACCTGCTTAGCTTCTAGGTGTATAAATTGTGGTATTTTGGGGGGTTTAAATGTCTCCTTTTCCCCCAGTGACTACCCAGAGGTTTGTTTCATGCCCACTCAGACCTGATGACTAGTTTTGCTACCAAGGGACTGTCTTCTCCTTTCCCTCCAAGCCCAATCCTGCAGGATTTACGTTCCCCATTTCATCCCTGTGGGGTGAGGATACCTGGTACTCCTAACCCACAGGCCTCAGGCATCTCTAGCCCTCCTGGACTACTTTGTGCATAACATATACAAACTTTATTTTAGAAAAGAAAAGTTAAATTAAAATCTATCTGCTTTCCCCCAAAATCAGGATAAAGGAAGCCGTGTCTGGCTGCGAGCCCTCCTAGGACAACATTTAGGATAACACCTGTGAAGGATGCCCAAAATGCTGTTAACCGCGGGAAAACAAGAGCCACTTTTATGTGGCTGCACCTTAAAAACCCCATTAAAAAAAAAATAAAATAAATAAAAGGGAGGGGGGGAATTTTGGCACCCTCCTCGCCGCCCCGGGAGAGCGATAACCGGCATTCCCAGCTCCCTCCCCGGCTCATGCAGCCGCCGCCGGGGCACGGCACCCGGCACGGAGATAACTGAAAAGTTGGAGAAGGTGGTAGAGAAAGGCACTTACCTGCTGCGTGCACAAAGTATGCCAAATATAAATCGAGTTCCTTAACAGAAACTCCTATATGGTGGGGCTGTACGCACAGCCCGGGGTTAGAGCACTGTGGGGACTTTACAAGGCGCTCGCCATCAGTACTTTCGAGCGGAATACCTTTAAATAAAATCACCATAACAAGGTCCAACCTCCAGACCTTATCTGCCTGGCGAAGGCAGTCAATTCTTCTCATCTTGCCCTTCTGGTCTGGATTGGAAAGAACGCAACACGGAGGCTTTTTTCCTGTGACTGTGAGAACAAAATCCTCCCGAAATTCAGGCCTGATATCTTTCCGGAGCTTTGCCAGAAGTCTGGATGCCCATTTTTGCTTTACCTCGGGTTTTTCACTTAGCAGTTCGTCCTTCACGGCTCTCTCTTCCTCTTTTGACATGCGTTTTTCATGTTTTTTGAAGTATTTTCTTTTTCGGGCTTGCAGGTTGAACCACGTGTATGCAAACGCTCGGACGTGAGGCAGAAGTGCTTCGATGAAGGGATGAAATTCATCCTGAAAAAAGTTACAGAGAAGGGTCGATGTCACCAAAACCATCAACAAAGAGCCTCCAAAAACAGGGTTTTCGCGGGATGGTGAGAATTAGGAGGGTGCTGACAAATTTTAAGGGCTGTGGGACCCCAAACCCGCCACCGCCGCATCCCTGCTTCCCCTCACGCCGACCCAAAACCTCCGCTCCTGCCCCCCAAGAACAGGTTCCAACTTCAACCAAGCGCTCAGAGGGAGATGGCTCAATGCTAGGGCCCTTTCCCAGTCCCCAAACCTTTAAAAAAAAAAAAAAAAGGGGCAGAATGAGTTAACAGCTAGAAACTCCTTTGCGAGTCCACTTGCGGAGTGCGTATCTCCCTTTGCTCTCTCCCTGACCCCGCTGCTTGCGGTGTAGCCAGCGTTTGCCCGCCAATTTGGCAAATCCTAAACATTTGGATGCCAATCAATGTTTGTATGGGGAAGTCTAAAGTATAGTAAAACTTTCCCTAAGATATATTTGGAAATAGCAGCCGGCAGAATAGTAAAATGCCACTATAGCTGTATATACAATTACAGTGAAGAGTGGTTTTCACTCTGGTTCCTAAACAGAGAAGGGAGTGAGAAGTACCGCGGTCGATTTATCCCGCGAGCGCAACAATAACTAACACTAAAATCCTAGAAAAAGCAAGCCTTGCAACTTATCTTTTTTTTTTTTTTTTAAGTTTTGTTTATATTTGGTCAAAAAGAAAAAAATAAAAACTTTGTATCTGGGCATATTAGCAAAAGTCAAACTCTGAGCCTTCCTATAAAATAAAAAAAACTAGGAAAAACTGAAAAATGCGGTAACAGAAAACTGTAACACAACTTGTGCAAATACATGAAGAATTATTAATTCTGTCAGATTTTCAGGTATTTAAAAAGAAATGCCCTACTCGGAAAGTTAGTTTGGCCATCCGGAGACACTGCTTGCTTTGTATAACGAGGAGTTAAAGATCACCCCTCTCCCTTGGCACAAAAATAATTGCAATTAAAATTATGCTGACGAAAAAAAAAGGTGAGAAAGACCCCTTGATTTTTAAAAAAAAAATATATATATATACATAGATATATACATTTCCCTCAGAAAGCATTACATAATTCAGCCAAAGAGATCACAACATATTATAATATACTGCGACCATGCTTGTTTTTTCCCTGAATATATGAATGACCGAACTCCAGGCTGCACATAAAAACGTATCCAGCCTGTGGGGCCTGATCCAGCACTGCGAGCTGGGGGCACCCTGCTTCCAGTTTCTCCTTTTCTCAGGATTGGGCCCTCCAGGAGGGAAAAATAAAGTAATTTGTGCAACATTTTCCTCAGCATGGGAAAAGCCACCCGCTGCCTACCCTTGTGCGAGAAAACATTGGGGATTTTTCATATTAACAAACTTTTTTTTTTTTTAATAATCCCATGGAGTACATTTCCTACCCAAATCATTGTGGGTCATCCAAATATGGTTATTAAAACAGACATCTTACTTCCTTTCAACAGTTTAATTTGCACTGTTCTTTTCAGAAATTATGAAAAATTGAGAAATCAATAGTAGAAATATCTATCAGCAAAATCCTGTCATAATTCAAGACCTGCTGACTTCCCAAAAGCTTTCACTGCACTTATTCTGAGTGGCCTCAGAATTGTAGATACTTAAATCTATAGGTAGCACCATTGTATTTATTTTTATTTTAAACACAGATTGTTAAAAACTTCCCTAACAGCACAGTATATTTCATTTGAGCAGAGCGGCAGCAGTCAAAGTACTATGAATGATTATTAAAATAAAAGCAGGTAAAATAGAATAAATCACTCCAATGATTGGCACATTCCTCTTTTTTTTTTTCCCTCCTCTATGGGAAAAGATGATAGTTTCAAATTTCAATAAAGTTTTTAAAAAAAAAAAATTTGCTGTGAGTTTGCAGTCGGCAGATTAAAAAAGTGAGAGGAGGCACAATCCCAGCACATGGAGCTGCTCTCACCCACCAGAAACAGCTCTCACGGTGGGGGG
>VZTX01015508.1:0-48852 GCA_013400915.1 Pardalotus punctatus
CCTGCCTGGACCTTCAGGAGGAGGCCAGACCTCCCCCGGATTGCCACTTCAACTGAACTACTTCGTTTGGACTGTTACCACCACCTTAACAGGGTGTCAGGTTGTATCTGACTTTGTCAGTGCTTTTTCCTTGTATTATTACACTTATTTTTAATTTTCCTATTAAATTTTAATCCTGACTTGTGATCTTCCACTGGTTTGTTGTTCAAACTAATACAATCAGTCAACAAAAAAGCAATTATTTTAAGGAATACTATTGTATTGATTTAGTTTGCATCACTGGAATGTCTTAGCATAATGGATAAGGCATTCATGACCGGGGTGCCACAGTATTCCCTGTAAAAACAATCTTAAGATATAAATAATGAAGCAAGAAGGATTTGTGAAAGGGGCTTTTTCTGCTCTTTGTATCTCCTCGCTCTTCTTTTAACCTGTGTATCATTCACTTTAATGTACATCTTCTGAATAGCTATGCAACTGAGAGTAATTCAATTTTCCCACCACAATCAACAAGATGTTCTTCCCTTGATCACTCCACTTCGTATATTACTTTGTGGCCACTTCAGTGTCAAATTCAGTCTTCCCTGCAATACCCAAATGCTTCTAACACAATTTACAGCCTACTTAGAGACTACCTTCTTGGAAATAATGTTAATCAGGATAATTTCTCCTCTTACTTTAAGGAGCTCTTGATTGGGTGCTTTCAATCAGCTGTTAGTCAGAGTTACCTTAGAATTTCTCAAGTTCTTTTGGGGAAATGGGACAACACCATTTAGCAGTCAGAGAGCATGTTTAATGGATCATGCTAATCTCAGGGAGGGCCTATGAAACTCTAATTTGTCAGGTTTCATTACATTCAATAATGACTCTAATTTTCCTGAAGTGTTCTGCTCACTAGTAAGTTATGTACCATAGTTTTGCACCCCATTTTCTCTAACTCTGTATTTGGAAAAATTGAAGGCATCTTGCTCTCCACGGCCACTGCCCAGAAGGGGCCTGAAAAGGAGGGGTTAAGAGTTCACTGTCAGATGTATTTATCTCAGAAGCAGGTATAATTCTTGGCAAACAGCTAAGTGTCAGTGCAAAACCAAGCTGATTCAGGGTAATAAAAGCACTTCTTGCAAAGCTTTTAGGTGACACTATATCCCTCACAAGCTTTCTCCACCCCTGCGTCCATTTTATCATCCGATACCATCATTACCTTGGCCAATCTGCACATTATTTCCTTTCCAAATGGATCGATTTTTAAACCAGCTCATCCGCTAATGCTCAGTGCAGGTTTGGGTGATTCTCCTATTGTTTCAATTATTTCTTTGAGGAAAATTCAATCCTGTTAAGCAAACAGTGCTTTTATCTCAGCTGAAGATGTGAGAGCTGTGGTCGCCACTGACAGATCAAGAGCTTCTTATGAAACCCTCCTTTCAGTTGTAGCACCCTCAAGTGACAGAGATGTCCCAGTTTAGCTCATTACAAGTAATAGACAGTGTTAGCTATAACCCAGCACATTAAATAGTTGAGCTATTAAAATTAACCACATATTTCCAGAGGAAGATGTGCCATCTCAGCAAATGATCTGGTGATCTCCCTGGTTTTGCCACTGCAGATCAAAGGAATGGCTTCCCAAAGAGGAAAACAAAAGGCACAAATGGCTTCACCCCGATTTCCAGGGGCTAATTCTGCTTTGGAGGGAAATGCATCATTGATTGAGATTCGAAACTGAACCTGTCAGGTTTTCTCAGATGTCTTTGGAGATTTGGCTTGGCAGTCCATAAGTAATGCAGAGTGTAGAGATGAGAAAGCCCCAGGGAGAAGAGAGTGATCACAAAGGAATAAATAGAGCAAAATAGATGACCTTCCATTTGCTGCTTGTGGGGCAAGTCCACTGTACTTTCATACTTCTTCACTCCAGGATAACAGGGCCTATGTGCTTTCTAAATGGAGACTGAAGGGGCTCTGTCCATGGCCATTCAAAATCCTCTTTATAAGGTACTATATACTGAATGGGGACAAAGTAATTTGATTATATATGTCTGCAGTCACATTTTAAACCCTACAATAATCTTCCAGGACAATTTTATGTAAAATTTTGCCAGCTATCCTAAGAAACCGTGTTTATCAAGATCTCCTTTCACAGAGTCCAATGTAGCATTGCTGGAAATAAACACCACCTCAGTAAGGGATTCTAATTTGCAGGTTTGTTATGCCAGCACTTACGTGATTTTCCAAGTCTTGCTCAGATAGGCATGAAGGGCCCAAAAGAACAGCCTTACTGTAAGCATGAGACCAGAGAGTCACTTTCTGTTCATTATTGCCTTTAATACACGAGCCTGGCACTGGAAAGACCATTCTGTTGCCACCAGTGAAGTCCTGAGCAGAAGACATAGCTTTCCTACACCAGGCACTTAGAACTTGGCCAGAACAAACCAGGAGGAGCTTAACTGCAAAAATGTCACCAGAATCCTAGTCAGATGACAGAGCACTGTTTAGCACTGTTTAACTTGAATCCTTCTAGTCCCCAAGAGAGTAGCTGCTGGGGACTAGGAAATTAGCCCTGTTCAAAGCAAGGGCTTCAAATGTCTCTTAAACTTGTAAATGGCTGAAGCTGAATGCAGACTTTGTGGCTCTGCCCATCAGCAGATATCTAGAGATGCCCTGGTATGCCAAGGCAGATACAGTAAACAACCCCACTATTTCTACATGGCATTATCATTCCTGATTTGAAAAAGGCTTTTCAGTACCTGAATGCAGAAACAGCTTTCTGTCCTGCTGTGTTTTGCTTAAAATGCTTCAAATGGCCCTTGATTTCTGTGCCTGGGGCTGATATACTCTCGCTTATAGCAGCAGCTCCTAGGCTGGAGCCCTCTTTGAGGAAAAAGCCAATTTGTTGTTCACTGCTTTAACATCAACAGAGCAAGAATCAGAGCACTTTTGAAATATCCACTGTGATTGTGTTTGTGACTCGGGCACTTGGGAAATTCACGCCAGTTTGAATGATGATGTTTTATTGGGAGAACATCAGAAGTAGCAAGATGTCTTATATTGACATATTGGTTCCACTTTGCTAGACATACAGGATCAAAGTCATCCCTGGCAGAACTCCATAACCTTCAACAGATGGGATAAATTTGGCCCCATATGCCCACAGCAGCTGGGGACTACAATTGTTTTCTTATTTTCAGCCATATTTTGAGGATACGGAGCCTGATTTTCTGCTTGCAAAGCAATTTAAGATTTTGGCATATGTGCAATGTGAGACAAACAATTTGTATTATCAAACATGGCCCTGGTATGATTGTTAGGGTCATCCGCAGCTCATACCTAAATTTTAAATTAAACATATGCTATAAATAGCGTAGGAAGAGTAGAGCTAGAGATTATTTTATCAGACACTCAGCAATCTGTTTGACTGGCTTTCCTGCTCACTAGACAGGGCATCAGTGTCCATTTTGAATATAAAATTATGTTTTCTTTATGTAGCTTCTCCTATCATCTATTGTCTTCATATAGAGAGAAGCAGTTTGTAAATACTATTTCACATAAAAAACAATTTGCTATAGGCAACTACATTACTGCTTTGTTCAAATAAATTTACATAAATCATTATTAGAATGTTTTATCTTCCCAACTTTATTTTGCTCCCAGAGCACAAATTAAATGTGTGCATAAACCAGAATATTTTAGAGGGAATTATTCCTGAATTGTTTATGAGACAGTAGACATTTCCACATAATTTTTCATTCATAATGTAATTTCTTTAGTTTTCTCTGTATAGTTAAAAACTGTGCATCTAATTTGCTGGGGTTTCCCTGGAAGTGCGCAATAGAATAGATGACTGTGCCACAATCTGTTCATCCATCAGCCAGTGCTTCCTTTGACTCACTCTGCATTCTGCTCAAAATACTTTGTGGGAAAGGCCAGGAACGACAGTAAGTCCCACTTGCTGCTTGACATGATCATATTAAGAGTAAACTGTTGTTGTTAACCAAAATTTGCAAATAAAGTCACTGGAAAAGAAATCTATTTCTAGTAAATAGTTCTGTGTTTGGATTAATTGAACAGAGCTCTCAGAGTCCTTGCTAGCTCAGATTTACAGCTCGGCACCCACCCATGCATCTTGTAATGAAAGGCACTGTTCTCGTTAGCATTACTCAATTACAAACACACACATCCTAACTGTGCTTGACTCACAGACCGCAAGGAGTGACTGGAGAAGAAAACCAGCGGCCAGAGTCACCCAGTCACTGTCCCTCAAGCCCAGCACTCCACCTTGCCCAGCCTGAAGGTGCCGCAGAGCAGTCCTACAGCTGTCTGTGCCCTGGGCCAGGGGCTCGTGTCCACTTGCCAGTGCCACAGGTGGGAGCTGAACAACAACCAGCACCCAGCAGCCCTGCAAGCATCCTGTTCTGCTCACCTCCACCCTGGGGCCCAGGGTCAGCCTGCAGGAGCAGTGAGCAGTCCCCAGCAGAGCTCCCTGCATGAGCACTGCTTTTGAGAGACCTGGCAGGCCCAGCCAGGTGAGGAGACACCAGGTCTCCACACCTGGCTGCAAGCTCCCTGATAAAAGCCCAGCTGTAGCTTTTCCAGCAATGCTGCCACTGCTCCCACAACTCCCTGGTGTGTCACAGGATCCCACACCTCTGCACCACAGCTGTTACATGCCACGGACTTGATGAGAACTTCTGCACGACCTTTTCTTCCTCCAGAAAGGCAGCATACCACACGTCTGCTGTCACACTTACTCCACTTGCATGTCCTGTTGTAGGCATTGCTGGTATGTCTCAGCTGGCAGCCCATCAGCTATACATCAGTTTAAACAGACGTGAAAAATGCAGCAGAAGCAGAGACACAGCTGAGAAGTCTGTATCAGCATTCAATGCAAACACCACCTGCCCCCGTGGTGTTTCATCTCACTCTTGATCTCAGAGATAAACTGGAGTTGTGCAATCTGGAACTACATCTGGGTCAAGCCAGGGGTGTGGGAGAGGTTTAGGCCAGAGGATGCTCTCTCTCAGGGCCTCACAACTTTGTGCTACCATAGATAACTCTGCGATTTGGGATAAAGGGTGGAGGGTGACTGCAGATAGTGGAAAAACCTCTTGCAGGTCCTTGTCTTTCTCTTTCCTGAGTATTCCTGTCATCAGAAACGAGCAGAATTTCATGCAGAGCAGAAGAACCAAATCAAATCTCTGCTTTTACTTCATCTAAGTATACAGCATATCCTTATGGCTCTGGCCAGATCTGTTCTCAAACTAGCATATCACAGAAAATTTCATCAAATATAGAGGCTTTCCATCCCACAGCCATGGTAATACCGTGTGAATAGCAAGCGACTGAGTACCGGGAACCCAGTGAAGCTTCAGTAATACAGCCATGGAAGATGGCAATAATTTATCATCTCTGCTGTAGTCTAATCCCAGATGCACCATTTGCTAATTTATTTCCATATGTACCTGGCAGACAGATTAATCAGCCATCTCTCTCTGAAACCTAGATTGCACTTTATCCCTGTAGTAAGCAAGAGAAAACAAATGGACACAGCAGAATAAGAGTCCCTTGCAGAGGAGCTTTGTGAACCTTTACAGCTTGTGGTTTCCTTTTTCAGCTTAACAATGGCTTTTCAAAAATCTAACACCCAAATCTACTTCTGTGTCAGTGCATTTCTCCAGCTACTGATGTCTCTTTGCTAACGCTGGTGAAAATGAAGGCAGAGATAGAGAAGGCACATCCCTTAGATTTCTAGACTCAGCTGGAGAGAGCAACATGGTCCAAGGAGAGGGCAGCAGCCCTGTGCCAGAGCCAGGGCCATCCCCACAGCCAGCAGTGACTCCTCTGAGCCAAGGAGGCTGTTTCTCTGCCACAGTTTGCAGAGTAACAAAATCAGGATAATAATATTTTACAAAACATTTTGAGCTCTACTGAACTAATTACTATTATCAGCAGTAATGTGCTTCTGATACACTTAGCCCTTCTTCTGGAAAACTCTGCAAAGGGGCCGCACTTGCCAGAGCTGAGCAGCTGTTAGCACTTCAGCGATGTTATCGGTAATAAATACAGTGTCAATTCTACGCCTGGTGCCCTTTAAGGATCTGTTTGCAATCCACTCTTTATTTTGATTATAAGACATTATCTGCATTAAACATAATTAGCCACATTATATCATTTGCCAATCTAAGCGCAGTCACTTGACAAGGCAGGATGGAGTTGAATGAATGCGCAGATCAGTCTGAAGCCCAAGGAGACGAAGGGAGTGGGAACTGGTGCAGTCCCAGGGAGGACACGGCCACAGGCATCCCCCAGCCACAGGCTTTTCGTGAAAAGGCTGTCACTTGCATAGCCATGCTGTGACTCTTCCTCGTGTCAGAGTCTGAACGGGCACATGCAAAATGTCATTATCAAACCATGGAAGAATAATAAAATGACTGCTGAAAATGAAATTATTTATGAGCTTCAGTACCCTCGTAACAGTTATAATAATCAAAATACATAAATATTTGGATATGCTACTGACAGATGGCGTATACTGGAATAATCATACAGAATATGTCAGCTTTCAGAATCAGCTTATTCCAGAGTTGGCATGTTTCAGGGCTTTCTGCTACTAAAATAAGCACCTGGTATTCGATTCTCCAAAAACGTATTTTCACAAACACATGGGTGTCTTTTGATAGAAAAGCTATTGAACCTGTCACCATCGACATTCAGTGCCCAAGTAACAGCATGCTGCCACCAGCTTCCTCTACTCTGCCTGCCAGTGGAGGCCTGTCTTGTTAGAGCTGGGGTTGTCAGGACAGAGTGACAGTGCCTCGCCAAAGTGCATCTGTGCTCTGGGTTTGATCCACATGCCGCCTGCAAGACAAACTCTTTCATTTGCAACCCCAGGAAGAACAACCTGACTTCTTTTGCCTATGCTCCTTTGTCGGCAAGTTTAAAAAAAATCAGGGCTTTTGGAGAGCTCTGGTTGGAAATTAATGTCCATTAATAATGATTAAAACAACTTCTGTGGACAAATATGCTTATTTGTGTTGGGCATCAGTGAAGCAGTAGCCTGTGCCCTGGGTAAGAAACCCACACGGAGGTAACAGCTCCAGGTGAAGGGAAAGAGAAGAGCAAAGGCCGTGTCCATGGGCTGCTCCTTCTGCCGCACACCCAGGAAAAGCACAGGACAGGCTGGCACGCACATGGGAATGGGGACGCTGTGCCTGCACCCCCACAGGGTTATTAACGAGTGGCAGCCTCCTTCCTCCTTGGAGGAGACCCTTCCTCTAGTGGGTGTCTAAGCCATATCTGGTCTTCGGGCTTCTCCAGGCCACATCCTCCCCTTGGCGATTCTGAAACATTTTGACCATGACCCTCCCAGGTAGTAATTCCTCTCCATCAATAACAATATTTCTAGAAAGCTGTTTACAGCACCACAAAACAGGCCATTTTAGCAGACAGTAAACAGACAAATTTTAAAGATTAATAGGCATTCATTTATTATGTTACACTCTCTTCAGTTTTCCCAGACAATCAAATTGGTAAATTAGAGTCATAATTTTCCACCAATTAATACCAGATGTGACACATTTTGACACTGAAAGAGTAAATGTAAGAGAACTGTCAAATACTTCATGTCCCTAATGGAATACTGTCTGAATAGAAAACCTAAAATCCTCATGGCCTCACACTTATTCTCAAACACAGACAGAAAGGATGCTGATATTTCTAACTACTGCATGTTCACACGCTGTATGCTGTCCCCTTGACACTTACTAACACCTTTCCCAAATGCATGTTGACTAAAAAGCCCAACGCCAAAGCAATATTTATACCTGTAATCCAGTACAGGACATACTGTCACAATATCAAAGGAGATGCCTATAAAAAGCAAGAAAAAATGCCAAAGATAACTGGGGATTATTGCATGTTTTCAGTGCAGTACAGGACAATGGTAGCTACCAAAGCTTTTAGAAAAGAAAACAAAAACCAAAAATCTTGTTTTAGTACTTCTCCAGCAGTTTCTACACTAGGACATTCCAGCATCTGTTCCAGGCCAGTCAACAGAATGCCACAGTCCCAGGGTTAGACAGGCTCTGTGTTATTATGGCTGATCAGAACAACTAGGTCAAGGGGACCTGCTTGGCACACATGAACTAGGAGACAGACCTGCTTTCCATGGCTCTCTCAGTTCTCCCAGGCAGGCTGGACTCTACTCCTCAGGACTCAGAAGTGCTGCCAGCACTGTTCTAGTATCCAGAGAGGAGAGACATAAAGCTCTGGGAGCAATTAAAGCTCATCTCCTTTCAACTCTGATCAGCTACAGTTTTGGGGAGGTGGGAACATACCACAGAACAGTTCTCCTTTACTTCAATTATCTCCATGCTCCCTTTTTCCATACAGTCCCAGGCAGCACAGATTTTTGATAGGATGAAGGTGACTTTGCAAAGAAGGAAATATCCCCTTCACACACCCCATGCCTCTCCCAGGCCCTCAAGCAAATCTACCTATGAATTTTCCCCATTCACACTGTGGAGATGAACTGGGATTGCACAGTCTATCACCAGTGTCGCAGAGCCCTCACTCTGTCATTTGTCTGCCACAGCCTCCAGTTATCTCTTCCCAAATGCACCAAGCAACCATTTCTGCAGACTTCAGGTTTCACCATACCTCACAAAAAAGGGGATTAAAAACTGGAGGATGCCTAGAAACAAGAGGTCTGTTCCATTGGTGGTTATTTGCAATCCGAGGCAGCAGGCAAAGATCCACCATAATTACATCCTGTTGGCAAAGTCATTGAAGGAAAAAGTGTCCGGGTGAAAATCACTCTCCCTTTTGTACCTCACCATGCTTACGAGGAATGGCCTTCCCATGCACAACCATATGGCATGTTTTGCCAGCACAGCCAGGTAGCTGACAGCTTCCCTAGTGCCCAGACTTAACTGGCAAAATCAGGTACTCAGTTCAGAAGAAGTTTTTTTCCTTGATTAGAAGACATGGGATTTGATGCATTTTGACCCAAATTAACTGGCTTCATCAGGCTCCAGAAAAAAGCTGGACTGAAAAGGGGCTCAGTTACAGTTGCAGCAACATTACTAGGAATCTGCAGCAGGATCCCATCTGGGTTTTGGATCCAAAGCAGACAGTGAAAAGCTACAGTCAGCTGGCGCAGGGGAAGACCATCCCAACCGGCCCTACAACATTCGTGATGGGATGAAATACAACCCAAGGCTCCAGAGTGATTACACAGCCTGCCCCAGCCTCTGTAGATGCTTTCCTGGAAAGATATGAGAATAGGGCTTGAAAGAGAATTGGAGCCCAGGCAGGAATATCCCCCTTCCAATCTTTTCCCATAAATAGGCAGTGGGGGGCAGAGGGGAATGGACTTTAAATGGTTTTGCAAAAGGAACCCAGATGAAAGCAAATCAGCTACAACTGAGAAAATCCAATCTACTTAACTGTCCTGCACAGAACTAATTTTGCCTGGTGCAGCTGTGACCTTCACGAACATCAGGTCAGTAGCAGCCTTACTATCTCCAAATGAAGGTAGAAGACAGTCGTCCCTGAGCAGGCCTCCACAATGTCAGAGAGAAAAGAGCTCTTTTATAAAGCACAGTCTCTGGATCAAGAGGCATGTTACAGAAAGATTACACTGCAAATCTAATCCCCTATCCCTAATGCTCAACAATCTGATATGTGAACCTGCCTTTCATCAAGGAGCTGGCGACTGCAGTATTGGGCAATCTGAGCAATGGGTAGGGAATGGGTTTGCCAGTTGTGCTGGCCAGCTCAGGCATGGGAGGATGGCTACACCAGCTCCTCCTGGTAAGGAGTCCTTACACACATGTTCATCCAGGTGCACATTGCAGTGCATCTGGTCAAGGAGTTTTAAAAAGGGTCTTAATATTTTCCATAATGCTGGTACAAGCCATCTCCTGATCATCTTGTCTCCAGTTACTTGCAGAATGCTCACCAAATCTGTCTGCCTTCAGTCTTTAATGTTCAAAAATACTTCTGATAACCTCATTCACTCCTCCCAGACAGAGGGACACAGCACAGGCCAGCTACAGAAGGAGTCCTGTCCATGAAACTTTTCTACCCAAAAGGCAGGCACACACAAAAGGCAGCTGTGCAGGTCCCACCTGAACAAGGCAGAGGTCCTGGTCAAGGGAGCCAAGTGACTTGAACCAGAATATATTGGCCAGTCAGTGCTGCTCAGCTGAGGACATGTTATTAACACATGCCACTGGTGGCACCCCTCACCTTCCAACAGGCACCATATGCAGGGCTACGTGGTGAGGGTATAAGGTTTGCACTCCTAAGCTCAGCAGCCAGAAGAAAAAGCATCTTCCTTGCATAGTCTTAAATCAGGAACAAACTCAAAACAAGACAATATAGAAACATTGCTTTGAAATCAGAATCAGGCACATAAGCTACAAGAAGGTAGTATTGCTTTAAAGTTGCTTTAAAGCACACGGCCTAAACAAATGTTCAGTGTCTCTGTCATCCCTGCAGCAGTAATCTCAGAGGGCACAGAAACTACCTGTGTCACAGGCCAATGGTTTTCGACCAGTGAAAATATTGTTACATGCTGTGAACCCCATTTAAGTATCTGCAAATAGTAATGGGAGGAGTAAACCTCTTGTCAGGAGGTATACGTTTGCTATACGACGAACCCACATCACCAGTAAAAGTTTTTAAGTGGTCCACAGTGGAAAGAGGTGTAAAACCACTGCTGGAGATGCCTCTGTAATTGGCTATGGGACAGAGATTGACACATATCTCTGCAGCTGAAAAATTCATTGGGATGTTGACAAAATAATTTGGCCAAAGAGAGAAATGTGCCAAAAGAGTTTCATCTTATTTTACTGATTCAGTTCCTGTCACTTCAATAGAAATAAGAAGCAGAGTCGATCACACGCTCCATGCCTGCACGGCACATGTAAGCGCAGCGCGCACCACCAGCAGTGCTGGACAGCCGTGACCTTTTTTGTTATCACAACTCATTCTTAGCGCGCCATTTGTTACCATACGCTCTTTTTGCAGGAGCCTGCACTCCTGCTCCCTGAACATGAATCCCAGCCCGTCATCCTGAGAGAGCGGGGCACCACCAAATCATTGATCTCCCGGCTTTGCAGAGGGATGTGTGCTAGCATGTCTGGAGGGGAAAGCTGAGCTGATTAAAACTGGCACTAATTCACCAATGGAACAAACTACTAAGGGAAGGAGTGATCTACATCTTGCCACCTCTGACATGTCAGGATCCAAATGCAGACAGCATTTAATAAAAGACCAGTTACTGGGTGTACTTCTCATCTGTATTATATAGGGTGTGATGCTCCCTAGCATAATGAGAGCTTCTCCACTTCAGATCTGGGACTCTGGGACTCCTTGTCCACATACACACCAGACTGACTGCTGTACTCATTTTAGGATATAGAAGAGATGTGAACCATTTTGGACTTTTTCCAAATCAGCAAACTACTTTTTTTTTCCTCTAGCAATCTCCAGTCTGGAATTCCTCTGCTTCTGTCAGAGGAGTTCTTGGTGACTCACATGTGGATTGGGAGCTTTCTCAGCCCACAGCTGAAGGCAAGGGTGTTAAATATTTAATAAAGAGACAGCTTTTCTCCCAAATGTTTTGGATAAATAGCTGCCAAGAGAAACCAAAATACAAAAGGGTTTTAGCCGCTGGTATAAAAATATCTTTTTCCCTTTCCAACAACCCAGCTGCCCTCACCTGGGTTCTTTCCCTGGTGCTCACAGCTGTCCCCAGCTCCCACTGCTGGCCCACGCTTGCACTCTGGAGGGAACCACACTTCAGCCAGCCTCCTGCAGCCTTACCCATCCTACAGCCAGCCTCAGCTTCAGTCACTTGAACTAGGAGGAGGCGTAATTGTAGTAGATGTTTTAACTGTAGTCTAAAAGCTGCTCTGGCCTTAGCAGTGTGGCGCTCCTGGCTGGACCCAACTGGTGCCAACAGCTGTCAAGCAGCAGAGCCGGTAACAGTGGTAGGGTTTTTGGGGAGTTTCACCCTGTAACTGCTGCCACATAGCAAGGCACAGAAACATGCACCCTCATATGCTCTGACTGTTTTTTAGTAACAGGAAAGCAGTGAACATTCAAGAATTTCTACTTTTTAATGTCAAATTAAACAGCAGTATTAAGGAAGTAACTGGACCTTCTTTAGGTCCATGGTTTCCAACACCTTATTATCTGCTAACTTTATTCTATATTACTATTATGTGACTATGTTCTTTATTTCCATTCCATAATTTCTACCAAGTTAAAATACTTCAAGTTAGAATGCAAAAGATGTGAAAGAAAGGATCAAATTCTTGGACAGTGAATTATAAACTCTGTTTGGTATCTGCCTACAGCCATAGCAGGATGAAATCCTTATTTAAGCATCAAACAGGATTTATTTAGGCATTCTGTTATCTCTGTTGAAGTATCAAAACAGCACGCACCACTGTGCTGCTAAACCCTATCAGAGTTCCTGCCGTATAGAGGTGATAAGAGGTATAGACACTGGGTCAGGATTTGGCCTCTGCTCAGCTGAAAGAGAGAAATGTGCTTTCTCTGTGGCTGTTCTCTAGTTTCATCCTCTGCTTTCAACTCCAGGGTACATACAACCATCATCAGTGTTAACATGTAGCAGCTGATAATCTCCAAAACCCTGGACTTTTTAATAAAAGTCCTGAAGATGGTTTGCACCAAGCCATCCATAGCACCAACTTCTACCTCACTGGTTCATTTGCTGGGAATGTGAAAACTGATGAAATTCAACTTGTGCAGCCATGAGCAAGGACCTGTCAGCAAGGAACCCTGGGCTTCGGGCTGGACTGTCACCTGAAACGTGCAGTTATAAAGGTTACCTCTGGCATTTATCATCCACAGGGTGAGCGGCAGGACTCGTCTGCTTTGGTGAACCTTCTTCCAAGCCAGTGGCACTGCACGGAGGCAATCAGCGTGTCCTGCATTGTTCCAAAGCTGCCAACATCTGTCAGGAATAGTAAATTTCACTTTACCTTGTTTAAGTGGAATGGGGTTCCATTTAAAAAATTATATAAATAATGCTAAGAATAGTAAAGAAAATTAGTTTAAACAGCATGGCAGCAATTAGCCACAGTTCTTACAGGGACTGGGCGGGCACCAAAGCACCACACTGCTACCAGCTGCAGCCCCAGCCCTGCCATGGAAGGAGGGTGAATTGGAGATGAAGGCTGCATGGCTGTACTGCGTAAATTGCAGGACAGGACCCATAAATAACACTTCCTGCTGAAACTCACACTTTAAGACTGAAACTTCATGACAAATCAAGCCAAAAAAACAAAGGGGAAAGAAAAAAAAAAAAAAACCAACACCAAAATACGAAGAAGCAACTTGAAACCTTGTTACTGATACAAACAGAAGAATTATGACTAACTCAGAAACATCAAATAGAGGTCAATGTCTGCCTTTCACTGCACCTCACATAAATACAGTCCTTTCTACCCATCTCAATGGCCACTTCAAACAAATCGAGCTCTTTGAGATATTTCACTAGACTAAAATCACAAATTCTGATTTTGCTTATGCCTTGCTTTTGCTGCCTACAGTCTTCCCATCTTGTTTCAGTACAGCGTGTAACTGCAAGCAGAATGGGACCAGCCTTTCTCACTCCATGGTGAGCCCTTGCACTGAGTGGGTCAGCAAAGACGGTCAGCAGCTCCTAAAAAGTCAGGTGTGCTCTTGCCCATCAGTAACCAGCTGACAGTAGCTAAATATCTGCAGTTATAATCATGGGAACAGTTAACATGCCACATGCATATGCAATTCCTTATATCTGAGGATCTGTATGTATGAATGGTTCACCTTTCTGTAACCTCTCCAAAGACTAAAATAACAGAATTTCCCCTCCCTGATTCCCTCCCTCCCCAAATCTCTAATTCTTGCCCGCTTGACTCAGAGAAGGAAACTTTACTTGCACTGTCTTCAAATATTAATAGTGAACTGCCAAGGCACATTTCTTACTGTGATGCACTTGTATAGCTCTGAGTAATTCCCACTGGCATTAATGAGAATGGCTTATATAAATCTCTTTGCCTCATCCCATAATCACGATCATGGCTTTAAAGAGGGTGATACACAATTTCTGTCTCCCCGCTGCAGGACAGGACACCTCCCATATTCAAATTCTCTGTACATCCCACGGTAGTCAAGCTACACCAGTCAAACACCAGGTTAGGGCATCAACCCACACCTGCACCTCTCATAGAGCTAAACTGCAATAACTTTCCTGAGGATAGTATTTTCCTTGACTGGATGTAGCACATTGTCTGAGCTATTCTGAGCAGGTGGTTCTGCTTTGGGAATTTAAATTCCTGCTGGAAGGAAGAGCACAAAAATGCTTATTTTTGTTTACTGTAACATTTCATTATAGTAGTTACCATTATTATAATTTCATGGCCCCTTTTCCCTGCCAGGAGACCTTAGAGGGCTTTTGTGGCAAAGGAAAACCTTCCATCTCATGGTAGATGCCTTAACTCAGTGTTCATCTGAAGGCAATTCAAAGGGGGGAGACAGTATTTGGTACCAGCAGGTGAATTCCCAGATCTCAGGGGCTTATGGGAGCTGTTGGGTCCTTCCCCACCCAGAAAACTTCCTCAGATCATCCTGGGAAGCCTCTTTGAGGGCAAGTTTTCCCCAGCACCATTGGGATGTTGCAGCTCTGCATTGCCAAGCAGATATGCCTGTCTAATTCTGAAGCAACTCTATTCCTGTACTGCAACAATGCCAGCTCATCCAAGTCCAATTAAACCCCCCAAGAATGATTCACAGCAAACTGAACCATATTTACTTTCAGTTCATTATCGCACTCACAACTGGTAATTTTGGAAATTTTATATTCTGAGTGCAGCAGCAGGCTCCAGGCTGCACACCTCTTGCTACTGTTCATGCCGAGAGAGAGATCTCTCTCTTTTCTTTGTTCTCCTCCCCATTCCGCCCCTTTAGAGGGGAATTAAGGTAGCAGAGAACTCTAAAAGCTCTGATGGTATCCACACCACAAAATCCTAAGTAACACACGAACCAGAGGAAAAGCCATCTTTAACCTGCTGGACCAGTCCCAGGATAAATGTTTGCTCTAGTCAAGGACAAGACAAGTAGGTTCTTTAGTATTTTTTGTTTAATATCCTTTTAACATGAGCCTGGACTGGTGCACAAATGAGCACAACTGCTCAAATGAGTCATACTTCTTTTTTAGGGCCTTGTTCTGGCAAAACTCCCACTGAGCTCAGCAGGGGTTTGGCAAAGTGGGAAATGAGGAGCAGACCAGGACCCAGATCTGTGGGATGGGTACATGAGTGCAAGGCAGCATTTGATTAAATACATCCAAGTTCTAAAACCTGTGAATATTTGTAATCTTCATAAATGGCAAAACAACACAATTTAAACCAAAAGACTCAGCTCAGAGACAAGACAAAACTGGTGCTGAGAGGCCAGATTGCATCGTTATCAGTTCTTAAAGCTCATGGTACCTTAAGTGCATTTAAAGGATCATAACTATTACAGTCCAATTACCACTGGAACCCCAGAGCAGGTGCACTCATCTAAACCAAAGCCTCAGAGAAAGCAATTCAAACTGAAATTGCTACAGGATTTTCCAAGTGTGAAAGGGACTTGTTGAGAGTAATTAAAGGCTCCAGGATGCAAAATAAAAAGGACATATTCTATGTGGACACTCAGGAAAGAAAGCACCATCTCCAGGTACTGATGGCAGGAGGTGAGTTCCCAGCAGCCAAGTGGGCATCCACAGAGGGCCAGGGCAGCCAAGCCAGTGGGGTAAGGAGGGGAATCTGTCTGTGTGAACCCTGCTTGATACCATGCAGTTTTAACAAGGCAATTAATGTGGCAATTACTGGCTAATGAGCATGCTGTCTCCAGGTAAACAGTCTCCACTACAGGCTGGCATGGCCAAGGAAAGAGCACAGCAGGCAAAGATGGGTGATGGCTAGTAGGGAGACCACAGCCATGAATTTAGGGTGAGATGCTTTGGTGTTATCAGCTGAAAGCACCAGGAGGTTTTGGGGAATGCAGCAGCAGAACAAAACATACAGCAGTGCTGAGTCACACGCTAAACTGGAGTCAAATAGAACTCAAACAAAACCCCCCAAGCAACACAGAAAATAGAATACAACAAAGAAAGGCAGACAAGAATACAAGAATACAACAAAGAAAGGAACAGGCTTCCCATGATGTGGGGTAGGTTCAGGTGGGACCCAAACAACCCTGGGCCCACCCCAGAAGATGCTCCCTATGGCAGATAAAGATGAGAGATGCAGGATTGCTAACTGGGTTATGATACTTCCAATCTTTCTTCTGTTAAAGAAGTACTGCTGTGGGGTAGTCTCATGCTCTGGCTACCTCTGAAGGGAAAAAAAGCAAAGCAAGTCCAAACACTAGTAGTTCCAAGGTAATTCCGAGGAGAGTGTGCTTGAATTCCAGAGTACAGCCAGCAGGGAAGGGCTCCAAGGAGCAGAGAAGCAGCAAGGTGGTACCCACCAGGACTCAGAGGCATTGCACACCAAATGTTCTCTGCTTTGGGTCACACTAAAGGAACTAGGGCCTTGGTCCCTTGCCCTGCCCCAGGAGCCACAACTAGGAAAGCAAGACAAGGCAAACACATGCAAAAACAGCATTTCACACATTTTTCCCCTTTTCAAGAGCCTGTGACATGCTATCTTGGGATTTTCACAGTCCACGATGATGCCTGGGCACTCCAGCTTAATCCCAAAAGTCGAAAAGAAACTTAAACATTGGAATAAATAAATAGCAACACTACCCTGCAGAGGGTATTATAGCATTAATTTCAACAGACAGATGGTGTGGAGGGAGAAGGGCTATGTACAGAAGAGTGGAACCAGGAGCTGCATGTGAATTCTTGGCCCTGACATTTCTATACACTGAAGTATCTCCCTCTCCCATGGAAAAGAAAACAAAAACAAAATAAAAAATAAAAAATCAAATGCAAAATAAAAACAACCCCCATAACTCACAAAAAACCAAAACAAAGCAACACAAACAAACAAACAAAAACCCACGAAAAAAGCCCCAAACCCCTCTTTGCACCTTCCATTTGCATCAGCAACAGGGCTAGAAAAGTGGTACCACTGACGAGCAGGAGCCCAGGGTTTGCCACAAGCTGATCAATTAGATCTTTCTCAGAGGAGGTGCTGCAGTGGTAAAGTTGTTTCTTGCTGTCCAAACTCACTGAAAAGCCCCAGTAGTGTTTTGGCAGCCCCAGACCCCTGGTGGTGCCATGCTCCAGGGCGGAATGCCAGGGCCCAAGGCACTAAGCAGGAAAGAGCAGCGCACCCGGCATCATCTTTCTCCTATGGATCAGTTAAGTTCATGTGCCATCTGACTGGACAATACACAGAAGCAAGGAAAAATTATGGGCACATGCCTAGATCTCTGACTGCCATAAATCTGTCATTTTATTGCAGTAATCTGTCATGACAGTGGTTTGCCTGCAGCTATTCCATATTGTGGCACAACCCCATCAGATCTCAGCACCCAAAGGAGCCAGCACAGGGCATGAGCAGGAGGCACCCCCTGCACAGTCCTCAATCCTGCACCCCAAAACCAGGTCAGGGGGATGGCATGCATGAGGATGCACTGCCCAAGCGATGCCCTCTACCCAAGGCAGCTGCCTTTTCCACCACCTTGACTGCCCCACACCCTGGCTGCCACACCGGAGGTCCTGCTATTCCCATGGCACTGCTTTTCCCTGGTTTCCCCCTCACCCTGCAGCCCCCTAGCCCCAAGAAGACAAGGCAGTGCTTGTGCCAGCCTGGAGCATTAGGGAGTCAAAAACTAGTTTTACCAACACTGTCGAAATAACTGGATTCATCTCTGGGCATATGGCGGTATCTTCAGGGAGAGAGGAAGCCACTGCTGCCTCCTTGCCAAATTCCTAGTATTTATGGAGTATTTACATGTTGTGCATCTCAGGTTTCTCCTCTCTCTCTGGCTGCTTGCTGTGGCAGGATGACGCAGCCCGGCTGGCAGGGACCAAAGATACCCTGCCCACAGCCCTCACCACACTAACTACAAACAGGCAGTTTTAGCTATCTCAACCTACAACCATTTTTTTCCCAGATTCAAGCAGAATAGCCAACAAAATATTAGCCACTTCTAATGCATCCATAAAACACTACAGCTTCCTCCTTGAGACCACAACAGAGTCCAAGGAGAGTTTAGGAGAGAAAGAGCCCACCACAGAGATGGGTTTCTCATCCCTGTTCAGAGATTGCTCTGAAGAACTGTGAAGGACACAAACACAAAAGCATAGCTATGTATTTTTTAAACACAGGAAAAATGCTTTGCAAGAGGTGCCAGCTTCACTTTTGAAGTGAGCAGGGAAAATCTATCAGCCAAATGACCTTTGGTGCTGGATAGCCCCCACTTCCACTAAAAAAAATCATACCACCCTTGCTGTCAGAAAGGAAGCAGAAAAGATAAAAACAAAACTGAGTGGACAAACTCACTGACTGCCTGGGCCCAGAAGCTGGGGAACCAGAATAGATTTCTTACAGAGCCTAACTTTCATTTGGGCTTCACCAGAACGACTTGCCCAGCCACCCCACGTGGCGGCTCATGCCGCAGCAGGAAGGGGCTGCGCAGGCAGGGAGGCAGCCGGCAGGAGCTGCAGCTGACACCAGCCAGGAGGAAGGTTCAGCCTCACCAACACAGCCCTTGCCTTCCTTTGAGGTGATGCGCGCACAGAGACTGGCTATCCTGTAAAATTGCTCTTCCCTCCCAACCTGCAGCCCCGTGTTGAAACGCAAACATTGAAAACAACACTCTGAAACGCTCAAAACCTCAAGTGAGGCGCAAGCAGCTTTCGGCATCATCAAATGAAGAACCATGAGCACAGGCTGTTCCATGGGAAGACAAGGAGAAGCCAGCAAGCACACTGCGCCCCGAGGCACCTCCTCGACCCAAAGCTCCCTGTCTGAGCTGTCGTTAGCCACGGACTCCATCTGCCCAGCCGTCCATCCCCAGGACCCAAACCCGTTCCAGAGACACAGTTTCAGACATGAAGGAATTACAGCTGAGTACCTTCCAGACAAAATGAACACTGCCATGTTGATGTAACCATTGGCAAGCACAACTACGTTTACTTTGAACTGAAAAAAAAATCACTCGCATTCCCAAACTGAAGCCAAGAGCAATTTTGCCAATATATCCAGAAAAAGGATAGTCTTATGTCTCCCAAATATTTCCAGAAGATATTATGGAGGGCTTGGATCTCTATTAAAGTGTGACAACAGCATAAAAATATATCACAATGATTAAAAGAAAATACATATATCCTCTCAATAGTACATTTTTGAAAAGGAGCCAGCTGGCATACAAATAGGTGATGTATTGAACAGGTTACAAACAAATACATGTTCTAACAAAAATGTTTGTAACTTTTTCCACTGAGCATTTAAAATATATTGACAGCAGTAATTACAATGCTCTTTGAATGCTCAACAGAGAGGGCGGAATTTCAAAAAATCCACTTTCCAAAGACTGCATAAAATTGTGTGCCAGTAAGCGATGTTGGACAACAACTACATACTTTTTCATACATACACACTTATTATAAGTATTAATTTATATTCATAAATACATATTCTTTATACATATTTTTCATATATACATAAAATACACACATATAGAAACAGGTGTTATTTAAAGTTAAGAAGTAGAATTCTATAATGTCAGAAATAAAACAAATTGCAGATTAAATTCAAAAGTCATGAATCTGCCTGATGTAAGAATGGGAAAAACTTCTGCTCCAGACCTTTCTTTTGTGTTAAAATCTGCACATGGTCTGTGGTACCAGTTTGGTTTAAATTCTCACTAAGTGTTTTCATAAATGGCATTTCACTCTTGCTATCAATCTGAAAATCCATCTGGCTGACAAAGGCAATCAGAAGTTAGTGAAGAACTCTCCCAAGCTCCTTCCAGCAGGGTGGAGGCAGAGACTTGACTTTGAAGCTCGATGAAGCCTCAACATTCACAGGGCAGCTGATATAGTTCAGTAAATAGATTAACCTTCTCTACGAATTTCCTTTTGTTTCAGTTACAGCCAAGAGGAAAGTGTCTTTTCCAACACAAAATCTTCAAAATCATCAGAGGGAATTCCAGCAAAACAACTTTTTTTTTTCCCCCAGACATGTTTTTCCTCATCTACACTTCACAGTAATGCTCAGCTTCCCAAATAGAATCAAATATTATTCTTAGGAGTCTTCATGAACTACTCGTAGATGCCTTCATGTACTGATCCCTCTTTCCAACACAGACCCACTCCTGCCCAGTTCTCCCTGTCCCCTCCCTCATCTGTAAGCTGAAGAAAGAGAAGGAGATAGGGTGACTTCAACCTCCAGCCAGTCTCAGCATCGAGTAATGTTCATCCATGCAGATCTAACACACCCCCATCTACATCAGGGCACAGCAACCTTGCATCCATCCCAGCTGGGAAGATGGAGATTTCAGATGTGCACTGAGAACAGACGTGCTACCAGGGAACACTCCAATGAAACACAAAACTTCCCTCCCACCTGGGTTTAATTCCCACCTCTGCAACATCCTACAACCAACAGAAGTAGCCTAGAAACTGCTAAATACTAGCATGGGTATGACAGACTTCTCTGGAGCAGGGGAAATGAATTAAAAAGTCCCTCTTTCTCTTCCTTGTAGCAGTTCTCTACTGATGTTCATGAGAATCTGCAAATGATTCAGACAGCACCACTCACCAGCAAGATCAGCTCTGCCAATTATTGCTATACTTTTCTATTAAATTTAGGAAACCCCTGAGAGGCTGAGACTGTCACAAACTGGGAGGTGAAATTAATTCACCAAGTAAGAAAAGTTTTTAGGAAACTCTTGCCAGCGTGCTGGCTTGAACCCTCACTGGAGACAGACTGTGGGCTCCACCAACACGAACAGAATCCTAGCAGACCTGTGTATTTTCCACAGTGGAGCATGGCACAATTAGCAGCATTAATGGACAGACTGTTCATTTAATTCAGTTTTTTGTTCCACAAATAAAGCCCTCTGTCTGTTTTTTATTTGGTTTTATAAATTAACCTCTTTCTTTTCTCATTAAGTAAACAATAAATGAAGGATTACTCTGTGGGAAAGACGCAAGTGCAAAGGGCAGCGCTTTTATACTGCTGCAGCTATTTCCTTTCATGCTTCCAAATAACTCTGCTCTAGAAGGCAGAAAATCATTGACGTCTAATCATTTATTTAGTAAGATACACTGTTTTCTTTTAGCTTAGGGAAACTTGTGGCTGGAAAGCTCTGCTGAAAGTTGGTCTGTTTATGAATGGCCCCTGGTCCTTCAAACAGTGATGGAGAAGCTGTTTGTGGGCACTGGACATCAAGCAGCGGTGCAGCACAGTGGAGGACACCACAGCCTGGTGTACTTTGCTATTTGGACCTCAAGTTCCTGTCAGTCTCATCACAGGATTTTCCATCTTCACTGTACCTCTGACACTAGGCAGCCATGCAGCTGAGGATCACAGAGGGCTGGCTGAGCCATAGCTAACTCTGAGGTGGACCTTTCCAGAGGATACTTCACTGCTGGTTTGTTTGCCTCAAGGGCACCTTCTGGGTCTGACTGTCCCCCACTCTCCCTCTGTGGGTGGCAAAACAGTCATGTGCTGGGATCTTGATGAGAAAAGCTAAGCTTTACAGCAATAAAAACAAATTTTCCCTTCATTTCTCCCCTTTTAAAGCATAACAGCAGATTGACAGAAACGGCCATTCACCTCTGCTCAGTGCCTATGGGACAACCTCAGAGCACTGGGTGTGGAGACAGTGAAATACTGGAGCAAGACCTGTGGAGGGCTGCTAAGGTCAGGGGGCTGCAGACAGGACAGGAGGGTGTAAGAGGCTGGGTGGATTTCCCTTGGAGGACTACAGGAACAGGGCAAGAGACAACAGACACAAACTGAGCACAGAAAGCTCCAGTTGGATTAGGAACAAAAAAACCCAACAAAACTACAATGAGGGTAGTGAAGTGTTTGAGCAGATGAGCCAGAGAGGCTGTGAAATCTCCATCTGGGAGCAGCTGGCTCTTGTTGGCCCTCAGCAGGCTGTTGGACCAGATGATCACCAGCAATCCTTTCCAGCGTAAATTATTACTCTGTAATGCTGTGATCAGGTTTTGAAAACAAGGAAGGTTCTGGCGCTACATGCACAAGCAGATCTGGCTCAGTCAAAGCTGAGAGCAGTAGCCAAAGAGTAGTTACCTCCTCTGCCTTTTCAAAATCTCTCTCTTCAAAATGCAACAAACCTGAAGATGTTTACAGAATCTTATTCCTGTGAACTTACCCTTGGCCACTGCTGAAGGCTCTTGGCACTGGTATGGCCCTCAAAATGGGCTGCCTTATGCCTCTGCTGCCAATGGCATGCACTGCATGACACCTGGGGACAACTTCTCTTTTCATCTCACTAGCAGGAAAAGCCTTGGCATGACATAGATTGCACCCATGTGTACCTAATGGCGAGCAAGTAACGTGAGTGCAAGGAGCTGTGCAGTCAAAAAGAGCCTTTGAAGTAACACAGCCGTGACACGGGTATGCAGTCGCTCTGCGTTCTCTTTTCAGCGCTGTATGTCCTTTGCTGCTGCAGCACACTGTAAGTCTGGAGGTGCTAACAGAGAATTGCAAGCCAGTCTCACCTGTAGCAACCCCTCTCCATATTCAGGCTAAACTCTGCTGCCAAGTCTGGCTCCTGTGATACAGATGCAGCAGCATCTTCAAAAACCTCCAATGGACAAAGGTTAGTGAGAAAACATACTGCAGACCTCACAGATACAGTACCAAACACAGAAACTCAACCAGTGCCCAATCCACATTTGTCTTAGGCCTTCCACAGCACTGAGGATGAAGAGATGTTTCCTGTCACCAGCCTCCTCAGTGAGGTTCCTCTAACAGCAGCTCTGCTGAGCCATGGACCACCACCACTGGCAGATGAAGGCCACGGGATCCTGCAGGCAAACTGCCTCGTCCCTAGAAAGCCCCATTTCTCCAGAGGCCAGCACACTGAAAAGTTTCTCATAAACCTTCTGCTTTCCAGGCTGGGCAACAACTCTGTGCTGCACTCCTCTCCAGATGCAAAAAAACTTTCTTATTTAATTAGATCTAAAGGAATTTTGGAATTTTGTTTCAGTAAGAACAATTAACCAAGAGCACTGTATCCTACTGCCCTCATTCTCACTTCATCAATCTTTGTGTCACCCAGAGATTTTATCAGAAATAATTTTATATTTACTTCCATATCACTGCCAAAAAATGATGAATAGCATGAGGGTTCTGACTGATCCCTGCAGAGTTACATTAAAAAATGTTCACAGTCAATAAAGATTCCCTATTGACAACTACTTTTTGAGCTCTGTCAGTTACCAGGTTCTTAATACATTTAAGATATGCTTCAGTAAAAGCATATAGTACTAATATTTTAATAATAATGTCATGTGGAATAAAATCAAACGCCTTACAGAAGTTAAAGTATATTATATCTACACAGTTATCTTATCCCCCAAACTTGCAATCTTATCAGATAAATCAGGTTTGTTTGACAAGACATATTCTCCAAAAAAGAATGTTGAATGGCATTAATTATATTCCCTACCTTTAATTCTCTAAATCCTCTCTCAGTTCTATTCTTTTGCCTGGGATTGATGTCAGGCTAAGCTGCTGGCAGTTACCCGGGATCTTCCTCTTGCACAAGTTCTCTCATTGTGAATTTCCAAGAGGCTTAAGAAGTTAACAGAAGCAGACCAAAGATCTTCTGTATCAGCTTCTTTTAGGATTTTTGACCAAAATTTATCCATACTCACTCACCAGGAAATGTTTAAGCACTACTCCACCATATAGCACAGACTGAACTAGGGGTGCTGTGACAGAACACGTAGCTCTCCCTGGACTTCACCACGCACAGCAGGGTCAGTAGACAGAGACTGTATCAAACCCAGACCTCTGTCTTCAAGTCACCCAGTCCACACAGAACAGGTCCAAGCTGTCTACAGTATCTCCAGCAGTGCCCAGCTGAGGACTGTGATCAGCAGTTTGAGTCTTCAAGCACAGTAGAGCTTTCTCTTGAGTTGGGAAAGCAGCAAAGGAGTCTGGGGCTAACCTCCCAGGAATTAAGGGAATCTTATCTAATAATACATAAAACTCACCTACCACAACAGATCCTAGTATTGCATCCTCAGAAAGGACCTGACAGATCAATGCATTTTGCTGAAAAGCCCTCCTCTGCTAAAGGATAATTCATCTGATGTAAGAAGGTGGTGCTCCAGATAGCTGGGACACACACCAGACAGGAGCTTTATAAATACCATCCTAGGCAATACAGGGCCAGCGTGTTTGCTCCAGTAAGTGTTGTTAAAATAGGAAATATTTACTTGTTTAAATAAAACTCTTCTAGTAGGAGGTACAGCCACAGATCAGTGAGAAGCATTAAACATGCTTATTCCACCTCACCCATTAACTATTTTTAATTTTTAAGCAAGTTATTAGACCTACTATAATATTATAAATATTGTATTACTCATTCAAAAAGATTAAACCATCTCAAAAAAGAGAAGATATTCTTGTTGCTGCTTTAGTGGCTCTTTGTGATTGGCTACCTTGCTTCTCTACCCTTCCACACTTCTCTAGGACACCATCATGGATTATACTGAGTGCCCTCAGTTCCTTTTCATCCTAAGGGACAGCTGAAATGCCCAGCATCGAGCAGAATCAAGTTCTGAACATATCCTAGCTAAGTAAAATGACACTGCGAGCGTGTTTGGGCATTACACCTGTGATCTGTATCACGTAATCCAAGACGCTGTGAAGCACTGACCTCTGCCTATGGCTGCACTGGTCACCTGGGCTCCAGGGGAGAGGCAGAGCAACATTCCCAGAGGCAATCATCTGGTCAGAAGCACTCCTTTGGCTGAGCCAGTTTGTGCCCTTAGTGCTCATTTCTCTCTGGGGTCTGTGAAGGGGTGCTGCCAGCTTGCCTGCATGGCTGTGTGCACCCATCCCTACCAGCCAGGTGAGCCCCACTGCGCAGGACAGACGGCTGGGCTGGAACACCTCCGGCATCTGTCATAAAGATTCTAAGCTAACAGCTTACCTGCACCTACTTCAGGGTAGTTTCTTCTAATATAAATCCATTTAAGATGGGAAACAGTCTTTTTGGTTTTGTGTTTATAGAACATGGAGTAAAGGCAGGATCACAGATCATAACCAGGCTCACCAAGAGTCTTCACAGTGCCAAGTAATGATGTACTCGTTAGGACCAGCACTGGTAAGGGTGAGCGTGCCACCCTGCCCAGACCCCACCTGCCATTCTTTTCAGTATGCAGCTTAGAGCACATTCCCATTTGACTCTTCAGTGAAGGAAAAAAAAGAAAAAAAAAGAAAAAAAAAAAAATTTATCTAACCATGGGAAGGAAAGTCTCTCTTTGTGAGGACCCATAAGCAGCAAAGCATTACCTCTGTCAAAAGAAGTGGGACCCACACCTGCTATATTTGGCTAACAAGATGACAAGACAAATCTCATAATTAGGAATAAATATGAGAAGAGTTGTGCTCAGACTGGGACAGGAACCACTTGCTCCCCAATCACACTTTCGACTGCAATAAATGTTTCTCCCCAGAAACCCGTGAATCACTCAATTAAAATCTTAATATGTAGCATTTTGCTGTTATCCAGGCTCCTGTCTGGTAAATATGATGTTAGTTTTTCATAGTCCCCATTCATTTCCTGACAAATAAGCACACCGGCATTCCAAAAACCTTTGTTCTTTTGAACCTCAGGCATCCAATGCGCCACTTCCAGGTTCTTTCTTCTGCCACCCTGTGCACAGCCATTTTAGGAACAGCACAGGCAAAACCAACAGCTGTCTTTGAACAAAGCTCCACCATCCAGGTGATAGAAGTTATCAATCTAGAGCTGAAGGACTTTAACAAAATGAGTAAGAAAGAATCCTTGCAAGGTGGAAGAACAAAGAGACAGAACAGCAGCTTTTCAATCAAGAGCCACACACTATATGCTTTAGGAAATAACAAGTTCAATAGCCATAATAGTTGATAAATAGCTTGCCACCAGAAAGTGCATTTGAAATAACACATAATTGTCACATATATAAGCCCAGAGTAAGGAAGAGCCACGCTACCATCCCACATGCAGCTCAGTGCTGCTGCAAGTTTTCCCTGCCTGCCCATACAAACACCGTGTCTCAGAGGCAGTCCCTGCTCCCCCCTGAGGTCACGGGCACATGGACCGAGTCACCCCAGGACACAGATGCCAGAAACAGCTTCACAGCAGCTGCATGCCCACAAATAGCTGCGACAGAGGGAGCAACACAGATTAAGCAGAGCAATGTTTCTTGGGCTGGAGCAGATTTTTCTCAGTTTAAGGGGCTGCAAAATTTTTTCCCTTTAGGAGAACTGGTGCTTTCCCAATACCCCTTTTATGTTTCTATACCCTAATTTGCAGTGGTCGAAGAACCTGATACAGCAGCGCCTGCACCAGCGCAGCGCCTGCACCAGCACAGCCCCTTCTGCCTTCCTCAGGCTCTCAGGTCTTGCTCTCTCTACATCACTCACGCAGATCCAGATCCAGCAGAGCACACGTTCCAGTTTCAATCTGTCAAGAAGTTCATTAGTTTCAATAGGCCTATAAAAAGATTTAAAGTACATTTGTAACTGCTTTCCTGAATCAAACCCTAAGTAAAAAGCATGTCAACATAAATAAATGCACCAGAGGCAGACCATGAAAGATATCTGTGATTGCACAGGTAGGACTTTGTGTGAGCTTTTCAGCAGGATTTAGTCCAACCATTGTAAATGTGCAAGAATTTTAAATTCATCTTTGAGAACAAGATTGATGCATCTTCTAAAGGAATCCAAACAGTGAAAAAATGCATTCTATAATAATTAATTTTTCCATAAAATTAAGGAGACACCATCAAGTCCTATTTGCCATCAAAATGTTGGTTTTGCACAACATTTTTCAACAGAAAGAGCCCTCTGATTCCTCCAAAGGCTTCTTAGGCCGCAACCCAACGTTGCCTGGCCCACTGTGTGTGTGGCCGGGTGTCCTAACGCTGATCAACCACAGGACAGGGAAGCACAGCCAATGTGGAGGTCAGACCTGGCCATGCCAGCTGAGCCAAATTCAGGAACAAAATAAACTACCGAAGAGAGAGAGGGAGGTCAGTGACACATACAGCACTTGCTGAGCTCCGACAGTGCGTGGTTTAATTTGTTACTACAGATAAGAACCTTTCTGAAAAGGAGGGAAAGATTCTGCTGGCAATATGGCTTTAAGAGCCTGATGGAGGGGAAGAGCAACACCATCAATGTGAACGAGCTCACAGCACCTGCTCCCAAACCAACATAGTCAACCAAATTAACAGTTTTAACGAGGATGGCACAAAATGCATTTTCTCCAGGCCCGGCACGAAAGCCAACCATTGAGAGAGTCGACATGCCCCCAGCAGCTGAGCCCATGCCCGTGCCCTGCGTGCGCAGCGGATGCGGTACCGTGAATATATTGTAGCTCAGCTAAAAGCGGAGCGGGTGGCAGGACATCCATCTTCCTCCGGGAAGGTTGCTGGGCAACTGGCAAGCTTTCGGCTGGGCGCTGACGTCTGCGCGCACACACGCACCTCCTCCATCTTTTGCAACTAACTTGATTTTGATGGATTAACATAAGATGAAAATCTACTGAGCTTCTCTCTCTCCCCAACACACAGGGTTCATTAAGGTACAAAGGAAAATACGATAAAGCATCGACTTACAATGCATGCAGAAGACCATGCAAAGGACAGCGCAGGCACTAATGATATCAATGTTCTGAAGTGATCCCTTATTCTATGGTAGAGAAAAACAGGTTTCGTTTCTAAAACTCTCATAATAATAATAAAGCATAACACACACCCAAACTGTGATTCTTTTGGATCCTTTGCTGTTTTACATCCTTCAGAAATGCTGTCTATTTTTTCACTGCTCCTTGTCAAACAATGTTTTAAGATTATTTTCTCTCACCTGCTGGAGACACACCACTGGGACACAGAAGTTCCCTCTAATCCCATCCAGCCAGGCATTTATACCACTCTTATTAGCTTGGTATCCCAGTACCCTACTGAGCTGCATTATCATTAATTGTTTCTCAAGTGTTAGCCACAGGCTCAGCTTTACACAGTACAAAGCAAAGATGCGATCCCTGCCCCAAGGAGTTTTACATGCTAAACAGATGGTTAATGACAGCAACGTAATGACAGCCTTTGGACTGGTAGGGGATAACATTTATGGAACAGGGAATAAATTAGCGGCGATTCACGACAAAATGCACTTGCTTTTCCTGGAGAAAATCTGGGGAAGACTGTTTTCCACAATAACCTAGAAATGTGTACTGGGCTTGAGACCCAAAAAATCATAACCTCAGTATTTTTTGCAAATGAGAAGCTTTATTCTAACAGAATTTTTTTATGGAAAAACCGATCAACCTTCTTTCACCAAACACACACATGGTGTTCTGTCAGAAAGGAGGAGAATTTTAACCGAAAAAAAATATTAATGTTAAAAAACAACAAATGGTTTAGTAACCCCTGAGCTTACAAAAGTTCTTTAAAAAAATATGAAAAGACAAAATTGAAAACAACTGAAGTGCTGAATGGGAATCAGAGGTTAAGGTGTCAGGCCATGCCATCGGGTGAATGCCTTGCTGAGGATACAGTGACACACAAGGCTTTGGGCAGGTACAAATAAAGAGCTGGGCACAACACAGCAGCTTTAAGGACAAGAAACCCAGACCAGCAAGGCCAGTGAAGGAAACTGATGAAGATTCCCCTCCACATATGCATTATTTATTTCTCCAAGATTAGCATCCCATGCAGTGTAGGCTCTCCCAGGCAGCAGCAGGGACAGCACTGCTGGGACTGTGCTGGGGGGACATGAACAGCCACCATCCAGGCTGGGACCAGCAGAAGGACAGGGCTGGAGGCTGCTGAGTGGCACCTCCCACTGCCTGCCTGACAGCAGGGCATTGAGCTCAACTAACTAATTCCAATTAACTGGAGCATTTCTTGTGCCCCTAACATCTGGCTGGGACAGGGCTCAAAACAGCATTTCTGCACTCCTGACCAGCCCACGCCATTGGTTTCAATACACATATGAGAGGACGGACAGCTGAGAGACCACAAACCCACAGAGCCCAACTTCTGGAGTGCCCCGTGCTCAGCAATGCACGAGGGTGGGACAAGCAAGGTAGGGGCAGTTTGAAATCTTCTGATGTGACAGAATGCACTCTGTTGTGTTTTACTGCTACTGACACTGGTGTTAGTATCTTCAGTGCTAGAAAGCTGTTCATAATTTGGGTAGCACACTGCATGGAGTACAGGGTATTTCTGTATGATTTCTACAAGTCTGTTCTCAATTTTACAGTGGAAGCACATAAAAATATATTTTCTACTCTGTTTTGCAGTGTAACGCATGGTTGATTTTCTTTTCTCTGCCTTACTGTGACCTTCTGGTATTGGGCAGGCTGCACCAAAGAGACTTCCCCACACACAAGTCCTTTCCTGCATTCTAGAAACACATTTTCAGTTTTTGACTTGACAATAACTCACTCTGAATTCCCCTGTGAACTTCACAGGTCTTTAGACAAGACACTAAAGTAGGAGCTGTGCAGAAAAGGCTTCTTTTGGGTGGTGGAAGATGTAGGTTCAGCTACCTTTCAGTTTCATTTCCCAGTTCTAGCCCTCCATGTTTGAGAAGGCTATTAAAAGACACGGTTCCTTTTTCCTTTCCAACTCAAGTATTTAAGACCTTGCAGCTCACTGAAAGCCAGAGAAACTCAAACATTTGTGCCATTTCTAAACAGGCCTGTATAATTTCTACGTTAGCAGCTAACACATGCACATCCAAGGCAGGTAAAGTATCTCCAAAAACAATGTCACAGAAAATAAACCCTCAACAATTACATGAAGACTAAGAAAGGTATGACCATGGAGCATTTAAATCAGGAGAGAACAGAACCTTCAGCCCAATTGGATAAATACCTTTAAAAGTCCCAGTAACTTCAATGCAAATTTAACTTAGAACAGCTCTGAGACAATTTAAAAATGAATTTGTGAACAGAATAATTGATACGACTCTTGGGTCCTTATTTCTGTGTGCTCACATAATGGCAATTAAAGCTAAGCACCTTTGAACGGCCTCTAAACAAGCACATGGAAATCTAGGAGAACCTTTGAGTGGGGATTATGCATTAACCTAATGTTCATAATCATGCTCAGAAAGTTTCTCTTTCAAAGCTTGAAACAGAAATGTTAATAATCTCAGGCAAATAAAAAACCTTAAGCTATTGCAAAAGGCAACTTTTGAATCAAGTATATAATAGGTAATAAAACTTCAAAGGATTCATCACTCGCTGCAATTAAAATGCCCAACACAGATTTTTAAATAGCCTTCTCATGTCTGAGGAAACTTTTTTCCTCCAAGTAAATAGCTGAACTCAGGTGAGCACCAGATTTTATTTTAGGAATAAACACAGGCTTTCATCTGTGGTGCAGTGAAAAGAGCACAGCATCACAGACGAATGCAGCAATCAAAGCCAGTTCCACCTTGCCTAATTTTGCTCTTTAAGGGTTCAAAGCATCAATCCTCCTCTTCGAAACCTTCAAGTATGACCAGTGAATGCAAAACAATGAACAGCTTACATGAGAGTAACAAGAAGACTCTAGGAAAAAATATTACCCCCTCCTCAATTTCCACACAATTAACTGTAAATCTTCCGTATTTTGGAAGAAGAGAGGATGTCTGTCTACAGCATGATGACAGACATGAGCCACAGACCGGAGCGCACACTAACAATTTCTCCCTCGGTTGCCTAGAAGAGGCAAAAAAAAAAAAAGAAAAAAAAANCATCCTTTTGTAACTGTGGTTTTACAATGAACTGCCAAACAAAAAGCAAGCAGGCACCTCCCTGTCAGATTTGACAAAACACCCTGAAGTCTAAGTCTTATCACCACAACTGCCAATTACATAGTCCTCAGTGCTGCAACCAAAATGCATTGACTCCTACAGACCCAGGCAGGCAAAATCACCTTGTTTGACTACAGTCCCCAAGCTGGAGAAGCAGAGGATGCACCTTTGGGATGGGAATATTTTGTGATTGCCTTACCCTATGACTGGAAACAACTGCAGCATGAGGGCAGGTCTCGAGGACCAAGTCAGTAACATGTAGGCCCACAAAAAATCCGTGATGGATGTTCCTTTCACAATACACAGAGAAATCATAGTAGAGCAGAGGAATGAGCGGAAACGTTATAATGAAATCAAACTACAAAAAACAGAAACTGCATGGTATTTATGGCAGGAAGTCACCTACATCAGCCTGAAGGGCTTATTTAAGAGTGGTCCTACTAACAGCTGAACTAGCTTGAAGTCTTCCACTCAACACAATTTAGGCATTCCTTATTTCCACTCAAGAGTTTCAAAAACCTCCTCTTCTGTAGCACAAATCTGAAGAACTGAAGGGAATAAAGAGTCTCAAACACCACATCCAAAATCACTCCAGCTTATTTGATGCCTTTAATTTTAAAGGAAAAAACCCAACTTTATTTCCAAATCACTTTGCACTTAGTGAACTTTCAGTATAATAGTATCCTTTATCTTCAAACAAGGTCAACTTTATCCCTTGTAACCTGACCAAAAATAAAACAGAATCAAACTGGTGCTCTTGTTCTTTAAAGACAGAAATCTGAGCGTGATCATTTCCTTTCTTTCATTAGGAAAAGAATGCATATGTTGGGCATAGGATGAAAACATAACAACGCTTAGATCTGGGGAGAAAACAAGAAACAAAACCAGGGCAACAGGAGCAATCAAGAAAACAAAACTTAGAGAACTACATTCCTGTGGCCTTACAGTCTCTTACAGAGTATCTAACAGAGCTGATGAGGTCAACCTACCACAGATGATCTCAGGATCCTCAAAAGTCATTGAAATCCTTCATTTGGACCAGGATTTTATCCCAGTCTCTAATAACAAACATCTTCTTTACAGATGGCCTGAACAGAGGTTTAAGTCACTACCTACCCCATCTCCTCAAATGCTACTTCAGCTAGAAAAAAAAATCCATGGACAAATAACACCTGAAAGCAAAACCTCCCATGGCCAGGCACAGCAGTACCAACAGTTCCCAAATGTGCTCCTCTCCCTTTCTGCTGAGTAGAGAGCAATGGCTCATGAGTGATCACAGCCACTTACCTGGGTACACATATTTTCAATGGGTTTGTGCTCCAGCTTTACTTGTGGACTTCTGGAAATCCCTGCTTTGCCCTGGACCTGAAGCAGCACTAGCTGCAAAACCAGAGCATGTGTGCCCACCAGCATGGACCTGCCTCCAGCTGCAGGCAGCTTCCTGAGAGAAGGACAAGTCTTGCAGCGCCAACTCTTCACAAACACCCAGCACATCTGGATTTTGCTCCAGGTGTGCCACAGCCTGCTCCACCTGGAACATTACAATCCCCATCTGCTGCATAAGGGCAATTGCTTTGTGAAGTGACAAAAAATCCTGTCGATGTCAGGATAAAAAGCAACTTCCTAATCTTTTTCCTTTACTATTGATAATGACATCAATGTTCTTCTCATGAAAATAAAAACCCACAAAGTCTTCATACTACAGCTTTGTTAAAGAACAATGTTTAAAACCTGAAGACTCTAAGTTTGAAGATGCACAGCAAACACATCAGGTGTAAATGCAGACCGTGCCTTACGTCAGCAGACACACTATGCCAACAGATACACACCAGCTGAAGAACTGATATAAGCATATGTTTAAATCTCTGAAGAGAGAGTCCTAGACCAAAACAGAACTGTAGGAGAAGCTGTTCCCTCTCCGAAATGGCACTGTGTAGGAAGAAAATGCTTCTTGCTATGTTAAAACATCTCTACATTCTTCCTTCTTGTTTTTCGTATACTTTCAAAACAAGACTTCTATACAGAATGGTGCAGGCAGAACTTAATACATTAAAACATAAACAGTTTTCACCTCAGGAGCAGTTGTAGATCAGTACGTGTATGGTGGCACTGAGCTTGCAAAACTCGCTCAGACGAACTCCTGACTACGCGCACCAGCAGCTTGCCAAAGAAAGGCTATTGAAGCCTTTTATAGCCATTCAAGCAACAAAAGGACACCCCTCTATACACAATCATCACAGCCTGGCTTATCAAAGCACTCCAGAGTCTTAGTGCTCAGCATCCTTATTTTTTAGCAATTATTGTTCTGATGAGTAACCCTTGGGCAGTGTCCAAGAATAAGGGGAATTTCTGCTGTGGAATGCCTGGAGTGCTCCTTCTCCGCTAAGTGAAGCAGTAAAATCAGTGTGTGGATGTGTACAGAAACAACACAACCCACCTCCCTTCCAGTCGTGCCCAAAGAGGTCACAGGGCGAAAAAGCAGCCCGCCTGGGAGCGGCCTCTTGGGTGTCTCGGGCTAAGCGATGCACCACGTAGAACTAAAAGCAGGCAGCCCCTGTCTACAGGTACCTGAGCATTGGCCGGCTTTCCCTGAACCAGCACAGGAAAAGGAGCTGGCTCTGAAGGCACATTTACTAGAAGAACCAATGCTGAGCTTTAGCTTTGCTGCAGCGACTGGTGAAATTCAAGGGCATCTGTCTACAGGGTTGCAAAAGCTGCTAACTAGATACTAACTCGGCACTAACCAGGAGATAAAAACTCTTATCATGGTCCATGCTGACAACTAAACTACTGTTTGGCCCAGGATTAATGAATATAATAGTTGACAAGACCAATTGGAGATTAATGGCCTGTAACTGCTTGGCTACCTTGCACTCTATAGGGTCAAGCACATTAATGTCAGTAGAGAAATAGTTTTTCTCAACTCAGTGCTAGTACTACAAGGACCCATGAACTTGGAGATATGAAGGACAAGCTCTCAGAGCCACTTTCTGTCACTAAGGTCTAGTGCTGGCCGATTCTCATGAGGAAGGGTCCTCCTGCTGGGGGACTTCAATTCCCCCACAGCACACTGCAGAGGGATATCCCGGCATGTGCCACTCCACAGGATTGCATCTGAGGCAGGAGCTTCAGGGCAGCAAAGGCAGCAGCATGAGAGCAGGTCACTCTGCTCCCACCAGGGCAGGATGAAGGCAGCCCAAGACCCAGACAACCACAAGCAGCCCCCTGACCCATCTGTTTGTTGCTTGGCGCATCTTCAAACAGGAGAAAAATACAACCAAAATTTTCCATTGTTCTTGGTCACTGCATTTAACTGTAAAAAATCACTGCTCTAACATTTGCAGAAGTGTGTCTTTTGCTCTGCTTTTCAAATCCAGGGTATTTCCAAGGGGCTCAGGACCTGAGTCCTGAGCAGAGGCCAGGCTCACTGGAGCACCTGCGCTCACTTCCAAATAACTGATGTGCTCAGGCCACACAGCTGCAACACTACAACCTAAAGCAGTAGTTCTCAAATCTGGACATACGTATGCCCAGAGACTCCAGCGCTGCCCAAATTATGGTTAGCAGATTATTCAGCCCCTTTATCTAAGGGGAGAAATAAACCACAGATAATCTGCAGATTAAACTAGTACCACTCTCCCTAAGAAATTGCTTTCTGGAATGAATAGTGAAGGAAAAAAAAAAAAAAAAGTGTGTAATTTATACAGCTCCCAAGGGCAAAATGAATATGCCAGTTGACCTTAAAGGAGTCCAGTAGAAATGCTGAGTAAAATTTTAAGCACAAGATGCTGAGCCTTCTTCAAACCCCTTCAGAGGAACCTTTACCCTACACCTCTTGGTGGTAGCAGAAATTATGTTTTTGAGACATTGTTCATATGCATATTCTGGGTGCAGGCAGGAATATAATACAGGAAAAAGCTGTGCTACCCAATGCCACACCTTTGAACAACAGAACAGTTTGAAATAATCTGTGAATCCTCTCTCTTACTCCCTGTTCCTTACTTTCTCAAATATAAGTATGCAAAGAAAGGCCAGAAGGCAGGGAGAGGGAAGGATGACCCCATGGTGTCTCACAGGGGTCACTTTAATACACACACCGGACAATAAGTTGCTCTGATCCAATGGGAGCAGGAGCCATAGCAGCCAGAACATCCTTTCACACTCAGCATATGCTTGGGAAGCGTTTTGGCCACAGAGGTCATACAGCTTTCAGAGATGCTCCTAGCACTTGGAATGTTCAGCATCCCACCAACTCCTCTCAAGCTCCAGGGCTTCCCACAGGGCCAGCAGCCCCAATGCTGCCACAGTGACCAAAGCTCCCCAACAACCCTGGTTGGTCCCTCCTTGCTACCTCCGGCAACGTTCCTTAAAGAGGACCTGAAAGGAGCGCCAGACATGTGCCATAGGTATCAGCTCCTAAAACATTGCTACCGAGGACACTGGAGCAAATATATGATAGTGTATCAAAGGAAGAAACAGGAGGTAAAACACGGCAGCCTATAAATGCACCTTTTGACAAGTTTTACTTTGCAGTCTCCTCAGCCAACAGTGTTTTAATAAAACATAGTCAAAAAACCCTTCAGCCCACCTCTAAGAGCGGTGGACCACTGGCCATGAGTAGCCATGGAGTAAAGGCGGGTTTCTGTACCCCACACCACTCTTTCTCCCCTTTGAATCCTCACTCGACTTCACATCCCTCCTTGGGGCAGAAACCCTTCCCTCTCTGTGTCTGCAGGACGTACACTGCAGCCAGCCCCAAGCCTCACAGCCTCAATACTACCAATGCTATGCAAGTCCACCATGGCCGTTGGACCCGCAAGAGTGAAATCAGCTCTGTCTAGCCAGAGGAGAGGAAAAAGAGACCAAAACAAAACCCCGAACACATTAGTCCCTGTTAACTGTTCTTTCCAGAAGCATAACATTGAAGGGATTTCAGATATTTCCTGGCAGGGAGATTTTGTGGTGGCTCTTAGCTAAGATCAGCATCAAATCCTTTCAAATACATATACATACACATTAAAAGTTGAGTATTTTACCTTTCCCCTCAAAAGCAATTGCTGCTGTCAAGTGCACCCTTCTATTACAGCCACATGTTCTGTTTAAGAATACCTAATCAGAAAAACATTCAGAGGTATTTAATCATTTTTTTCTTTTCTCTTTAATGACCTAATGTTTTGGTTTGCAACTGCTGCCAACTCATGCTGGGTAGAAATTTAGTATTGTCAGCATTTAATTATTATTTTAACACAGATTTCTCTACCTTCCTACAGTGAAGAAATAGCTAGAAAAAAATGCAGTTATGAGCAGCTTTTTAAGCCATTAGACACCATCCTTGTTATTTAGCTGCACTGGAAATTACCATTTAAGGACACTCAGAGGCTCACTCTGCCATCCCCTGATAGGGCAGATGCTCCTCAGTTTGCAGCTCCAAAGCCAACCACAGGGACAGTGTCCAAGGCACAGCCTGGAGGGACTGCAAACACCTCATCCTGGAAGCTCACCAATCTGGGACATGGCTCACCAAAATATGTGCCAAAGAGCTGGAACACAGAGCACCTGGTTAGTGTTGTACCGTGGGCCATAAATAACAAAACAGACCAGGTTATTTTGTCAGCGTAAAACCCATTTTCCTAATTTTTCCTCTCACTGTCTGAAACGAATAAACTCAATCCTGCAACCTGCAACAGGCTACAGGGGAAATACCTGTGTTGGTCTGCTGCAGACTGAAAGACAGGTTTGTTTCATTAACACAGTGGGGGGCGGGGGGGGAAAGACGTAAAAAACTGATTCTATGAATTTCAAAAGAAATCAAGAGCTGAGCTCACGGAAAGCTCCCAGCATCATGCAAGTGCTGCACTGCGTGGTGCTCTGCAGCCAGGACAGGTGCATGGAGAGCTCTCCTCCCACACTCCCAGTTAGTCTGAATGCCTGCTCCCTGCTCTCCTCCTAAAAAGCAGGATTTAGGCTTTGACCCTCACAAAAACCATTGGAGAAATAAGTCTGCAGCAAAGCAGGGCTTGTGACAGCAAATGTTAAATGATGCAGAGAAGGAAGGGCTGTGAGGACACACGTGGATAACTCTGTCTCCCAGAGCGGATGAAATAGTCAGCCACACACTTATTAAAACAAGCATTAGTCTGTGATAGCAATCGAAGATAACACTAAGAGGTTTGTCACCCAAGGGAAAAAAAAATAGAGGCCAAAACCAGATGCTATTGCTGGACCTGTGTCTATAGAAACCACATTTAACCTTAGCAGAAGATCCAACTACACAGGTGACTCTTTATTTGAGAAACATGAGCAACCTGTTTGGTGTATGCTGACCTTTGCACACAGTCACACTCCTATTTAAAAGAGAAACATGTATATGGAAAATGACAAGAATGGAGGTTAGCAACAGGGAGGTAACAAATTTCTGCAACAGGGAGGTGAAAAATTTCATTTCTCTGATGGCAAAGCAGGGCTCTCTTACACAGCTGGCAGAAATGAAGCATTGCTGTTCTCTACCTGAAAAAAAGAAGAGGATGTGGGATTTAAAATCCAGATGGCCACCATCAATGCAACCTACCTGTGATGAATAAAGAGGCAGCTATTTCATCTGCTTAACATTACCTCTTCCCACAGTGCATTTTAAAGTCACATTTCTGGAGCAAAGGGCATACGCTTAAGAAGCCACATACAAATACAGTTTTGCAGAGTAAAAGAAAGGGAAATAGCCTTGGTCACTGAGAGTATTTGAATGTCACTTTGTTAGGCTGTGCATTGCATTTGACAGAGCTAGCAAAGGAAATGAGAAATGATAACTGATAGTGCCCTGATTAGATCAGCCACCTTGGGAAAGGTGCTGAAGCAGAGATATTTCACTAAAATAAGGAGAATCCTGGGAATAGATTTCTGGCAAGTGATCGCAAAGGAGATATGGCCAGAATTAGAAATGGATTTTGCAGGCAGATAAAATGTAATAGATAGAAAGCAGCTCAAAATGATATATTGAGAAGGCCTACAGAGCAACTATAAAGTTTGTTTGCAGATATTTAACATATAGAGATCCTAGAAAGACTTCAAAATACTCTTGCTGTGCTATTAACTTTAATGTGCAGAAATAAAACAATGTTGCATTAAAGCTCTCTAGCAAAAAAAGGAAGCTGCCTTCTCCCCAGCTATCCACCTCTGACTTCAGTGGAGTTGCCTTACTTTGCACCACAAGGTAGAAGAACAGGAGTATCTTCTTGGGCTTCTGACTGACAAAAATACATTAAAATGCACATTTCACTGTTTTATCTTTAAGGAAATCGCTTTAGTAATAATGGATAACTATGGGCTGTGGTAATTAACATATTGTAATAAACTCCTTATATGCATTTCTATAGCTTAACCATGTTTCCTTCTGAAGCTCACAGACAAAGCAGGTCTTTAGACTCATAATGATATGTAGGCATTTTAGGGAGGTTATCTCTATCAGCTAATAAAAAAGGTCTTCAGAGATGCTGCTGTCCACATCTGTCTGTCTGACTGTTTCCTCCTTAAAAAGTTCATCCAACTAAATACGAAGACAACTGTGTTCTTGCAGTCCTGTACAGCATGGTGGCCATGACAGAGACCTGGTGACAGTAACTCGGGGAAAGGCTGCTACCCAGGTTCAGTCATTAGCCATCGGAGTTCACCACCACAAGACAAGTGTGCTCATAGCCCATCTTCACTTGCTGCTGTAGGGTCACAAGGCTTTGATACCAGCCCATGGGCTTAAGTCTGCAAGTCAGTAAAGACCAACACAATGCTCCCAGAGGCCCGAGTCTGGCCCTGCGCTCCTTGCTTCATTGGCTGGTAAAATGCTGAATTTTGTGCAAAGTAATGGATTGCACATTTTTCAGGACAAAATACAGATATCATGGTTACAACAACAAAAATCTATGTTGTAGCACACCTGTGTATAAAGAGTTCTTCTCATGGACCAGCTCCAAAGAGCCATATGTGCATCAGTCACACTGCCAGAATGGGAATAGTCACATAAATCACCTTTGGTATCAATGGAAGATGCACTTGACAGAACAAAAATGTCTGAGGAACACCCAAATACTAACATCATTTACCCACCACTGGGATACAAGTTAGTGATAACCACTATCACCATCACTACCTCAGTGACAGCAATGGAGCATCACATTCTGCATCCATAAAACCACAAGCAACTGCAACTGCCTAGGGAGGTCCCCCAGAATACACAAAGGTGGAGTTGAAATATAAACCATCCATGTGATCAAATGCCAAGCTATTTGCTGAGGCAAAATCTTCACTGAAATCAGCTAGGACTATCACAATCAATAGATTTCGGCATGAAAAGGGACAAGCTTCTGTTTTTGCCAGCACTCATGTCCAGAATGGCACCAGAATGAATGATTTTCCAAAGTGCCATGCTGCTTACTTCAGCACTTGCGGAAGGCAAGGCATTTCCTCACCTACAGATGTTGTACCTGGGCTGAACCTCTTGTCCCTTGCATTTGGAAACAACCAATCCATGCTGGATTCTGCACCTGGGATGGGACAATCCTGGATGTACAAACAGACTGGGGAATGAGATACTGGAAAGCAGCACCATGGAAAGGGACCTGGGTTGTGGTCAATGGCAAGGTGAGCATGAGCCAGCAGTGCCCTGGCAGCCAGGAGGGCCAAGCGTGTCCTGGGGGGCATCAGGCACAGCATCACCAGTCAGGCAAGGGAGGGGATCGTCCTGCAGTGCTCTGGGGCAGCCTCACCACCAGTGCTGGGGGCANCCGGAAGTGGTCACAACCCCAAGCCTGACAGAGTTCAGGAAGTGTTTGGACAACACGCTCAAGCACATGGTGCGACTCTTGGGGCTGTCCTGTGCAGCATCAGAAGCTGGACTTCAATGATCCTGGTGGGTCACTTCTGACTCAGGATATCCCATGATTCCTAGCACTAGCACGCAAGAGGCCCCATCAAAGCAAAGCTCTACTTTTGAAATAAACCCAGCTTTTTCCAATAGCCCAAGAGCTGAATTCTGCTGCCTTCATCATTGTTGTTTTGCATGAGTGAGAGGTGGGAGGGAAGTTTCTGTCAACATTAATCAATATTTAGGTGGTTTCCTGCCCATTCATTCATGTGCTAAAAGTGTTTTTGACAGTAAGAAATCCACTGAATGTAAGCAGGCCAGTAGCAGCTGCTTGAGAAATGCCAATAATACTGTGCATACCTTCCAAATTTCCCCAATGTCCCTACATTATTAGCGGGTGAAAGGAGCTTAAATAAAGCATGTGAAACATGAAAGCAGGACAAATAATTATATTGGTATAGAGACTTCTATACTGGAGCAATTTTTGCTCCAAATACCTTATATAGACTGTAGGATTTTGGGGTCAGAAAGAAAATAATTTTTCCACACTATGTCTTTGAGAGAGCAGGGTGCTTGGAATCCCTGCTGCTCCGTGGTCCCAGCTCGTATCCCCACAGAACTACCAGCAGCTAACAGTAGCAAGCAAGACTGAACACAAACTCAGAATAAAAATTACTGTAAAAAAACTCTGCTCCAGATTTCAAAGCATTTCCTGAACTGTCCACATCACACCATGATCAGGCATCCTCATTTGAGCAGAAAGCAAAAAAAGCAAGACAGGAGGAAGCCTGGATCAAATAAACCAAGCACAGACCATATGGGGAGTGGGCAGAGTGCATCAGCTTGGGACATAACCCTCAAAGGGAGAAAGGGCAAGTGGGCAAGGCTAATACTATTCTCATCATCAGCATAGCAAAGGCTGTTTCATGCAGCTCCTTGAGGAAAGGTAACACTGCATTTCTGGTTAAAAAAAAGCCTTTGCCACTAGCATTGTAAAATTATACCCTTAAAAAGGGGCTTGGGGGCTATATACTTGTGCCTGACCCTCTCATCTGCTCCATTCCTTCAACGGAACAGGCACAAACCACCAGAAAACCTGATCCTACAGCCATGGTCTCCGATCAGCCTGAGTGACAGCTGAGGGCACCCGGCCTCCTTGTCAGCCCTCTAGAAACCAGAGCAAGGCTGCTGCAGGAGCACACACCATTCCTCCACCTCCTGGCAATCAAGCCGGAACAGGAGCAGGCCCTCTACTCCTGCTTTCTGAGCTACTCCCTTCTGGGGAGAACCCACAAGCACCCTATGGTGAAAGGCTTCACATCTGTTATTGTGCCTCCAAGCTCACCACATCTTTCCTTGCTTTCCCCAAGAGTCATCTCCCAGCCATTTTGGCTTCAAGATGCCCAGCTTTTTTTCTCAAACTGCTGCAATGGCAGCTTTCCATACAACTAGGAAACAAAGAAATCATTCCACTTGGAAAGCCAAAGTGCTTTCTGTTTCTAAAGACACTGACTTTTCCACCCAGGCTGCCTGCTTCTGAGATGCTGGACTGGGAGATCACCAGAGTCACCAACAGGGAATGAGGATGTCCCCATCTGTTAGAAACGGTACCCCTGCCTTGAAAAAACAAAGGATTTTTAAAACACACTTAACTTTACACTATTTGTGCTGGGTTGTTCAGGGGGTTTTTTCTTGTCATGGTACAATTAAGTCGGCCCCATTTCCAGTCAGGCTGTTTCCAGTTGTTGCACGGGGCCCCAGGACTGTGAATAGCTTGCAGTTGCTCCAGTATTGAGACAGGCTTGTGAACAAGGATGACCATCCTAACACACATGCCTAATTTCTACATTTTTCCTCTTTTTTCCTATGTTTTACCTTATTTTTCCCACATTTTAGCTCATTTTTTCCAGTCCGTGTTTTCTTCCTCCTTGCACAAAGCTACTACGTCCCAAGTGAGATCTCCTGCTCAGCCACAACACAAACTGAAGCTGCAGTATTTCTCTCAGACCTTCTTCATCACAACCCAGCCCCGCTCTTGCCAGACAAGGCAGACCAGCAGGAACCCATGTGCTGCCTGCCCTGCTCCCACAGGTGGTTCAGCACTGCCCCACTCCCTGACCTGGGCTCTGACACCTGGGGTACGGCAACCACAGCCACAATGCCGGCGTATTCAATCAGAACACTCTGACTTCCCAGCACCTCTGAACTGCCTGGGCAGCACCGTGACTGCAGCCTGCCCCGGCACCCCAGCTGCAGCAGGCACAGCGCCCAGCTGGGGGTCCCCAGGGTAAGCTGGGGCTGACAGGGCCACGTCACCCCAGAAGAGCTCGGCACAGCGCAGCTGCGGCAGCACCACAGCGCAGTGCCCATTAGTGACGCTGCTGTGACCACCCCCAGGACATCAAGGTCTGCTGCACCATTACATGAGACTACTTTGCAGGAACAGAAGTGAGGAGGGGAAAAATTAGACATATCAGTGACGATGTAGCTTATTTATGGTTCAGCTTTTCAGAGTTTACTAACTAGCATGGATTATTCATGGCTCATGTCTTTAAAGAAGTCAATGTCATTCCCTTTCTACTCTTAACCTTAAGTAATATTTTATGGTTCTGCTATTCTTCCTTTCAAACTCAAAGAGATTTGTCCAATCTTGGCTTTGTGAGATGTTGTCTTCTAGACCTCTTCATCCTTGTCTAGGGATTGTTCTGTAGCTCCACATCCTTTCCCCCAGTTCCTGCTGTGGCCTTAGCCTTGGTCTTTTCCATGCACCCTCCACACCCTGGGCATGATCTTACTCACTCTGACACCAATCCCTACTGTGCCAATGTGAAATGTACTTTCTGTCACTGACTCTCCCCTTCAGCCAAGCCCATCTCTCAGCCTGGCCTTGCTGACATCTCTTGCTGGGCATCTCATCATCAAATAAAACCCGATACAGCTGTAATGGACCTTGTGATCTTCCTTTGCTTGTTTGGCCTCTCCATCCCTTCTGAACAAACTTCCACCCTCCCTGCTGCCCAGACCTATAACCTCTCCCAGTTCCACCATTCTTCACTTCCTCAATCTTCTTGCAATGTCACTGGACAGACAACCAGGTGGTGTAAGTCAGTGTAATTCCACTAACTCAAATGGCATTATACCAATTTACGAGAGATGACTTTCTGTCCTGGTGCCTCTAAAAGCAAATATATTCTATTTGACAAGTAAAAACCTTCAGCCAGTTCCCTCAACATCTCCCATATTTATTACTGTGATCTCTTGCCCTCTGGACTCCCAACAGCCACACTCTTTTCAAAACATGACGACTCCTGAAATTCTTACATGTCCCTTAGTTCTCCACTGCTCCCAGCCCAGAACGTTCCCTTCCACTCTCCAGCCTTGTGTATCTACCCACTGCCCACTCCTCAGCCATGCTTGGCTTCTTAAACCTTCTGGATACAGCTGAAATAATCTGATGTGCTAACAGTATTTAATTAACAGTAACAAATCGTTCACTAATTCAGAGAGCTATTTTATGATAAAACTGAGAAAAAAAAAAGAAGTAAAAAAAAGGAAGGAGAGCCACCATGAAATCTGAACACCAATTCCAAATTCAAACACAATTCAAAAGCACATTTAACGCAAGGTGGGCACGCCTGCAAACGTATGTATGGACTCACCAAGATTACAGAATTGTTACATATTATTTGTGCCCTCCTAATACCAAGCACTGGGTGCTATCCCAGGTAAGGCGCCTGAAAGCTCCATAACCATTTTAACACCAGTATAAATCTCTGCTTAAGCCAAACCTGATGCAGTATAAAATGGTGCAATGGATACCACAATAACAACCCGTGTCTTCACACCCTCCAGACCACAGGGTGAAGTTTTGTAATGGCTGGAGACTTGGCACTTAGTGGATCTGATCTAACCATTGCAGCTACTTTTGTGTAAATGTTTCCAGTTTATAAAAAAGAAGCCTCACCAAACAAAAAACCAAAAAACCACCCCAAAAGAAACACCAAAAAATGCACCAAAAAACACCTTACCTGTTTTGTTCAGATTAGTATCTATTCAAAACAGACAAAAGCTCTTTCCAAAAAGCAGAATAGCATCTGCATTTAGGGTTTTCCACACCTGGAGGGCTGCAAGAATGTGGGGGCAAAATTAGGTCTTTAATGAGAGTACTAAGGACTTCACCATATGTACCATGCCAAAATGATAAAATGTTAATGAAGTGAAAGTATATTAGTGAATTATTAAAATTTCACTCCTCTCTGCAAAGCAGAGAGTAAGAAAAACACAGTGAAGATAATGATAAAAATAGGATCAAAACATTTGGATCCCTTCACCACCTCCAACATAAAAGCTTTACAAAATCTGGTGTTAAAATTAACATATTAATTGAGTAGCTTCTACAAATGATCTACTGTAGAACCCAGTTCAAAACAAGTTGGAGTTGGGGGTAAAATGAGATATAATTCAGTTAAATCTAGATGGGTCAGACCTACAGCTTCCTCCCATCTCTAATGACCTCTGGTAACCCCTCTACTGCCTCTGCTGCTCTCCACAGCAAGCCCAGCCAGCAATTAAATTGTCCACAAGAAGATCTCACCAAGGGAAGTAACAGCGAGCAGCGCTCTCCATGGATGGGTCGGGCTGGGGAGTTCATGTCTGTGTGCTGTGCCAGAAGCCAGTTTTATTCAGGGAAAAGGCTGGCCTCTCTAAAAGCCCAAGAGATACACCAGAAGGTAGCTCTGTAGCAGGGTGCTGCAGAGGTGCCAGGGGTTGGAGAGGGAAGCTTTTGTAAGCCTTGGACCAGAGGCAGAGCCACAGGAGACAAGAGGCCACTGCTCATTTCAGTGGGGCGGGCAAAGATCTGGCAGAGAACTACACTAAAAAGAACAAGAGCTTTGCCAAATAGCATTAAGAAGCAATTTCCAATAAAGCTGCCATTCTGTGAAATGCCTTCCAGAGTCTAGTTTGGATTGCCTTGAACATAAAGTCCCGTCTGTTAGGAAGTCTGGAGTGCTCTCCTTGCAATAAAAGTAAGTACGCCCAGCCACAGTGAGCAGGCTCTATCAGCAGGCTGGTGGCAGGTAAGCAGTTTGCCACTACGCTCCCACCAGGGAATCTCACACTTGGCCTGAGCAAACAGTTCAGTGCAGGGTCCCGCCACAACTCAGCACGTGGGAGGTGGGCAGAGGAAGAAACTGGTGTAGGCCAAAAGCATCCCATTCCTGGAATAATACCTGTCTTTACTTGGCTTTAATCTATTTTCAGTAAAAGGTACAGTCAGCATTGGAAATTTCATTGTATCAGCTAACACTGATGTAAATTCCTGCTAATGTTGTGAAAAAAAACCCCATTGCCAAACACGCAGGCAGCTCTTTCCATTCAGTGGCACCTACCAAGCCCGATCAGAGGTCACAGCCTTGCCATCTGTCTGTCCTGCAATCAGTGAGGACACAGAGAAAACCACCTCTGGCAGAGATTCTTAGACTACAGACACGAGAAATAAAAGAGCAACAGAATACTGTCCAACATAATAAGTAGAAGCTTTACCTCCAGCAGACCTAGTCTGTCCAATTTTTGCAGACATTATGGAATAGATGCACTTTATGGAGCATTTTGTAAGAGCATGTAAGAGTATAACATGTCACTTACGTACCTCCATCAGAGTGATGGGGAGAAACTGATCTCCAGCAAGCAAGGGGCCACCAGCTCCTGGGCTAACATGAGGGTGCTCCTCCACAACTCAACTGAAAGTTGTGTGTCCAGCCATGGCAAGTTTCAGCCATTCCCTAGGCCTCCTTCACTGGCCACCACCAGAGCAGGGCTATCCCACTGCTTTGTGTCCACTCTCAAGCAGAACAAATGGGACACAGGGAGTCTCACTGCTTCATGGGCTATGCTACGTGGGCACACAAGGTACAAACTTGTGGCTAGACAACCAGCTTCAGTTCATAACAACTGTAAGTCCCAAGGATGCTAAAGGCATCTGAAGTCTTACAGTGAGGTTAAGGGACGGTTTGAGTTGCTCTGATGCACGGCAGCTCAACTTGAGGTGCCTTAAATGGAGCAGAATTTCCAAAACTCTAGGAGAGAATCACTTCCCAAAAACTGCCCTGCCCTGCAGAGCTTCAGGCTGGTTTCCCAGAATCAGCTGATCACTTCTGAAAATACACAGCTGTAAGTCTTACACTTAAACGAAACCTTGGTTTGTTGGAGTACTTTTTTTTTCCCCCATTATTTTGTTACAATTTTACTTTGGCTTGGTCATAAGAGAAGGTAACAAGCCAAATGCAGTTTCATCACAAATATGTAAAAATTGTGGCCAACGTCATGCTGCATTGTGCTACATCTGAAGTCATGAACTGGCAAATTCTAGCATCAGCCAGGATAGTCCCGTTCCAGCCCAGCTTAGGCTTCTGGACAGCCCTGGTAGCTTCTCCTGCCAGGAACAGCTCTTAACACCAAGACATCTCCTACACCAAAAACCACTACTTGAAGCTATTCAGCATGCCAGGCAGCTTCTTGTAAGTTTATATAACTTTTCCATGTTTCCCCCTCAAAACCCTCTGCAAAGCTTAACACCATAAAAACCCTGTTGTGAGCTGACTTCAGAGACACGTTTATTTCCCTAAGCCTCCCTGCTTACTAGACCACACAGACCTAAACCACAGCCCTCACCTTTGGTCTGGACCTTTGTCCAAAGCCATGTCTAATCTTACAAGCCTCCAACCTGGCATCCCAGCCATGCTGGGCAGGGACCAGAAAATGACTGGCATTTTCTGGAACCGTTGCTTACATTCTCACCCTGGCCTCACATCCCAAAAACATATGCATCACACTGGTGCATTAGCATGAGTACGCTTGGGAAACGCAAACACATTTTCAAAGTTTTAATCCATTAGCTATTTCTAATTAAGGGGCAATTAATTTGACTCCCAGCTCTGCTCCTAATTTGCCTTGCAACTCTGTGCAGTCCATGTGAAATGCTAAGTTTCAGCTTCCTATCCTCACACAACTTCTGTGGATATTAGAACATTAATTTCTGTAAAGTGATTTACGATCCATGATGAAAGGCAGTTCAGAACTGTAAGAACTGCTCCTATTAGTAAAATAACTGGTGCATTTTTTGATCTTTCATTCTAATGGGGGAAGAAAAAGAAAAGCCTAACTGAGTATCAGCAATGAGGCTGAAAAGGTAGAAATTGCAAATTGGACACTTCTGAAAACGTTGCCCAGAGTGGCTGGAGGGGTGGTTTTTTTATAACAGAAAAAAAATGACAGGACAACACAAGCATTTAACTTCTTGCCTTTCCCTTGGGAATGCCTGACATCACAAAACTTCCACAAACTAAAATCATTAGAGATGAATAAAGTAGCACAGACACAGAGGCTGATGAAGGGTAAAGCTAGAAGATAGCTAATCCAGCTCATTTCCTTCAATGTGTAAAAACAAGTAACCGACACGTTTCCTGCCAGTGAACCTTCCTGCCGATAAGGGCGCTCCCGACAACAGGAAATTCGCCTCTAGAAGCAAGCACACTTTTGCCACCAAGCCAAACTTTCTCCATTTGAACTCCACAGCAATTAAAAGCAGCATCTGGCTCATCAGAAGGGAGCTGGATTAAACAACGGCCTGACTCCCTGAGCTTCTCCCCAACAAAGGGAGGGTGGTCTCGGCTCCTGCACCCTGGCACCAGCCCAGCTGCCAACAGGGACTTCTCAATCAGAAGCAGGCACTGCTCCTCTGGCTCCACCATCTCTTCAGCCTGCTCTGCCTGCAACCAAATTTTAAACTCAGGCCTTGGGTTTTTTGGACAGCAAGATCCTAGGGTGTGAGTAAAGAGCTCATTGATCACCTCAGTGCCCTGCAAGATTTATCTCCTGATCTGCAAGACCTGATCACCAGTCTCTGGTTTTCTTAAGAAATAATAATGCAAAAAGGGTAACATGCAAACAAATTGGTCATTTAAGGTTTCAAAGTAATGATTTATACAGTGGGTGAAGCACTCAAGTGCTATTTCTCAGCTTGGTCACTGCAAAATGAAGATTAAAGACCACGACCACAAGAAATGTTTTGGAGAAAATGCAGTGAATACTCAAAGGCATCTCTCTATCACAAACATCTGAAATCAACGGATGCTGCCCAAGAAAATAGGCAAAAATATTAACACCTTTCTTGTGAGTTTGCTGTGAAATAGTTCTCTCCTGCTTCAAAAGCAAAATAGCTCTCCTTTCACACACAATAAACTTTCAATAGTCCAGCAAAGTAAAACTTCAATTTACAACAATAATAGTCTGATTTTCTCATGCTGCATTCAGTAGCAATGAAGTATATTTTATTCTCATATCTCTGCTTTTCTCCTCATAGCAGGCTATAACGGAACTGTGTTTTCTTTTTTTGTTAAAAGCATTGCACAGGGCTTCCCTGTGTTATTTGCCACCTTTTTTGTTTTTAATAGTTGAGGCAATTTGTGAAATGGCCTTAATATGCAAGTCCAAATCATTACATTTTAATATAACTTTGTACTACAAAGGAACCAAAGGAAATCAATCCCAACCTTGTCTCCCAGGTCCATAGATTCCCATGGAAAGAAACAAGGCCTGATCATTTGATTATGAAAAAGTCATCCCTTGTTACTTTTGGCTTTTAAGCCCTATGGTTCTCCGGCTTTGAGCCTTTTCTCAGGCTCCCCAGCAGCAGGCCAGGCTGGGGCAGGACACCAGCACATGCCTGTGGGCATGGAGCAGGTGGTTGCATCTCCTCAACTCCTCCTTGGATGGAAAGTGTGGGACAAGGTCCAGGGAGGAGAGAGGGAGGCGGCGGTGCAGGGTTTTATTGTAAAATGACCTTGATTTGACAGGCATGTTCTCAGGTTTCAACAGATGCTGTGGGAAAGGCAACAGCAGCCAAGGCGGTCTGCAGGCATTTCTGATGATATGCAGACTTTTTTCTTCTGCCTATTTTTTTTTTAAATACATCGGGGGGGGGGGGGG
>VZTX01015508.1:50128-127224 GCA_013400915.1 Pardalotus punctatus
GCCCGCCCCGCCCCGCCCGCCGAGCCGCCCCCCGGAGCTGGCGGCGGGTGCTCGCGCCGGGCTTCCCCGAGGGAAACTTCGGGAGCGGGAAGCGGGCGGGGGCGGGTTGCGAGGTGTTGTTTCCTCGAGGGTGTTTTCCTGCGGGTGTGCGGGGATGTAGCAGACTCGGGCGGGGAATGCTGGTCCCACGCGTTCTGTCCCTTTTCCTGTAGGGGAACCCTCTCGGGCCCGCTGTCCCAGTGGGGCCGGGTCCCTGCACGACTCCCGGTGGGTGCCCACACGCCTCGGCAGCCCTCGTCGGCCCTCGCGTTGCGACTGCGAGCGGCCTTCGTGCCACCGGAGCTGGGCTTCTACACGTAGGAAAACGAGACGTGGAGAACTAAAACTGTTATTTTTGTTACCGTCTTACCCACTGGGAGCCTCAGCGAGGCCTGTCACCTGCTCGCATCGTATTTACGGCGGAAAACAGAAAACTCCCCATGCCAGAAGAGCCTGTAATGCCAAGGGTGCACCTGCCTCCACTCCACTCCTCTGCCCCTTTGCAGCCCTCACCCCAGCCTCCTCCTCCTGCTTCTCCTGCCTTGCTCCTGTAAAAGGGGGAGCTTTGGGATGAACGGGGGCCCGTCTGCAAAAGCTGGCAGGGTCTCAGAGGGATCTGGTGCCATCAGCACTGCCACACTCCTGCAGACTGTCAAGCCTGTAAAGGGCATTTAATTATTAATTGTAAAGTTAGCTTTCTCTAACCAACCCTGTAGAGTGACAACTCAAGGTATATGTGATTGCTATAGTGATTATAGGAAAAGCCTAGCTTATCCTTTTAGATTTTATTTTGTCATAATGTGGGAATGGCTGGTTCAGGATGGGATGAGATTTATTCTTTTCCTCCAAGGGATACGTTCTTTCCTGAACACGGAGCTTGGACACAGGACACAAGTACAGCTGTATCTTGCCAATTCCTTTTCCTGCCTACCCAAACTCCACTACTCTATGTACAGGACTGCCAACCCTAGATCAGCATGCTTTGCTGTGGGCATGACACAAGGAGACCCAGATTTTGCACCAGCATATTGCAGAACAATGTACAAAAAGTATCAACTCTGAATTTTGATGACAAGATTTGAAAAAAGAAAAGGAATGGGATTTTATACCTGTATCAAATATAGCTTTACTATGGGAATGGAAAATTTTTCCTCTGCCCTTTTTTCTTGCTGTCTCCACATTGATTTTGAAAAGCCAGGATAGGCTGGAGTAGCAGCATAGTCTTTCCATTTGTAAAAATTGCTGGCATGAAACGTCTCCCTGCCCCCATCTTGGTCCTGGCTATATTCCTGAGCATTGCTCGTCTGTGCAGATGGCAAAACCTCCTGTTGATTCCCTGATGCTCGCCTCTTCAATGGATGGGCTCACTTTATTCCAAAGGGAATATAAAACCCTGGGGTTTCCAGAGCAAAGTTAGAGTTTTCATTTTGTAGGTGGTTTTGGTGACATGGAGACAGAGACAATCCCATCCCACAGGATTCCTGTGTAAGACACACCGGTCCTTCGTTCAGTTTGGTTGAAAGTTTTCTACTGACTGCTCTGCAAAATTTTCAGACTTTGTCAGGATAGATCAGCCTGGCTTGCTGAATGCCCTTACAGCAAAGCACTGACAAAAATCAGAAGGTGTGGAATGAACCCAACCCCAGGCTCCTCTTCCAGGCTTGTTTCCTGGTTCAGAGGGGAAACCATTGGAGTGATGGCTGCTGGAGAAGCTCTCAAAATAGAAACACCTGATGTAATTTTAGTGACAACACTCCAAGAGAAGCTAAGCATTTGGGCTCAGCTATTGATGCAGCTAGAGCTGGGGCCCCTGGGCACCATGTTAATAACAATGTTTCTATTAATTGTTTTTAAAAATATAGATACCTGTTTGCAACGTCACCATGTAAGTAAATCTCACAGATGCCAACAGAGACTCCGTGAGGGGCAAAATCTTGGCCCCATTGAAGCCATGCCCAAATCTCGTAATGAACCTAGATACTACAGGTGCTGATAATCCTTTGCAAGGCTACTTCATATCCACAATACAGACAAGGCATTTTTTTCCTCTACTTACCTATTAACTCTAAGCCAGGTATTTTTTCTAATTAAATCAGTTGTAACATTTCTTTGTTCTTTGATCAGATCATCTGATTTACTCTGTGCCTGCATCTATGCTAACGACAGGCATTTTCAACCTCAGCCTAAGTTCCTTCAAAACTTAGCCACAAGTACGTGCATTTCCCTTCTTCTGTCATTTGCTTCCAGTGATGCAAGCTTCATTATTCTTTCATTTCTTCCTCCTTCCTCCCACTCATGTATTTGAGGCTTTCTTACATGCTTTGTAGCTCTACTTCCCACCTCCTCCTCATTTAGATCCTTCCAAAAGAAAAGAGTGTTTTAGAAGACCCACATTTGCAAGGGAAAGATATTAATAGTGGAAATTTTCTCAGAGATGCATTTTTCCTATGCCTGCAAGTGTATCTTGTCTCTCTGTATCAATCCAAGCAATGTTAACTCTCCCATGTAGAGGGCTGCTTTGTTATCTCTATCTGCCGGATTAAATTAATGGAGATGAAATTCTTACCTCTCTCCAAACTGGGGAGAATTTGTGATTTATGCTGTAGAAGTTTTCTGATGTCCACATGAGCCCTTTTTATCTAATTTTCCTTGGAGTTTTTCATTAAGCCTTGTTCTCCTGGAGAGTCTGTGAATCCAAGCTCTCCAGCTAACAGCTACTGGGTTATTTCTGTCTCTTGGCCTGAGTTTGCAGCCCCCAGAGCAGCCCCAGGGCACAGGTGACTCTTCTACCTCAGGAGAAAACATCTCTGCTGCTGGCACAATGTGGTGCTTGCTCCAGGGTCAAGCAGATGAGAGGCCCTTTGCCACAGGGATCCCTCTTGGGAAAGGCTCCAGTCTCACAGGGGAGGCTGCTCAAAAGGAGCTTGACTGCATCTACTGAGTAGCTCTAGGTCTGTCTATAGAACTCCTTGTGTCTCTTCAAGGTCTTGCTGTAGCAAGATGTTATTGTCAAGGAGTGGAGCTAGGTGTTGGATGGGATGTGAACAGCTCTCCTGTGTGTGCCCTGCCCCACAACTCCACTGTTATGTTGACACCCATTCCCTTTTCTTACTTCCAAAATTGTTTTTTGAGACTGGGATGTGTGGGGAGCTCCCAGGACAGGTCGTGTGGTTAATGGGGGCCACATGAAATTGAGCACAACTGTGGTAGGAGATTGGTGACCATGCAACTGCTCACTTGTCACTTTCAAAATGTCATTTTATAGCTGTGCTGTTTACCCTGTTTGTTTCTTGAACTTGTTTTGTCTCTTCATTTGAACACAAAGATTGAAATGCCAGCGCTTTAAGCTAGATCATATTTTCAAGGACAGGACTCAGTGACTTTTTTCCACTTACACATTCTGCCATTCATATCTGACACTGCAAAGTCAGAAGGGAAATAAATAAAAAATTCACCAACTTTTCAGGTATATCTAATATACCTAGTGCCTCAGGCTTTTTGAGTGTCTGATTTGAGGTATGATTTCCATGGGATAAATACCTGTGCAGTTCCAGGTCAATTTGCTTTTGTGTCTCAGATGCACAGGGCACACAGCCCAGACTCTGAAACACTCCCATTGCCAGTGCTGTGGAGCCAATCACTCTACCACGTAAAGCTGAGCCCCATCAAAGTAAAGAAATACAGGGAGATTACAGTAATGACATTCCCTCTTTCATGCTGATGAATCGAGTCCCACTCACCTTCCCCTTGCACAGCCAGGCAGACCTTTTATGGTCACCCAGGGGTACTTAATTATGCACGTATATGTGTTCTTGCACTACTTTAGTAACAGTGTAAGAATCACTTCAGCGACAGATTTAATTTTATGATCCAAAAGGAAAAAACTCAGGTTCTCTAGTGGACTATGAAACTGGATTTTTCCACTCTTCCTTATTTTATTTTTGTTAATACCACCTTTAAACTTTGAATTATCCTGCAAGTATTAAGGCTCATTAGCTTTGTTTCAGCTTGTACTTTGTGTTAATGGGACAGCTTTTTTGTAACAAATATGAATCACTTGAATGCTAAGGCTTAAATGTTTAATAAAAGTAATTAGTAGAACTATATGTAAGACTTAAAAGAAAGATGAGGGTGTTCTAATGGTTACTGCTATATCTCTGGTTGTCAGTGGTCTTTCTGATTTGCCTTCTGCTTATAGTGGGCCTTGAGCTTTTCCCTTTCCATGCATGGGATAATCTGATTCCCACATACTATACTAAACACAAGCTCCAGTTTATGTACCCCATGCATTTTCCAAGCTCACACACATACATGAGAAGAGACGCCTTCAGCCTTCCTGCATGACCCAAACATTTTTAAAATGGAAGAGCCACTCAATCAATGAAATAAAGCATGTTGGTTAAAAAATATTTCACATGCACTTTTTCTTGTAGTCTTGCCAACGTCTACTAAATTAAACATCTACAGACCTGAGCACTTTCAACCCCTTTTGGAATCTTGCTCACAAAAACTTCTGTTTAAATGGTCTTCTGTAAATTCTCTGGGGTCTTTCATGTCTTGCTTTGCAGGCGCCCACATTTCTCCCAGGGAAATCTCTCCAGTGAGCCTAACGGGCCCAGCCAAAACATCACAGTGAGGAGCACTTGCTTTGTTTCCCAAGTGTTTCCTCAAAAATGTATGCCTGGATCCATCTTCTCTCTCCTGGGTACACATCCTGACAATCCAGCTATTGAAGTAGCTCAATGTATGCACACAATAAACATGTCAACACATCACATTCATAAATTATTACAGGCAATGCCAAATCTGCCACAAAGATTTTTCAACTTGAAGCTGTAGAAGAGGATCTTCAGTGGCAGAAATGCTGAAAGACTGACTGCAAAAAATAAGGTTGTCTGTTAATCTCGTGTAACCAGGATCCAAAACAGAATATGCTTTATGGTAGTGGGAAATGATGAGTATTGAGAAGCAGAATTTAGAATAATGTAAAACCACCAAAAAACATTTATGGAGCTGTTCTGCCACTTCCAAAGTTAGTCCTAGCTGGCTCTCTGAAAGAATAAATAGGAAGCATGGTAGTCTTCAGGGTTTTGTAAAATTAGTTTTCCTTTTCAATTCTTTGATCAGTCATCTTGGAATTTACACAGTAGTTACAGGTGTTACTTTGGTTGCAACCACAAAAATCCAGTCAGTTTTTCTGGCCATTCTAAGTGTAGCCTGAGACAAAGGGATGCTCACTATGCCTCCTCATTCACATCAGCATCTTTCTTCCCAAGCCTTCTCCCTTCTCCATGGTTTTCCCACTTCCAATTCTTCTGTGTGGCACCCTGCATGCTGCCCTCCCACCATGCTGCTGCGCACAGGCAGTTGCCCTTTCCTATATCTGACTGGGGCAGGATTAAGGATTTTTCTCCCTGGTGTAGCTCTGCTCTGCCTCTGAAGTGATGCTGCTGAACCACCATCATGCCCTGTGTGATAGCACCAGTTTCCTTCAGCAAAAGGTAACCCTGCTCAGCACAGACCACTCCCTCAGGTGGTTCAAGAAAATATTTAGCATAGAGATGGATTAAAAATGTAGAGCATCCCAGCTTTCTGTGGTTGAGGAACAGTCAGAAAGTGCTATGATGCTGCTCCAAGTGGCTTCTGCAACTGTCCTGACAGGTCTCCCAGAGCTCTTTGCCAGCTCAGCAAATTCAGCCACTCCATCCCCAAATCTGCTTCAGAGGCTTTGGGCTGCCACAGTGCCTTAGACCTGGGTAGAGCAGCACATGCATTAAAGTCAAAAGGGTGAAAATCAGACCATTAATCTCTTAATCTCTATTACTCTGGGATTTGTGAAAACTTGGGGCTTTACCTGCCATGATGACTGTTCCTGACACCTTCCCAAGATGTGGCTTGGGCAAATAATGTCAATTTTATCTCTGCTGGTGCCCAGGGCTGTGGAGGAACATCTTCAGGTCTGCTCTGGTGTTGTGCTAATTTGCTGTTTGCCACTGAAGCTAAGCATTCATCCTGCAAGCCTGTGATTTGAAATTCCCCAGTAACTTCATCAGGCTTTGAGTTTCCCAGGTATGTAGATCTGGCTCCTTCCAGCAATGTTTTTAGCAAGGCCCCATACACTGGCCTTCACTGCAGTTCTCACCAATCAGCCATTTAAATTATGGCAGATATTTTTTCACAGCATCTTAGTTATTTCACTGGCTTTCCAGTTCTGAGATGAGTGGCATCTAATTCTGTGTCTCTTTTTTTGCCTCTGCTTCTGATACTGTCTTGTCTTTCATGTATGTAAAGAGTAAATGAACAGGAAAGAAATTTTTACCACTGTTCTATTAGTTCAATATGCCAGCCACACATTTGATACTTTTCAGGTATTGATACCTGTGTCAAAATGAAGGAACCGCAAGTAAACAACATGGTGGCAACAAACAATAAAATACAGTGTGAACTTGTGGGTTCATCATTTTTGTCTAGTGGTTTGATTCAGGTTAAATCCTCCCTCTCATTGCCTGCAACAATTCCTGTCCTATTCACATCCCAATGGCTCTGGCTATGCAACAGCTGCTGCATTTTGTCTTCACCTTGTTTTTTCTCAAGAGGGAAAGCTCACAGGTATTAGCCCTTGTACCTATTGCAAGCAGTAGGGCTGGAGTATTGTACAGCAAGACGACAAGAGCCTTTTGGCTATTCTGCTTTGACAGGGATGGAGAAACCTGGCCACAGATTTTCTCATAATCTCTCTCTTTCTCAGTTGCCAAAGTTTGTGCTCGGTTCTATTAATCTCACCTGAGCTGATAGCAGTAACATGTCTTCACTGGATCACATTTAATTATTCATATGTTTGGATTAATTTAACGTGAACTTTACTAAGAGAGTCTTTCCTTCTGCAGGTTGAGAGCTTTCTGTTTCTAATAAAGTCAGCCACTGTATTATTCTATGATTACCTCCTTGTTCCCTGAGAAAACAAAACCTCCGCATTTTATTGGGATGAATCAAAGACAGTGATCAAGTTATCTTGTAAACTAGCTTTTCATTAAAACTAGCATCTCATTAATAAAGGTAAGTCATAATAATGCAGCTAATCAGGAAACAGAACTTTTTCTGCCAATTTTTTGCTTTTCTTGCTTAAATGTTTATGCTGCAAGGGTAGCCCATCTGGTTTAAATTGTAGGATGGAAATCACAAGATCTACCCACCATTCCCTGACTTGTAATCTTGGAAAAGACTGGAAGTAGTTTGGCAACATAATGTTTCCCTGCCTCCTGTAGAAATAAATCTCCATCTTCAGAGTAGATTGTAGCAGACAATAGAATAATTTCAAGACATAGACACAAGGTGTAAAATGGGAAGCTGATTCAGATTCCTAGTAAGTCAGCAGCTGGAGTTCATGTTGAGGTTCAGGCTATTATAAATTAAATAGGAATTAGCTGTGCGATCTACATTCAAGCCCAAATTTGGATACCACACCTGAAGTTCAGCAGACACCTGGCTGTCTGGATGTGGTCTCCAAGCATTTTGCCCTAAAGTAGAGGTGTTAATAGTCTGGTTCCTTCCACAGTCTGCTGAATACAAATGCAAATGAATGCTGTGTGTGCGGCTATTGCTGAATTATTTGTTGCATGGTGTTTCGTGGTGATGGTCTCAGTACCATTAATGTACTACCTCTCAACATTTATGCAATCAGTGAAACGTTATTGTCTCCATTTTACAGGTGAGGCAGGAAGATGCAAAAAGACTCAGTCACACAGTCTTTATACGTCTGGGAGGTCTGGGAGTTGAGTCCTCCATGAGTTCTGCAAAAACAGAGCCAGCTGTTTCCTCACTGAATTCAATGTGACAGGCTGCTACTGCTAGCTGATACCTAAACAGCACTCTCCTTGCAGAGTTCCCAAATCCCTTCACAAAGGTGGCTGAATAGCCTTCCCAGTTTGCACGTGGAAAATGGAAAACACAAACAAATCCCTATGAAGGTGTCTTACCGACTGCAATGAATACCGGAGTCAAGAGAAGGATCAGGCTTGTGAAATGCCTTGAGACAGCTGGGTAGGACATTTACCAAATTTTAAGGCATGACTAAATACAGCTGCTGTTTGTTCATAAACTGTTACAGGATGGTATGTCTAATCAGAGTGGAAACTTAACAAATACCCATGTGTTCTTGGCTGTTAGCAGCAGGATGGCTTGGACATGCCAGGATGACAAAGCGCTGTATGCTGGACGGTTTCAACCACCCCGGATAGATCCAGTCACGTGGAACCGATAAGGGCTTTGAAGCTATCTGTCTGACTTCTATGGGGTGTGGAGCAAGTTGTCATTTAGACTCTTTCAGATAACTGATTTGGCCAGTGGTTTTCATTACTAAGTGACCATCAAGATAAACAGAGATTTATTGCTTTTAAGGCAATGAGGCATGTGATGCACACTTCACATGCCAAAGCAGACATTGATAATTCTTCCAGTAACATCTGGGGTTTTTATTAGTGGGTAGGACTGAAACAGAGCTGGATATTTGAACTCCTGCTTGCTTTAAGAGACTGCATATCCAGAGGCAGGAGCATCACAGCTCAGATCTTTCTCTATGGTAGGTCAGCTCAGAATGTGGGATCCATTTTTTTCTCTCTTCTGCCATTAATATGTATCTGGACTGATGCCACTGATGCCACACATGTCCTTATCACTCCTGAGATATCAGTGTCCCTGTGCTTTGGGAAAGAGCACAGCCTTGGAATGGGTGGGAATGGACTATGGGGCTGGTGGTGGCTCTTGCTCTGTGTGACTGCAGGCAGAGAGCAGAGGATGGGGTGGCAAAGGGATGGTAGGGTCCTTACTGTGGAGCATCCACCCCTCTGTGTCTGGGCCGAAACACTGGGGATAATAACATTTTTCAACGTTTTCCCTCACTGAGTACAACTCTAAAGAGCAAATGGGACCATTGTTTAGACTAGACAAGATAACACTACTATAAAATATTTGAAATAATAGAGGAAAATACAAATGCTGCTAGAGACAGGAGGTCACAGCCTGTGGACCCCAGCCAGCAGGTCCTGGCACTTATTTACCCATGAAATTTTGGTTCTGTATCTATTCTGTCACTACTGGAAAATGAGGTTATGACCCTCAGACTTGGGAGGAACAGACTCTGCTGCAGACTCTCTGAGACCTTGGGGTGGATGTATGGCCTCTTGCTGGTTCAGTCTTCTCCTGTGAAATGGGGATAACAGTTCTTCCTTACCTCACAGAGCCTCTACAGAGATAAATGTTAACAAGTGTGAAGTCCTCAGTTACCAAAGTGATGGAGTCCAGTCAAGGGCAGTAAATAGAGCAGAAGACAGTGTTGTGTGAGGATGCTGGTTAGCCTGCATTGCTGTGAAGTTCAGTAGACACTGTGAGTGCTGTTCACTGGCTCTGACATACAGCATGGTTGCCACCTTCTCCAATTACCAGGATTATAGCCTCAAGTCACCAGAAACTGCAAAGCTGCTCCAGAACATCTGGTGCCTGGCATCAGCTGTCAAAAGGTTTTACCCCCAAGCCCTTCTTTCAGCTATACTCAGGTTTTGCAGGGGCAGGTGTGGAGGTTGTAGGCATCATCTCCAAGCCTGTTGTACCACTGGGTCCCTCATGCATCTACTGAGAAACACTTGTGAAAATAACTTCAGGGTTTTTACAGTATTTGTTCAGAATACCTGGGTTTACGGTTGTTCTGGGAACCATAACTATGACTTTCCTGACTTTGGTGCCGATGGAAATCTCTGCACAGAGTAACATGGTCCAGAGGAGAGTGGGACAGGGTTGTGGAGTTGGTGTTAGCATTGGGCACAGTCAGGAGGTTGGTGCTGTGTGCCTGCTGAAGCTAGAATCGGACTTAGATGATCTTTCAATAAAAGATGCACATAACATTTTGCCCAGCAAGTGTGCCTACCAGCCATGCAGTCCTCTGCTCTCAGGTGGTGCTTCCTGCCTCACTTCTTCTGCAGGAACACTTGTCTCAGAGGCTCATCCTTGCTGGGAAGGGGGATTACAGCAAGATCTTTTGCTTTTGACAGTAACCAAAGATGGAAGTACCACCACTGGGCAAAAACATCCAGCTACATTTTTCCTGGAAAAGTCTATTCCTGGAAAATGCAACGTGTTGAATAACAGTACAGATCTGTACTGAAATACGAAGGACTTGGCCTAAAGATCCTTCTAAAAAATGCCTCTTAGCTAGTGCAGGCTGGCTTGCATCAGGTAAAAATCAGAAATGCAGTAAAATTTTTATTCTTCAGACAGATGCTTTCTAAGCCCCAGGGCTAGAACATTTCTGACTGAGGTAGTTCCAGAGTCAGGGGCTCAGGGGAAGTCAGGCTCAGGGAAAGCACCTCACCTGCACAGCTCTGGAGGTGCTGCTCATGCCATGGTGAGTGATGGCTCTCGACCATCAGTGTGCTGCACTTCACTGTGCTAATGAAGACAGGACATCACTGGGGCAAATACTGCTCCTGCACTGTTATACACATGAGCAAGGTACATATGGTGCTGCTGTGGTTTTAATTCCCTTTCTGCATTAGAATGTCTGAGGATGGCTATACTGGAGGATATACTGGCACTGTGCTTGCCAGAGGGGGAAACAGAACAGTTCACTCAAGGATGCACAGAGATAGGAAATAGCAAAGAGTTCAAGGCTCTGTACTTCTCACTGAACTTCCTTTTCTGGACAGTGTTACAGCTCCACAAACACACCTCCTCAGGCTTCCCTGTCCAAGAAGTGTCCTCTGTGCGACTTGCTCGCATCAGAATTAGCAGTTTAAAATATTCAGATATGCCTCCCACCGTTTTTTTTCTCTTTTCCACTGATCCTAGAAATACAGATAACGTCCCTCTGCAGGCAGGCTTATCAGGCAGGAGTGTTTGGGTGAGCTGTGAAAAGCAGCACATTCACTAGTTGTTAGAAAAATCCCCTAATGCTTGCATAGCATTGTTCCGAGGTGTGTAAAGACACACACATATGTTATGGCTCATTATGGGAAACGCACCAAAAAGAGCAGTTACACACAGACACTGCATTTAAAGCCATTTGCTGCAGGATTTTCAAGGAAAAATTGAAAGGGAAATTTACTCACGGAGAGCAGGCTCTGCTTTGAAAACAGGCTTGCTGAGCTCAGCCTAAGCAATTTGGGATCAAGGTCTCAATTCTCTGCAGGAGGGACCTCAGGCTCTTGTCCTGTAGGAGTTTCAGGGATTACGGAACGGCAGCGCAGCAGAGGAAGGCAATACACGGACATGACCTGCTGCCAGTGACCTGACAGCCATTCCAGCCAGGGGCTCTGCCCAGCCCGGCGCTGCCCTGGCGTGGGGGTCTGAGCAGGTGTTTTGGGGCCCATCCCCAGGTCAGTCCCTGCTCAAGGTTCTGCCAGGAGAAAAGCTCAGGCTTCACCCCAGCTCAGGCTGTCAAAGCCACTTGACCCTGGCAGCAAAGGTCACCTGCCTGCTCTGCCATGTCTCCAAGACTTGGAAAGGGGAGGTGACAACAGGAAAAATGGTGCCACAGGCAAAGGAGCAGGAAAACAGCTGTGACCTGAGGACATGATTGTCAATTCCACTTCTTCCCTGCTCCACATCCTGCCCAAGTAATGAAATGAAGAGGACATAGGGACATCAAAGAAATCTGAATGATGTTACCGCCACCTCCCAAAGATACTAAAAGCAACCTGGAAAAAACCTCCTGGGAGGTTAAATCAGCAAGCCATTACTAAAATTATAAAGGGAGAAAACTTTCCTCAGGAAGCAGAAAACACAGGGTCCTCAGATGGATCAGACCATCAAAACCACTCTTTTGCCTTTTTTCTTCAAGTCAAGAATGAACCAGTACATACGAAATATTTTTTTAAAATGAAGCTCTCACATTACTTATTGCACTGTACTAGTGAAAGGTGGGAAAAAAAGATGATTGTAACCAACTAGATAATTTAATGAGAAATAGGGCTGTCTCTCCTCACCCTTTTTCCCAACAGAAGAGATCAGTGAGGTCAGATCTGGAATCATTCCCTCAATTGTACACTGGCATTTGAACGCAGCACTGCAGCAGTGGTTTTCATGTCTCCTTCTCCCTTGTTCTGTCTGAAACAAACTCCTGGAAGCTGAAGGTTGGTTCAGGTTGCAGCTTCATGAAGATGCAGCCTCATTGCTTCAAATGAAAATCATAACAAAGATTAATTTATCCCTTCTTTGACAAATCTTAAAATGATAAGTGGTGAATCTGTCGTCGTTTCTGCCCATATTTTGTCCTGAGACTTAAAAATGTAGTTTGAAGGTCATCAGGCTGGATAGTGTCCTCTCCAGAAACCATATTTCAGGGCCTTTTGCTCAGCCAGTGATTCAAGGTTGTCTCAGTTTTCTCAGACTTACTAAACAAATGGGAGTTTTTCCCACTGAGGCTGTTCTGCCTTCTGTTCTGGAAGAATGGGCCATGTGGGTAGGAGAAAGAGGCTTCTGGAGTCAGACTGGGAGCATCATGTGCTGCAGTTATACACAAATATCCAAGAAGCAACAACCTCGTACTTCAAAATTTCAACCCGGAGGGTGGATACTTTTAAAGGAAAAGAAAATATTTTGAATTTCCAATACTGCCCTCTGTGATAACAACCTATATTGAAGGGTCTGTGGTATTTCTGGAATGCAGGATGGCTGCATATTTGCAAATCAATGGGCAAAAGACTCCACATTTGCAATGATATGAGAGAACACAGGAGCTGTGATGGAATCACTCTGACCAGTATCTGTTCTGTCACTCATCTTCTAGCAATAATAAATGATGGGTCTAATTCAGCAACATTCACATCTAGGTTTTATCTGTACAGAAGTCTCAAAAAGTAATCTTCCATTGCCCTGCAATGAAACTGGCTGTATTTTTTGATGAACTGTGCTCTAAAAATGTGTCTGTACTTGTTATCACCATGCCTTGGTTATGAAAGCCTAATGCCAAAAAAATGAACTTGCTTACTACATTATCAGGACATGCTGGGGTTTTTTTCTGCTTTCACCATCTGCTTGCTTTCATATGCTTTCCATTACTGAGACAGCATATTACACTGCTAGCAGGATTAGGAAGAATAATTTAGCTCCCAAAACAAACATGATAGTAAATTCAATGGGTAACATTCTGCTCTCTCTTCAGTCTGCACAATCCACTGAAGTCTGTTCTGTGACAGCTAACTGGGTCAAATTATTTTCTTAATCCTAAAGGTGCAGCTCCAGTTGACTTTAGTGATGAAATCTGGGGGTAGATGAAGGAGAAATCTGTGCACATTATGCCTAACATCTAATTTAATGGGAAAAAGGGTTTTCTCTTCTGTGGTATGCTTCACTTTCGAGCTACTTACTAAAGTAGGTGCAGTCTATTTAAGGCTTATCTAACATACCATTGCATGGAAATTGCAAAGAAAGGTCTCACTAGGCTGCTGTGCCTGCTGGGTGAGGACAGCCAGCAACACCAGCTTCACAGAGCAGCAGCAAGAAGGCCTTTGAAAAACCAGTTGTAAAGGGGTGGCTGAGGAGGGGCTGTGCTCTGCACGTGCATTGGTGGGAAGAGAGGCATCCCAGCACAACAGTCTTCACCTTCTGGGGATGGCAGCTGCTTCACCTTCTTGTGCAGAAGGCCTGAGCCCAGCAGGCTCTGCTGACTGGCCTGCCTTGAGAACTATCTGCTGCTGAACAGACACTGTACTTGGGGCTGGCTTGTGAAGGAGAACAGGGGCTACACTGAAAGCCTATTTGCATTGTGTGAGCGCAGAATTCTTGTGCTGGTCCAGCAAGGAGATGACTCCGTGGAGCAGCCTGAGGAAAGGGAGAGCCAGCCACACCTGGTGGTAGGTGAGAGAGGGAGGCTTTACAGCAGCATTGCTGCACCTCTCCATAGCGAGTGTTAGGAAAGCACCAGCTGTGCTGCTTGGGGAGTGCAACCCAGCTGCAAAGGCAGCACAAGCAGCGGGTGCGGGTGCAGGAGGATAGCAGCATCACCCATTCACACTCAGCCCTCTTCAAGGAGGATTACTGGCCTTTAAGGTTATGCTTTCAGGGAGGGAAGAGCTGGTACTAGAAAAGAGACTTGTTGAGGCTACCACTCCACCAGTGGTGTTGCTACTCATATCATGAATTTATGCGAGTGCTTTTGTGAGCATAATCTCACAAACCAAATGTTTTTCAGGGATCACAAACAAGAGTAGTGCAGGCTTTGTATTAAAATATAAAACAAAAGAATACCTTTATATGCTATATCATGAAAAATACAAGCATGCTAGCAATCTGTAATGACTTGGCCATTACTGTTTTTCTTACACTCAAAGAAAAATATGACTCTGTTGTGTATTCTCTCATTCTGCTGGGGAGTCATGCACTCAGCTTCCACGAATGCTCTTCAGAGACAAGATGCTGCTACACCCCTTAGTCTCAATCACTTCCACTAGTATCTCCACATTAGTCTGAATAAAAAGAAAGTAGCAAAATGAAGATGTTCACTCCATTGCATAGGAAGAGCAATGAAGGAAAAGGACTTCAAGGTGAAGCTGAACATCTTCTCTTTATTGCATCATTAGAGAGAACAGAGAACCACCACTTGTCACTGGCTTATGCACTCTCCATTCTGTCATGTTTACTCATTTTCAGGTTTCACTGTAAAGAACCAAGTTTATCTCTGAAGTGAATTGAGCACATGACTGCTGTTTCTTTTCACCCAGACAGCACAATTTTCAATGTTCTGAATTAAATCATAGAGTCACAGAATCCTTAAGGTTGGAAAAGGCCTTTAAGATTATCGAGTACAATCATTAACCTGACACTACCATGTTCATAACAAAAGCCCCATATTTACAAGATTTTTTTAACACTTCCAGGGATGGTGACTTCACACTTCCTTGGACAGTGCGTTCCAATGCTTGACCACCCTTTCTGTGAAAAAATGTTTCCTAACGTTCAATCTAAACCTCCCCTGACACAATTTGAGGCCATTTCCTCTTGTCCTATTACTGTTTATGTGGGAGAAGAGACCCACCCCTACCTTTTACAATTTCCTTTCAAGTAGTTGTAGAGTGTGATAAGGTTTCCCCTGAGCATCCTTTTCTCCAGGTTAAACAATCCCAGTTCCCTCAGCTGCTGCTTATGTTCTCGAGAACCTTCACCAGCTCCATTGCCCTTCTCTGGACACACTCCAGCAACTCAGTGTCTTTCTTGTCCTTTTGCCCCTTTGAGACAGGTGTACTTCATCTGTTGCCAGCAGGTTTGGTGTCACGTTAACTGACCTGTTATCAAAACCCCAAAATTCTGCTTAACAAATTAACCCATAGTAGATAAACATTAATTAATATTCATAGTAAGTAAACTTCCTCCCAGATTTACTTGTGGTGAATAGATCTTGGCTCTAGTCCTTGAAAACCAACACTGAAAGATCAGAGTTGAAGCTGTTGTAAATTACCATTTGTGGTGGCAGTGTCAGACTAGAAGTGAATTACTAGATGTGAATTACTGTAAATCAGGAAGGTACTTACACAAAATGTGCTGCTGCAATAAGCAACAGGCTTCCACAAATGAAAAGCACAACTGACATGAAGTTCTTGATTCAATAAAGCATTACTTTCTTCATGACACAAGCTTTGCTTTCACAATATGGCCCTGCATTGTTTTGTATTAGGATATTAGAAATGTTATTTTCTTGAGCCATTCAAACCAGTCTCCCCCCAGCTGGAGGAGCTACAGGCAAAGAAAACTTAATAGGAAATTCAGGATATTGACATATACTGCTATTGTTTTAGCAGTTTATTTTGACTTCACAACACAAGAAAAACAATTTAGAATATATATGGCTAATATCTCCAGGAAATTTGGTTATCTAATGTAGCATCTCACTTACTTGCAGAAACTGTCATGGATTCTTCTGTATGACACAGTAAATCATAAAGATTACGTAAATAAGTAGATCTGAAAATGAGAAACACTGTTGAGGATCTACCTGACAACAGACACCCATTGCAAATTAAATAACTGTTTCAACTGCCAACATGGTATATTTTCTTCTTGGGCTGCTTGATTGTGGTTACTTGCAAATGAATTTGTTTATTAGAAAAGAGAAGATAATAACCAAGAAATATTTGAGCTCAGTAAGTTGTATGTACTTCCCTGTTGATTCAAAATGTGACTAAACACATACAAATCAAAACAAGTTAGTGGCATCAATGCCTTCATTATTTAATCCACTTTTATTCATCTTATGAACAGAAAATTAGTTCTTCATATATTTGTCATGATTAGGTTAGGTTTATGAGTGACTCATAGTAGATGGATAGTGGAGTACATAATAAAGGACAAACCAAGGAGGCCAGTGTCTCTGGCATGCCTCGGGCAGGCATGATATGTGGTAAAGGTGCTAAGAGCACTCCTTTCCTCCAAAGGGTGGTGATCATTAGCATGGTATTTGTACAGCTCAGATATTCCCAATAAAGACCCGGAAATACCTGTTCCTCACACAAGGCAAACAGGTTTCCAAGAGAGGACTCTACTGATTTTTTTTCTAATATCTGTAAAACAAGTTTTAAAGAGAGGTGGGGGTGGGGGGATGATTAATGTTGTTTTTGTTGAGATCTCAGAGTAAACTTCAGTGCAAGAAGAAAAAGAAAGGGTGTAACTGAAACACTGTATGATTCACAGATGAAAGTATGTGCCTCTATTCTCTGTCAGCCTAAGGCAGAAGATAAGGCTAAGAAAAGTTAGTGAAAGGGCTCCTTAGTCTTCACTAGTGCAGATTAAAGGACTTGAAAGGCCTAAGGAAAATGCTATCCTAAAAATGACTTGATTTAATCACTTAAGTTTCGCATTGGAATGTATGTGCTGTTCAGGAAACATGGAAATAGAGATGATCATGGCAGATTAACATGATGTGGTAGTTCATAAAGGAAAGAGAATAGGCAGGATGAGAAGCAATCTGCTTGGACTAAAGTAAATCTGAGGAATGACAGTAAAGATTGGTTCTACTGCATCTCTGACAGCCCCCAGGAACAGCATCAGGAAAGGTTCTAATACCCAATAACACTCTCACAGAAATGTCACATCCCATGCCTCAACTGCAGAGCAAACACCATCGTTATTACAGCCTAAATACTTGTGGATCAGGAGAGTCAGACTTCTTCAAAGAGACACTGAGTCAAGACACAGTGGTGAGCAGGGGAATGCATCACACAAGAGCTAATCATAGACAAAATTTTGCAGTGAGTGGGAATGGGCTGGCTCAGTTAAAATTAAATCAAATAATGAACAAAAATAGACCTGTTACTATTTATTGAACTAACTACCAGGAAACAACTAGTGAAAATAAACTGATTAAATAACTCAGGGATATGACCTTAGAGAGGGCTTGAAATTTAGTAAGTTGGGGGAAAAAACAGCAATTTATAACGAAATGCTTCAGATCTACTAGGATGAATAATAACTTCAAAATGGCTGCTGCTCATAGGGAGATCAGACATGCCAGATTGCCAGAGCCACCCCGAAATACTGAGATCATCCTATATGTATCCTGCCAAAAAATTCCTGAGACAGTATGGAGCTGTGGATTTTACCTTTCCTCACTCCAGGCAGCAAGAGAGACCCTGTTCCCAATACCACTGCAACAGAAAGACTGGGACAGCTTCTGCCTCTTGCCAGGTCACACATCCCAATGCAAGGGACGCGTCTCTTGCCACAAGACCTCACGTCCCTTTTCAAACAAAGCAAAGTTAATCACCAGACGTCTAAGCAATCAAAGCACTTAGATGAAATGGAAAAAGAGACAGATCAGCAAAGAAAACTGACTTGAAGATCAGAGTTTAGAAACACAGTTGCAAAGAAAATTAAAATAACAAATAGCTCCTCGGCTATATAAATAAAAAGAAAACAATGAAAAAACGGAACCGGTCTGGAATGGGAATGATGTGAAGATTAAAGGTAATTCAAGGATGGTTCCAAACCTAAATGTGTGCCCAGTGCAGAAGGAGGGAACAAGAGGAGGTGATGTCCCTCCCCAGTTCTGAGTGATGCAGCACAGTAACCAGGACACCAAATGACACTGCCAAGGCACACTGTCTTAACACTGTCAATAACAGCACTGGTAGCGCCTCTAAAAAGGAAATGAAAAGTAATCTGGACAATTTTATGTAATTTTTTTCTAAGATCAGTACTGTGAAATTTGTTAGGACAATTTCTAAATAAAACAAAAGTTGAAGACATGAAAAGTAAATGAGATAAAATATAACCTGAGCTTACTGAATAATATATTCTTCTGAAGGAGGAGGGACTGTGCTGAAAGAGGTTTCTGTCGAGGCAAGTGCTGAGAGTAATATCAATGGATTGCTCTTGTACAATAATTTCATCAGAGGAATTACAAAAAAGGAAGTTATATCAATGTATAATTAAAAAAAATATATTTATATCAACAAATGTTCTGATGTCACAAATTTAGGAAGTAGTGCTAGCATAGCAAAGGGTTGGAGTGTCATGCAGGAAAACCTAGACTACTTTGAAAAACAGAAAGAGGCTGAATTTATCTGGGAAAGCAAAGGCTGGTAACAAAACTTGCATTTAGATGGAGAACTGAAAATTAATTAAAGAAGATAAAATCACAGGGCACTCAGCTGCAGGGTGAGTACTTCTAAAAGATGATCATACACACTCCTAGACTGCGGTAAATGAATTCAGAAATGCTTTTTCTCATCCTTGAAGAACCATCCATACCATTGCAGCCACTGAGAATGGCCCCCTGTGGAGCTCTGTACCGTTCAGGTAGCAGTGTCACACGAGAGGAATTCAGACCTGAACAGATGGGAAAGGATTTCTGCCAGGCCTGGAAGACTGCCTGTCCTGCATGGGGACTCCAGAGGAGAAGGAGCTGCTTTGCTTAGAGAAAGGCAAGGCTGGGAGGAGTGAACACGGCAAGGAAGTGAAATACGAAGGCGCTAAAAGAACTCATTATATTAAAGTAAATCAGTCATGCATGGGTCAATGCTGGAGGTAAAGACACCCAGACCCAGCAGGCCTGCATGACTGGGAGTCAGGAAAAGCCCTTTGGGATGGGGCTCACTGCCACCCATCTTGCTGAGCCTAAGCAGACTGTCCTGCAGGGAGGGTGCTCAGGATCCCGGCAGGCAGCAGCCCCCCAGAGAGGGTGTCTGTGCTGGCTGCGAGGTGGCACATGGCACAGAGGCAGCGGTGCCCGAGCCAGAGCTGCAAGCCCTGCAGAGCCCACGTTGGATTCCTGCAAAGAGACAGAAATGCTTCTGCAATGCCTACCCTGCTGCAGACCCTGGTCAGACTAGACACAGACCTAAATCTCTCCTTTCCCTCTCTGCCACCCCAGATAATGAAGTTTGGTGCATTTATAATTGACTCTGTTTCTTGTCCATACTTACCGGTATACACTGTCCTGCAACCTGAATAATGTTCTGGCAGCTGAACAAGGCACTTCATTTCTGTTGACTGAGGGTTACATCCCCAAGTACCCCAAACTGGCAAGGCTACATTAGCCTGGCCTGGCTAGAGATCTAGCAAAAAATGTCTAACAGAGGAAAGAAAATACATGAAAAATGCACAGATATTAAGCAGGGCTTTGTGTGGTAGCTAGGAGGTGGCCTGAAGGCTCTGGTTCACCGAGGGGTCCTGGCATGGGAAGGGGTAGCACTTGCCAAAGGAAATGTTTTTAGCAGTGTTAGCTTCCTTCCTGCTTCATGGTGCTTCAAGGCTGAAATCCCCAAATTTTCACAAGTGTCCCGAGAAATGGCTGTGTGAAGCATGCATGAGTCCCTCTAGTACTGCCAAATGCATCCAAATACATGAGAGCTGAAGCCAGCTATGCGGGTGAAACAATCCTGGCTTCTGTTTCTGTTCTCCATCAGCAGGACCTGAAGTACTTACATTTTAAGGAGAGTCTATAAATCTAGCTAGTACACACACACATTCATTTAATTTAACTCTTGTGAGTAACTATATAAAACTCCGGGAAAATAATTTGACGGATTCCTACCCCCTCTTTAGCTAGGTTATAACAATTGGCACATGGATTTATATTTTGGACCTAATAAAGTAATTGTAACATTATTAGTGCATCATCCTTTCCCTCCTCACAAACCTGACTAAGGGTGTCACCCTAAAACCAACTGTATAGGTATACAGAGATGGATGCTTAATCCAACAGCCACATCATTTTTGATCTTTAAGAAAAGCTCAGTGTAGGATGGATCATGTAACTCTAATAAAGTGATTATAAAATGTCCTTTTTTCCAAGGGCTGCAATTTATAAAGTTTTGCCAGTGTATCCTTAACACAAGAAGCCTGGAAGTCTAGAGAAAAGATACAAAATAGCCTGTCTTGCAGGAAGGGAAGAGGGGGACAGCTCTTCACCTGCCTGCCCAGGGTGAGGTACCCTCGGCGGGGAGGGGAAAGCTGTCGCCCTGAGAAAGTCCCAGGACACACCTGTTCTTGGGCAGTGTGGGATTCTGTGGAGTCAAGTCTTCTGCGCCAGGAAATGGTGAAACAATTTTAGAAGGTCTTCAATGATAATGCAGCATTGCATTTTTCTCTTATAGCTCTTTTCTTTATTAAGAGCTTTCACTGATGCCAGCCTAAATTTTTGGCCCTTGCTTTATCTAAATAAAATAAAAATATGTCCTTCTTATTCAATCTTATGCAGAGGCAAACAGTGAGTACTATGGCAGCAATAATCTCCTTCCTCACTGGGATGAGAGATGTGTTTGGGCTGCATCAGGCTGCTCCCTCCATCTGGCAGCCTCTGCTGAGTTAGGAGCTGTTGGGAGTCTGGAGAAATACTTCTCAAGTTACAAGATCCTGGCTGCAGACTATCATCTGTGTGGACACTTGTGGCATATTTATTAAGATTAATCCAGCTGACTTATGAATAGAAATGCCTGTGTGTTAAAGCACTATAAGAAATGAGAGCAAGGTTCAAAAGAATAACCCATGCTGATTACCAAGGATGTGACTGGCAGGAATTGAGCTGCAGATCTGGAGAGTGTGTTCCCATGAAGACCAGTTGGCTACTCTGCAATAAGGCTCATCAGAGATATTCATCAGCAGAAATCTTGCACTTTGGTAACAGCAAGATGGGAGCAAGGATGCACCTCAACTGTTTGCCCACTGTCCTCCTTTTGTCTCAACAGGAAACAGGATTTTAATCTTAGAACAGGGAAACAAATACAAAAGGGAGTAACCTTGCTTTACATCATTGGAGCAAGGACTGAGCAAGATTTGAGGTCAATGTATTGCACTACAGTAATTTCTCCTAGAGTAGTACTCCTAGAGAGTATGAAAGGATTAGCCAAAGAGGAGTTTGTCACTGCCAGAAAAGAAAAAGATGAGATGTGGTAAGTGGTCAAGGCTCAGCATCTCTTGTCCGTTCCTCCTGGGGCAGACAGCACAAGGTTCTTGAGTGAGTGTGAACACGTGAGAAATGCATGTGTGTGCATACATGAGCAATCTGCAAGAATTAACATGAGGGACTGGAAATAGATCTGTATAAAATAAAATCACCTTTCCTATTCACAAGGTCTTGCATCAAATTTTGTTATGTTCATTTCTTGCAACACATAGTGACAAATGTAGGGAGGAGTGTTTGTCAGCCTCTTTGTCAAGATTGGGGAAGTGGAAAAAGTACCTGAAACATGAAGGTCATTCACCTATTGGTAAGATCCCTTTTACTTTTTCTAAAGTAGAAAATTTTCTGGTCACCAAAACACCACTTCACTTTTGATGAAACACAATCCTCTCTCTCTTACAGTGATGTTTATTTTCCTTTTTACATTTCCCAGTCAAAATGTGGAAATTAACATGGTCAAGTTGCAGCCACTCACCAGTGCAACGCCCTTTGACCACATTCAGGATTTTAGTAAAAAATTACGTACTTCTGTGTACTTGTGTGTTATTATTTAGTTTGTTTTGTCTTTCTCCACAAGAATAGTTGTATTTCACTTTCAATTAGAATTACATGACTTAGTTTCTGAAGGAGCAAAACTTAAGATGTTAATAACATAATAATTCTCATACTGACCATTGTGTCTTTCTCATGTGACCTCTGGTACTTTTGCTACATTGCCTGAACTTTTTTTCTACAGTTTATCATGACTCACCCATTACAATTAGTTTGCTTGACTTGGTCGAGTCTTTGGTATGTTCATTTTGGAATGAATTTTCTAGTGCAGCTGTGATATCACTAGTGCTGCTGAATTTTAGCAATCCTAAATTAGGAAGTTACAAAAGAAAATATTTCTTAACAGAGGTAAGTTTCCTTTACTATTTCTTGGTACAATGAAAAAGGGAAGAAGTGAAAATAGGATGGCAAATACGCAATTTAAATATTTTCTGGACCACTGGGAAACACTGTAGCTCCTTGATACCTGGGTCTGTGCCTATTCTGGGCCCCCAGTAAACACTGACACACCCAAAAAGCAAAGTTCTCTCATTGGGTAACATTAAAATCATATGAAGTAATTCTTGCTTGTTGGTTCAGCACTGGTGAGGTCACATCCCCATTATTCCCATGGAGGACCTGGAACAACCAGGGATATACCAGACAGAAGGATCAAAATAGATCAGCTCTCTAGAAATCACAGTCTGCAAGTACAGGCTGACTGAACCAGGGTTGTTTAAATCAAAGAAAAGTCCCGGCTGAGACACAACAGCATCCTTTAAGTACAACCAAGCTGTCACACAGAGAAAGGAAATTATTTCCATGTCCATGATGGACTGGACGGGAAGTAATTGTGGAGAAGTAACGGATGAGAATGTAATTGCAACAGTGACAATTTGAAAGATTTAGGTTAGATATTAGGAAAACCATAAAGAGGATAGGGACTCACTAGAAGAGATTCACTGAGGTGACAGTGGAATTGCCATTAAAGTAGGTCTTTAACAACAGGCCAAAAGCAAACATCCTTCAGGGTGCATAGTCTGACTTTCAGTCAAGCAGAAAACTGCTGCCTTGCAGCCACATCTATCTCTGTTCTGTAAGGCATATCTACCACAGCAGTTTCCACACAGGTCCCCACAATCCCAATGCTCTCTCTCAGTCCTGGCAACTACAGAGAAAACAGTTTTTCACATGTATCTCACCCTCTAAATGTGGGCAGCATGGGCTTTATTGACTAACAGATGTAACAACAGAGATGTCAAACCTACTGGTACATAGTGCAGAGACCTGTGATGTCCAAGCATCAGCTGGCTCCTACCAGTATGGATTCTGTCACATGTGCCCTCTCTGGGCACCTTTATGCAAACGTATTATTTATTACACAAATTATTGCATTCTGCTTCAGTTTTTGCAAGTGGGGAGAACTACATAACACACCAAGTTCAAAGGGAGCACTGCCATGAGCTTGAACAGCACAAGATCTCAAAGAAAGTGCAGTCTTTAGTATCCTGGGAGGTTCCAAAATACTATCTCACTTCAACTGTGCCCAGATGGCCCTTATCTATGCTAAGGAGGAACAGGTCTTTTTCTATCCAAGTAGCCAAGATGCTTCAAGGCAGTTGCTTCACCCCTAGTATCATGGCTCTAGAGGACGCAGCAAGAGAAACACAACTATATATAATATATATATATACATATATATATATATATGTACATATATATACACACATAAATTTACAGCTACAGACAGTTTATGCAGAGTTACCACAATGCTGCTCACTTTCTTTGTTCAGGTCTACTATGGATCTTCTTCATTTCCCTAAGCTGTGAAGATGAACATTTAAAGCTATAGCATGGTAGCATGGCTCCAGCAGTGTGAGAGCTTGCACGGGCTTGCTGGGATTTTGACTGTGTATGCCCCTGGGTGCCCTATGCCCCAGTTCCCTGGGCTACAGTAGCCCACAGCCTGCTTGGTTAAAGACATTAGCTGTGAATGGCTATATTATGCTGTGGTAGATAGAAGGAGTCCAGCTTCATTTTGGATCATGACTTCTAAATCACTGTCCAGAGTCTCACTGAACTGCCACTTGTTGGGGGAGGGAAGTGGAATGCTTTTTAGTAAGATCATCTTAATTCCTGCCCTGGATGATGCCAGCAGTAGCCACAGCTTGAGGCATAGTGACAACTGTGAAGTCCTTTGTTGGTCCATGGCTTGTAATAATACACATGGAACTCCCTCAGGCTTTATGAGGATTAATTAGCTAATGTTCATGAAGTTTTGAAGATAAAATATACTCTGTGTTAAAGAATTGTTGTTCTGATGTGTCATCAGGATATCAAGGATATCCTGCTCTGCAAGGCACAGTCATTCAGGTGATCCCACACAACAAGCTATTTTTTTTCCCCCACTTGTTCTAAACTTAAAACTTGATTGGGGAATTATTTCAGTGAAAGATGTAAGAGTGTTCTTTCTCACCCCAGGCTCCTCTCCCTTACAAGGGCCATGTCCCCACTGCTCCATGCCTGTATCATGAGCCATGCTCCTAAAAGATTTTTTTATGCTTTCCAACACACTTTACTGCAGGAGAAATCACACTGCTGAGTTGCCAATAAAAGCAGATGCAGGACACCTAGCCCTGCCTTCCTTTCCCACAGCAACAACATGCTGTATTAGTCCAAACAGACATCTCCGTGAAGCAGCTCCTGGGGAATGAGAATGCAACTGGAACAGCTTTGAAGCTTGGTTTGTGGTTTACTGCTCAGGCCCAGCCATACGCCACACAACAGTAATCTGCTTTCAGTTGTCTCTAGTATCTTTTCTCCAACAGCAACAGAAAGCAAGAGAGATTGTCAGGTTTGGAAAACAATTCACCTATTAAAAACATATAAAAACTTCAGGGATTATAAGGGTACCTATCTGTAGTATCCTTTTCTAGACACACATAATCACAAACCATTTGTAACATGAAAGCTGCAGCTCAGATGCCAGTGGTCCACCACACCAGGGCTGGATACAATTCACTGCTTTTGGAAGATCACCTGGCTCACCTCTGAGCTGAGCTCCTCCTCTTAAAATTTAAATTAATCCACATTCACCCCTGTATCCTTAACATCGGTTGTAACTCCAGAGCAACTGTCAGCTCCAAAGCTTATTAAAAACTGGAAACAGCATTTGATGAAAGAAAATGAGGGGGAAAAATCAAATCAAAACAAAACCCAACACTTTTCTAAGCTTTCTGGGAGAAGCAAGCAATTTGCTTGACTGGCAGTGCAGTGGTTTTCAAGTATTCCACTTAGTCTTAACACTCAGGGGACCAGATTCTACAAAGCTAAAGAGGATCTGGAAGCAGGCATCAGGTGGTATATCTGATGGTATCTCTTGGTAGCCAATTTCTACCAATATCATTGTAAATCAGAAAACTATAGTCCTGTCTTGGCTTAAGCACTTAAACCCCTTTAGCTGTCCTCTCAACCACAACTGATTCTTTGATTTAAAAATGGCAGAAAATTAAAAACATGGATCATTTTTTTCTAAAATACCCTCTGCTCTAGTTGGATGAACCAGTATTTTCTAAAGGAGAAGTTGGTTCATTAGGGTGTAACAATCCTTCCAGTTGGACATGGTTGGAGAACGTTAGAAAAGCTCTGGAAAGAAGGATGTGGCTTTGTAAAATTCTGGGTAATTATTCTTTCTGAGGCTCCCTGGGTGTAGGATTTAATATGAGAATTAGGTAAATGCATTTCATCCTTCAAACAGAAGTCCACAGAAATTTAGACAAAGATAAGAGATGATACCAGTATTATAATTCATAAAATGTTGTGTAACTTGGACACAAAACAAAAGCTGGAGTTGTGGAGGTTTTTGTCTTTATCACACCAGATCGGCTGATGCCAGTCTCAACACAATGGGCATCCAAAGGCAGAGGTGGCAGCCCTGCCCCCAGGGGCTGCTGGAAAGAGTAGGACCTACACCACATGCACACAGTCATGCTGGAGGACTCCTGAGGCTTGTAAAGCACAGCTGCTTAAGAATTAGATGAAACTGCTTTCTGATTTTTCAGCTTTTTTTTTTTTTTTTTTTTTTCCTTAGCCTAGAGAAGGAATAGCTGCTGTTTAAAGGGATCTCTTCAGAGCAGTTGCTGAATTGAGACTTCAGGCAAAAAAATCCTCCAGTCTTCTCTGGAGAGAAGGCTAATACATAAGCACAAGGTTTTGTAATTTTATCTAGATAAAAGTCTTTTGACCTTCTGGTTCTGGACAAACAAGCCATGTTGCAGTGATACAAATTGAAAACTAGAGGCTCCAGCATTTTTTATAAAACTTCCAAAAATTAAAAGCTTCTTGCTATTGATAATCAGGTGTACAAATAAATTCACACAAGAGATGGGAATAGCAGTAGCTACAGAAAGAGAGTTAGACAGATGACCACTTGCTTAATTGTTTATTTCACAAAGGGACTACCATGTGTTCTCTCAGCCAAAATGACCCAGATAAGGCAAATCTGCATTTTGTAACAGTAACTGACTGAGACACAAAGCTAGAAATCCCAGCAGGGCTGTTTTCAGCTACAGCAGCATTCCTCTTGCAGTTTCTGGTTTTTATTCCTATGCCCTTCACATCTTTTCAGCTCCAAAATGCTCCCTATTTTTAGTACACAATTTGAATTAAAAATTAAACAAAATGGGAAAAAGCAGACTGGAAATCACTGTCCCAAAGCACTGTATGATAATTGCAGACACACTACATGCCTTGGCCCCTTCTCTTTCCATCGAGTTGAATGCAAGTTTAATAGATCTTCCCTCCTTGCTCCTGTACTTGTCTGTTGTCCTTGTTTTGCTCAGTGTACTTGGTTCTCTCCTTTGCTTTTATCTGCTCTTAGGAAATAATAGGAAACTTTTTCATAACACACTTGCTCTTGGGCTAATTCCTAATGTGCTTGCACCGATTGAAGCTCCTACTAAATAAAGTGCTGAGGAGCAGCCAGAGGCAGGAGACAACTGGGAAGGACTGGAGAGGGAAAATAACGTTATACAGATGAAAAATTTAAGTGGCACAAATAAAAAACAAATCTGAAGCATAAAGCTTTTACCCATCCAAATCTGCTTAGAACTTAATAGAAAGAGGGCATGAGGATAAAATCACTGTTACTCGCTGTTATTTATAAAGCACAGTAGCATTGTCTGGTGGTGCACAGGTGAATAAAAGGGGAAAAGTTTAAATGATGGAAATGCAGAGTAACTTCCTGGAGCAAGCAGTTATTCCATCAGTATAAATGCCTCCAAAATTGGGTTCATATTCTAAGAGATCACTATCATTAGAGTCTGCTAAAGAGATGCCCAAAATCAACAGAGATCTTTCAGGCTATTTTATCTGGCTTCTGATTAGCCTCCTAGCTTAGACTAAAAACATGACAAGGGACAATAGAACTGATAAATAAGGAACAGAAAAGGAAAGGTTTCCCAGAATATTATAGATAACTCTCATTAATTCACAAGAATTATGATGTCAAATCCAAAACAGCTGTAGTGTTTTAGCTAATATGTTCTTTCTAATCCTACTTTATTTTTAAAGTGGAATCTTTACGCAAGTGTCACCTGAAAGGTCTTCACTGCTTAAATTTGCTACATTAGCCTTAAAATTACTGCATTATTAGAATCCAAGATCATCAAGGTTCTTCAGCAAATTGCTCTGCCCAGAAACACCACAGGTTCCATCTCTTCTGGCTATAAAAATCATCCAAGTTCAGACTCAGGGTCACTGGATCACAGGGCCCAAGCCCATGGCATCCACACACTGGCAGCTGGGGCATGCAGCATTCTGACAGGCTGGCTCCCATCTCCCATACCTCTTGTCTCTGCATGCAGGATCCTTTAAAGACAAGCAGCCCGCATGTGTAATGCCCCAAATCTCCAGCATAGCCTCTGACAAGCATCCCATTCACTTTGGGCTCTCATTACACAAATGGCCCTTTCCATACAAACAGGTACCTTGTTACACAAAGGCACCCGACTGAGAAGTCAGCTCAGAGCAATTTTCTGGACAAGGTTCAGCATACAAGCCATTCCTGTATGTCTCCTCTAGACAGGACTCTTCTACTGCCCTAGACAACACAACTACCCTCAACTTGGCAAAACCCAGCATGGAGAGAAGAGCCCCATCACAATTGCAAAAGATGTTTTTGAAGGTCTGGGACACACCATTCCACTCAGTATAGTAAGCAATTGCCAGACACAAAGTGTTTACACTGATTGCAGCTTTGCAAACATCATTAGCAGCAGCATGCACTTATCAGTGGCCTGTTATATTCTGCCCAGAAGAGTCCAGTGCTATGTTGCCATGGTTTAGGAATAGTATTCTCCCATTCAGTATTCCCACCAAAACACTCCAAATCATGTCCCGCTGGTTCACTCTCTCCTTCCCCTCTCCCTCCTCTGTTGGGCCTGGAGAGGAGAACTGGAGTCACAAAAGGCAAAAATCAAAGGTTGAGATAAAAACAATTTACTGGAAATAGTGAAATAAGAAAACGAACAGTAACAATATTAATAACAAAAGTGTACAAGGTGTTCACAGTCACCTTAACTAGAGCTCAATCCTGAGTGACCTGCTAAACAGGCAGCACATTAGCAGGAACACTCAACACCTCACAAACAAGTCAGGTGTTTCTAGTTGCCTCTTAAGGCACATTTGGAAGGTGTGGATGAGTTGGATGAAGCCAGCTTGGTGCTTCTGGCACCTGTATCAAATCTTGAGACTGGGGCTTGGGCACTGTCCATCTTCCCCACACCAGTACAGGTTTAGCTGCTTGCAAACATACTGCAATGAACATCCAAACATGCAGAAATGGCAAATGCAAGTGGCTGCTGGGAAAGGGTGGGATCAACTTCAAGCTGATAAGAAAGTGTAAAGGTAGTCAGAGAGACCCTTCATGGGCTTAACCTTTTCAAGACAAAGCATATGGTTCATAAATTTCCTGCCAAATTTGGTAGTAGTGTGTGAAGATCTCTTTTATTGCAGGTAGTGTGTGCACATCACTGCATATACAAAGTGCATGGAATGACACAATCTGCATACTCAGAGGTAATTTTCCAAACCTGATTATCTTGGTCACGTGAAAAAGTCAAGTTATAACAATGCGCACAAGGTGTTTGGGCCATGTGCCGAAGCCATAGCCCCACTCTGTCAAGCCTGTTGTAAGTGAACTTCTCCATGAAGCCAGGGCTAAGGCCTTCACTTGAAGAAATAGCATATTGCACACAAAGAGGTCTTCTAATTTTGACAAAGAAATTAAATTGGAAGTTCAAGAAATTAACAAATTAAAGTTGACAAAAAATTAAATATTAATTATTGGTTCTCAAGGACACCAAGTGCCAAGGCAGTCTCTACACTTTGGGCATAAGCACTTTGCAGTGAGCCCTTTCATCTGGTCCCTGGTTTACTGGGGTGGCTCTCCACAACCGACTCTGGCCTTTTACATGGCCAGTTTTTTTTTGCATTGAAAGCAGTATGTGAGGGAGGAGGAAGTGTTGGATCTGCAGCTTTTAGCTTGTGCATGGGGCTCCTATGGTCCTCAAAGCAGACACAGCTGTAGTTCGGTTGACCAGCCCTAGGGGTGTGGAATACACAAGACGCAGGTGTCTTGACTCAAGGCTATTTCTAGAGTGACAGAAACACCATAAAGACAGAAGCAGTTCAGTGCATGATGGCATAAACTCATATTTGATATGCAAATCTTGAACCATAGAACCATTAAGGTTGGAAAAGAACCTCTAAGATCATCAAGTGCATTGATGTATATTCCTTAACGGACATGTTCCTTGGTCACTCTAAAACTGCCCCTTACAAAATCACCTGTGCATGAAGCACCTGAGAAACACTAGCACAGCTTCCAGCATGGGGAGGTGTTGCTGAGCCTGTTTCACAGAGCAGCATGTGGAGGTATATAAAGGTGAGTGAACCTATCACAGCAGAAAGTTTAGGCTTGTGTTTACCTCTACATAACATTATGGACTATAAAAGAGCAGAAAAATTGGTTTGCCCAGGGAAATGAATAAAGAAGGGAATTTTTTACAGGTGGTTAATGGAGAGATAGGGGTATGTTTGCTTTAGTATCACCTATCAAGGGCCGGTGCATGCATATCACAAGGCAGCTGCTTCTGTCTGTTCACCCCTAAAAGCATGGGCACAGTTTCTGCAGGGCATCCAGGTCATGCTTCACATGCTCAGCATCATTGCCGTTAGTGTTAGCTGTGTCTTGGGGTGTTTCTTTCCTGCACCTTTCCCTACAGTGGACATCTACAAGTGGGATTAGAAAGAGGAGCTCATAGCAAGCCTTCCTTTGCAAGGAGAAAGACTTCTCCTGGGTTCTGGGCTGCTAGGGAGCTTCTGTGGGGCTCCCAGGCCATGCAGCATGTCCTGCAATTCACTCCCTACATGGCTATGTCCAGTTTTGCTTCCCTCCCCGAGCAGGGACCTGCAGACATTGGCACATGACCCATGGTGATGCTGGTCAAGGGATGAAATGTGCTCAATGCACCAAATCTCAGCCTTGTATCCAAGGGAAAGACAGGCACAAGAACAAGGAAAAGCAAAAGCAGAGGGTGATAAAGCCTTAATTATGCTGTTCCTCCTTGGCACCTTCTGGGGTAATGGCTGAACTTTAATGCTGAGCTTTCAAAGATGTCAAGCTACCAAATTCACTTCTGGGTATTTAGGTCAAACTGATCTGGTCTGATTTTCATAACTGGAAAGTATCTGGGACTCCCACTTCAACACATGGGACCAATTTAAAGAAAAAGATTCTGTGTTTCTGTGTGTTCAAGATATTCAGTCACTTTTCACCTTTTGTTTTATGCTTGAGATGTCATTTGAACAATAAGAGAAAATATCAGCTCTTTTTCTATTCTTTAATGTGTTTTGAGTAGTATTCTTTCCTGTTCCTGTAAAAGCAAAGTTAAAGAGACAAATCTAGCAAACATTCAAGGTAAGAGATGCTTCACACAATCAGAGATCAACAGACCTGTTTTTAGGGGCTTTCTTTTGTAATTCCTTCCACTGAAATGTGTTTAAACACAAGTATGTCCTGATAGTATTTTTAATTAAACATGAAAACATTATTTTACTGAAATATCAAAGCCTAGAAGTAACATTGGCAAGGAACAGATACAAAGAGAAGTGCACTATTACTAAATGCAAAAATGTAAAAACAAATAAAAATGGGGTAAGTAAAAGACCTGATCTCAGTTTTCTAAGGGGCAGAGTCACAAGAAAAAGAGAATAGGAACTCTAAAATGTGTTGTCTGATATGATTATTTCTCATAGCACAGAAAACAGAGAAATCTCTATTTTAGAATTCATTAAATTAAAATGTACTCCAGCCCTCCGCTTAATAGTAGCAACATTTTTTATCTTTTTTTCATACATACTCTTCTTTTTTGTTTAGTACCCTTTTTTAAATTATTTTTTTCATTGCATAAACCTTAAAGAATTGTTCCTTTTAATGTGTTTTATGCCAAAATGTTGTGGGATTTTTTATTGCAAAACCCAGGTTTTGAGTACCTCTGAAGAATATATTCATACATGAGCAATGGCCACATGGCAGAAATGTGCACTCTCATTAGTCTGACTGAAGCCATGGTCACAAATCACTCAGATGAGTCCATTGTCCATTCTCAGCTTATTCACAGAGTTATTGTTTGAGGTGCTTCAGCCAAGAAATGTAAAGGCCTTCCTGAAAATGTCAGAAAAATAACCAAGAGAAATAATGTAGCAGATGTAAGTAGTTTGCCTGCAACGAGTAAATATTCATCTGCATGTCTGCAGGTGAAATTACCCACATGGCTTTTCAGGAGGGCAGAGGGAGGGAATCACATCTGTTCACTAGCTTGCAGTCAATTCAGAAATAAGAAGTATGCCTGCTGGGCTCTCCTAACACACCTTAACAGAGGTATAATAAAGTGTTATGTGAGCAGACGTTGATACTGACTGACCTGGAGCACAAGTGCTAGCAGTTTTAAGGAAGCTGAGCTTGTATGTGCTGGAAGGAACTTTTGAAATTCCCACCTATATTTTCTCAGTTGTGCCTAAATCTTATAATTTACCTCTGGAACTGAATCAAACCACGGAGAGCAATTTGGGCTCATTCTGGTAATGGACAAATTGATGTTGCCTGAGGACAGCAAATGCTCCAACTGCCCAGAAATTTAAGAAGCATCTCACACTTGCTGTGAGAAGCTAAAGTGTGGATTTTTAAGCTGTAGAGTCTGGCAAACTTTGAAGAGGCTTGAAAATTAGACTGATTGAGCATCACACACAAGACCATTATTCTTACAAAATTCATTAATTGTTTGAAATAAATAGATTGTCGTGAGAACAGAAAAGTAAAGTGCTTTGACAAGAAGAAGGAGCTCAAGAAGTAGACATTGGCTGACTTCTGTAAATCTGAAAACAATTAATCTTTTGAAAGTCAGAGTCAGGTTCTCAGCTGTGGAATAAAAAAGGCTCAATTCCACTGGCTTCAACATAATTGTGCTGTCAGAGCCATCTACCGCTGTGTCATAGCCACAAGACACTCTTGTACTATTATCATAGATTCCTCATTTTTCTAGTATGGGCAAGGAGACTGAAGGGCTGGATATGGTAGGGAGATAAGTAAAAAACAGAGTGAGGGAGAAAAATAACTATAGGGAAATAAAGGCAGTGAAAGGGCCCAAGCATCTACAGAGTTAGCCACTGTCTAGTTGATAGCTTTGACTACATATGGCTACCATAAGACATACCCGCAGACCAGTTTTCTTCAGGGCATTGGGAGTGGGAAGCCTGCCTTCCCAGAAACTCATCTAACAACCGGGTGTGAGAGTACACAGAAGCCATGTTGCCAAACTGGAGTGGACCAGAGATTGTAAGGAAGAGAGAGATGGATGCAATATTGCTGGTTTCATGGGGGCTATCAGGGAAATTAGTCTCAGTTCATAAAACAAGTGGAATTGCAGGAATAAATAAAAGGAAAAGAGCTTGGTCCAGCAGAGTTCAAGGACTGTCTGCAGGAAGGGCCAAAGCAGGGATGTAGTACCAGGAACAAGGGTAAAAAAGGGAGCTGCTGGAGCCTGCAGGACACCAGCAGGCTTGTGTGGCTGTTGGGACAGCAGCAGAGGCCTTCCCTGTGCTCAGATGTTCCGTGCTCTAAATGGCCTTGCTGCCCTTCTCTCCAGCTGTTCTTCCAGTTATCAACTGCCCATACTCAAGGCTTCACCACAGTGCCAACATTCCCCTCATCCCGATAATTCTACAGGAGCACTGTGTTTCTCTATGTTGCCCTTATCCTATGGCTTTTCCTTTCTAGCTACTCTCACCTGGTCACATGTTAACAGGGAGATCTGGTGGGCCAGAAGCATCAGCAGTGCCTGGGGCACCTGCACTGACCATGTCATGTCCCTGTGCTGCCAATTTTGCCTTCTTAGGACCAGGTCCTTTCATCAGGTGGAGGCCCAGGAATGAGCCTAATGATCCATGTTCAGTATAGACCACCAGTGCCTGGAAGCTGAGTGGTGGGTGCACAAGGCAGAGGCATTCTCATGGCTCTGTGTGTGCGAGAAGGAAGAGAAGTAGACCACAAAGCTTGTCACAAACCTAAAATGGGCAGCAGAGAATTTTTTTTGAGAGGTACTACCGTGTGTCAGTTGTCAACCCAAGGAAACTGGGGGAGCTTCAGTTTGGAGCAAATGAGTGCTCTCATGGCTCTGAGTACCCATTAGATGACCCGGTGTGGTTGTTCAGCCAAGTAGGACCAGGGACTGCAGCTTGTTGGCCATCTGTGCCTGCCAGGCTCTGGCCAAAACAACTCCCCACAGGAACCTGCACGGATGTTCACTCTCATTTTGCCAGACAAGGAGGGGGAGATGACGGAGAAGCGTGAATTTCTGTTTTCCTGTAAGAGCTGTGACTGATTTAATCAAACTCCTCTTGCAGACAAAATCTGAAGAGTATAATATAAAAAATGCACGTTATGCAGAGCCATATCTGTCTTATTGCTCTCCTACCTGCAGCACATCCTGTGTGCCACTGACTTCATTTAACCTTTATTTGATTGAGAACTTATTTTAAAGAAACACCCACTATCTACCTGGGAAGTATCAATTCATATGGATACCTACACTCAAGTGACAAATATTGAACCCCTTGTCTACTGAATTCAATGCCTGAGTAAAGGCAAATTTGGATCTGAATAAAAGCCTCTTGCATATTTATCTGAGTCTAACAATTCTCCATGAAATATTAATGTGCCTGTCTAACTATCTACTTGCACATTAAAACTTCACGCTAGTTTTTCTAACACATATGGCTGGACTTTAGGAGCAGCAACTTGTGAGTAGCTCTCAGTGCAGCAAGGCTTCAAGTGCCTGTGAGCATTTTAACTCTTGGAGTGTAATACCCTACACTTCTCCCAGCCCACATATCGTTAATTACTTCTCTTTGCCTTAAACATATGAGAAAAGGTGGAGAAAGGGGACTGGGTAAAGGGTATCCACCATCCATCTGGCTCTCAGCTGTGAAATGCTGCATGTGCTGTGGGTTGTATTTTTGACAACCCTTCATATACAGGGACTTTTTCCCAGCACATCCTTATCCTGTGAGGAACATGGTCTGATCACAGACACTTCACTTCTTTTATTTAAGAAAAACTTCCATGGGAATTTGAGGAAATGCCTTAGGCTTCCCCAGCTACAGGCTCCAGTGCCTTAGCCACGTGGAGCTGCTTGTAGTGTATTTGCCTTGTCTGAGTCAGACCAGATGATGTAGTCAGAAGATTGTTTTGAATTTGTAGGTAATTTAAGAATAAAATTGCATTGAATGAAGCATTAGCTTCATCAAAAAGCCAAATTATGGTGAAGTTATCAAACATCACTCAGCTATGAACAAAACTCTGTTATTCCTTCTCTGTGCTTATTTTCTCTTTTTATGTCCCCTGCATTAATTTCCCTTGAGTTTCCTACCCCTAAGTGCTGTCTGATAAGAAGAGTCTTGCATTTGGCCCTTGTTACACAATCCTCCAACAGCCTGTTGACAACAGACATAATCAGCCCAAATGGGAGGCAAAAGATAATCTTGGGAAATGACAGCTGCAAACATTCCATTTGATAGTCCTCAGCATGTGCTAATAATTGTTTTCAACACATGCCCAAGAAACACAGTGCAAACATGGCTGTAGAGTGGGCATGCATGAGAGCTGAAGAAATTATTGCAAAATCTTCTACCAAAGGAAAAATGGGAAAAGAATCATTATAGATAGTTCCTTGCTGACCTATACAAGCAGACGGATCTTGGTCCATTTCTGCCCTCAATTACATGGTGCAGTGGCCAAGCAATTTAACGGGGATGGCACCTGTGTTAGCAATGGCACCCTGGATCCTCCATATATTATAATTACTGGGTAAGTTTTGAAACATGCTTAAGCACAGTTTAAGTTTAAGAATGGAAATTGCATCTTCTGCTGCTTAACTCATTTAGTTCTGTGAATGAAACATATTAAACGTGGTTATTTCTTTTTAATTATGCTAGTTGTATATCTAATAAAATCAAGCTAATAATTATGCTATTATTATTAATTTACCAATTACAAAGTGTGTAGCATTTTGTCACAGAAATGTGTAAGGTTTTTGAGTTTTGCATTCCTTGGAGCACTTATCTTAGTCTAGTGAATGGTCTTTCATCTTCTCAGCCTTTTAGAGGATGTGTCAAATTAGTAGCAGCTGTAACTTACCTTTACCATAACACCATTGAAGTGACTTGGCTTATTTGAGATCAGTCTGTTCATCTTCATGTATTAGCCTCAAGAAAGGGAACACAGTTCTGGAACTACAAATGTGCTGCTTCTCAGAACACACATGCACAGATATTAAAAAAATTATGTCTTCATTATCATGTAGGACAATGTAAGTATCTGTTAAGGCAAACTCCATTGACAATATTTTCTGCTTAATAACAATAATAATAAAATGTCAACCTGATTCTAAAAGTCAAAAAATTATGTACTGGATTTAATGTGGATAACAAGCAAAGACAAAGACAGACTTCTGGGGGACAGCTCAAGTCAGATGTCTTGCTATGTGATAAGGAAAAGGGAATTTGTTACTTGGCATGACAGTGCTTTTTTGTTTGCTATGTATATTGAAAGATAAGACTTATTGTGAGGCTTGTACAGTCTTGCAGTATTAATTTACTTGGTTTAAGTCTTGTTTTGTAAATGTTGTGATAGATAATTTTCTGTAGCCATTTCACAAATACAGCTTTATAAAGATGTCTATGCTGTATATTTTCTGTTCTTTGGACATATCTTTTAGATTTTACTTTTCTGGTAGATAGCTTGAAAAAAGTGTAAAATAGACGGAGTTACCACAGTCATCAGATAATTAAAACAGAGCAAAGGCAGCTGTGGCTGGAACTGGATATTGATGTCCCATTGAAATTATATGTGGAAAGCATCAGAGAGCAAAAGTGCCCTGTCTGCACATGATGTGAGCTGTTAATGCACCCACAGAGGCACGGGGCACTGCAGCTGCTGGGTGGCACCTGGGTGCCAGCAGAATTTCAGCCAGGCCCTCTGCTTTGTTCACGGCCAGCGTCGGCAGGAAGGACACACGGTCTGTGCAGCACATGCTCTGCTTCGCCCTCAGCTCTGCTATGGATGTGTGCTCCCAGCTCTCAAATAAAGATAATACCCTTGCCATTGTTCTATTTCTCACTTTGAATACTGTTTGATAATACTATGTGATTTAATATCAAAAGTCTATCTATTGGCATCTCTAAAGCACTTATCTCTGTGGTGTGACAGTTTAGCATTAGATATGGAGTAAAATCATTACAGTAAGACTGCCTATGGGCAGCTTGTAATGATGGTGAATATTTTCATTTATACTACTATTTCTATATGTAATTTTGAAATAAACAATGTGTACTTACTCAGCTTCCCATAAATAGGTTAGTTAGATTTTTTCCATTTTCATTTTTCTGAGAAGAAAACCCACTTCTGAATTTCGTCCTTTTTTTTGCTTCCTGCACTTGAATTTCCTTCTTTATTTCTTTCACATTGCCCCTAAAGATAGGAGAATAAAAAAGGACAGAATCTTGTAAAAGAACATTTCCAAAAGGTTTTCTAAAGAAAATGATTGTGCTTGCTAAAAGAATGGAAATTGCATCCTCTGCTGCTTAACTCAAAGACAAAACTTATTTATTGTTTGAGTTATATTGTCAAAGGTTTAGCTAATAATCAAATCTGGTTTTACCATGTTACTATTTCTGGTGACAAGATCTAATAAATACCTAAGTAAAATCAGGTCTATTTAAAACTATGATTAGAAGATAGTCATCATTATAACTAAACTCGGATATAAACCTGAGAAAAATATGAGTTTTCATCTCAATACAAGTGAGACACAAGACCACTGTTTGAAGGACAGCACTCAGATCAGCAAGGGGACTCAGACACGGTTATGAAAAAGAGACAACTCACTGCAATTATAAAAGTCTAATTAGAAAAAAATGTTTAAATTATTTAAATGGTTTGCAATAAGTTCCTGTTCTCGTGCAGCATTTTTTTCCCTAAAAAGTAAGATGTGTCTTTCATTTTCTTTGCATACTTTCTCTAGACCTTGCCATTTAGAATCAGGTATGGATCCCTCCTTTTTCCCCTCCCCCCAAAACCTGCTGGGGTTCTTAATAGGCCTTTACTAATCCTCAGCAAATAAACAACTGTCATGTAATTAACAGTTTACATCATTATTTACAACTGAGTAACAACCAAAACTGCTGGCCAACTTGATTCTACAAGAAAAAAAATATCCCCAATGAGATCAATGGGTAAAAGAGAAAGCTTGTAGTTTACCCTTAATTCAACAGGATGAAAACAGGATTTGTAAGAAATCATTGCTTATCCTTACACAAGTTGATAGAAGAGCCTGCTGAGAGCCTCCTCAGCTTGGGAGCACCAGATGGGGCCATGGGGAAGGCCTCGGGGTACACCACGAGGCTGGCAGAAGGTAGCAGACCTGGAGCTGTGGGGACCCAGGGAGCAGCAGGTTACCCCAGGGAACTCCAAGAGTTTCATGGACTTGCTCAACCCAAGAAGCCACTGAAAACCACAGGATGGAAAAGCCAGGCTTGAGGGAAGGAGGTACCCTGCAGGGAGATGGGAGCAGGAAGGAGGCAGGCTTCCAAACCTTGTCCTTCATTTTGTGTCAGAAAGCTATGTTTATCTATGGAAAAAGATTATCCTGGCTTATTTTAGTATTATAACATATAAATAAGACAGAGGTCTAAGGACTGGACAGTGCCAATGTCTTTTCACACATTCGCTTTGAAGAAAGACAGGGACATGCCTGGCTCAGGGTTGCATTCATGGGTAAGTGCTTGTTCCCAAAGTGCTGCTCTGCACAGAGAGAAAAGACTCAGGCTTCTGGTGGAATAAGAATAAAAATACAAAGTATAGACAACTGGATGAAATTTACTTTTCTTATTTTTTCCTTATCCTTCATGTTGTTATATTCTTATTGCATGCAACATTCAGAAATAATTCCATTTTTAATAGAGGGGAATTTCAGATTCTCAGCTGTTGAGATACACTGAGGACAGGTCTCTGGCTTTGAACAAACATTATTCTTTATGTAATCATGACAGATGCTAAAGGATTTCCAGGGATCCAGAGATCAGCTCCATCAAAATTCTGCCCTACGAATGAGAAAATTCACCACATGCCACTTGCAAGAGCCAAACAGCTTGACATGCTTGTGACTGCCAGCATGTTGGCAAATTCTGCTTAATGTCTTAAGCAAAAAGGGATAAAAGAAAGTTTCTGAATAGCAAGTGCCTGAAAGTTTCTAAACAGCAAGCTCCGCTTTCGGAAAGTCAGGGGCACAGAGGAGAGCAGTCCATAGGTTTCCATCAGCTCAGCAGTGCAACAAACAAGAGCAGCATCACACCCCACTCCTTTCCAGCTGGTTCCAAGGAGCATTTGAGTTGGATCAAGGCAGACAGACACCTCTCTCCTTCACAGAGCACCTCACTTAAAACTGTCAAATTTTCAAAATGTTGAGCAGCTACAGCTCCCACTGAGATCGCTGAGGGTTGTAGCAAAACTTAGCATGTGTGAAAGATTGGGGGATTTTAGTTTCCACATTTAAATATCAACTTTGGTGTCTGACTTCAGGTGGCCAACACTTACAATGGGAGCTAAAGCAAATAAGCATGTCTGCTCCTGACTAATTCTGTTTGAAAAGCTGGGCATATCAGAAAATAATCCTGAGAATGAAGGCTTCTTTCAGTAAAATTATTTTCACATAAAGTTTATAAGAACAAAGCAATATATCTTTCTTTCAGTTTAAATATTTCTTCCTGTATTTACTCATACAAAGTAACAGTCATTTCTAATATGGGACCATATGTGCAGAGCAAATAATACCATGTACTGGAGTTTTCTCCAGCATGTCTTTTCATATCCTCACTTCTGATTAGGTTGGAAGCACAGTGCTGGGATGGAGTAAAAAACATCTACTCAGTAATTTATGTGACAGGAAATTGAACAACCATCTCCTCAGCCATTATTTCTGTGAATTTCCCAAGCTGTAAATGCATCAAACAGTTACAGAAAAACATAAATTCTGTTAAGCAGACAGTCTCATTTTTCTAGATGTCTAAACTGTTTCTGTCTACAGGCTTGACCTGTTGACCGAAAACCTGTGAACCAAATGTTTACTCATTTGATAATGAATTACCATGGTAGCCTAAATTGTCTGAAAATGTTAACAATTTTAGATGCCCTGTAACATGGGATAGTAAAGTCTAAAAATTATCTTGTTTTCAAAAAAACCCAAACACACATCTGCTACCTAAACCTCAAACCTGCCACAGAATGTTTTAAATTGGGAGCTAAAACTGCTGGACACTCAAAACGTTCTTACCCAGATGTGAGCTGGTGCAGTTAGAAATGGAGAAAGGGGAGGTTGTTGGTGGGGAACATTGCTCTGACAAGTCCACAGCTAGATGCTAAAGTACCATTACTTACCCAATATTAGGATTAATGCCACTAGCAGTTTATAAAATTAGTTTTGAAAACCTGGGGAGAATAACGAATTTTATGAACCTGCCAGCCATAAATTTATAATTTGATAAAAACCATTTGAACAAAGAATACTCTGTGGTTCCTTAGTGACCAAAACTTCAGTGAAGTTTCATGCTTAGGTGTGTTTAATTTGTCTGAAATATACTGCGTCAAAACCCTCAGCAGCAGCAGCAGCAAAGAGCAAGGTGTCTGTGTCCATTGAGTAGTACAAGTATAGAATTCAATTCTACTTTTTCACTTTGACTGCCAATTTTATGGCACTTCATTTAAGCCTGAATCTCCAAAGAATCAATTCAAATTAGCTTTCTAATTTTCCCCACAGAATCTGCTTTAAAATAAATTGAATAGTAACATAAGGCTTAGTAAATGAGTGTAAAATTCAACTGAACTTCTCTGAAGGAAAACCTCTTTTAATCTGAAGACCAATAAAGCTCAGGTGCAATAATATATGACAACTCTAAAAATAGTTTGTCCTTGCTGGTGGTTTAACATTGGACAAGCTTTACTTTGTGTAGTTGCAATGTCTAGGGTTTCATGCCATGATCCTGGGAATATGAGATGTTATTCAAGATTGTGTTTGAAGGCAGACATAAAAATCCCTTTTGGTTTTTTTCTTAAGAACTGTCATTTCATCAAATCTTAGTGATGTTGTGGCAGAGCACAGGTGTCTTTTAACTTGCTTTTCTACATTTGTGTTTCAGAGTGAGATTTATGCAGTTTTCCATCACTGACAGGCAATATTTCTTACAATTTTACATATTTTCCAGCACAGGTGTTAAAAGTTTCCTCCCCAGGCAGATGATAGGAAGCTGGGGGACTACATACCTGTGACCAGGTACCTTGACCACTGGCAGTGAACACAGGCTGTAAGGGACAGAGCAAAGAGGTGATACAGTTGCAGCAGTCATCTGCCAATTCCACTTGGTCTTCTTTCCAAGGAGAAAGAAAAGAGCACGTCTGGCCCTGGGCTGGAAATGAAGGCACAAAAGCACAGCTAGTAGCCAGAGGAGTTGTCAGGGAAAAGCTTAGGACACTCATCTAAGGTGATATTAACAGATTTTAACCAATTACTGGTGTTCAGTAGAGCACTGAGCCCAGATGTCCAGAGCCCTTCTGAGTTCTATCCCCATCATTAATTTCCACTATGTCTCCTTGACAATTAATTTAGCTTTCCATTACAGTTCAGAACAGCAAATCCTGAGAAGATGCTAACTTTAATTATCATATCACATCTACAAAAAAATCACTTTGCATTCTATTTATACACAGCTACATTCAAGGTGGAAAGCTGAAGTTGAGATAATGTTAATTCCAGACACAGAATCCAGCTGTCTCAGTGTCAGGCTTCCCCACTAATTTATCTAAAGGGTGGTCAGGAGATGGTGGTGTTCTCCTGCGGAATCCTGTGGCTCTTGCTCCATTGTTGTCTTCAGAAAGTTCACTAGAAATCTGGCTGAAGGAGGTGTCTCCTGTTGCCTCAGCACAGGAGCAGAAATTCAGGTCTGTTTGCTCAGTGCTAATCACAGGAATATTAATGAAGTATTCAAAGGGTAAAAACCCAAATATACCTTCACTTTACCTGATACCATACATGTACAGAGGTATCAAATAGTCGCTTATGTTGTCATCTTTTTTTTTTTGTAAAAGCAAATTAAATCAACAAACCAGATTACCTCCAATTTATATTTTAAAAATGCAATGAACAGACAAAATAAGCATTGTTCAGCAATGGCTGAGGCAGGTCTGTGGCTGAATCCAGCAGCTCCTGCCCCATCCTTAGTTGCTGAATGGACTGTGAGGAGAGTTGCCCTTCATGCCACTGATGTACCAGTGATTTCAACATTTCCATCCATTGCAAAATTGTTATGTATGGAAGATATCATCTGCACCCAATGAGTATAGACTCACGAATAACAGAATCATTAAGGCTGGAAAAGACCTTAATGAACAGACCTTAATGAAAAGCCCTTTGAACACTTCCAGGGATGGTGACTCTACCACTTTCCTGGACAGCCTGTTTCAATGCCTGACCACCCTTTTCATAAAGAAAGTTTTCCTAATATCCAATCTAAACCTCCCCTGGCACAAGATGAGGCCATTTTGTATTGTCCTGTAGTTTGTTACCTGGGAGAAGAGACCAACACCCACTTGTACAGAACTCCTTTCAGGCAGTTGTAGAGAGTAGTAAAGTCTCCCTTGAACCTCCTTTTCTCCAGGCTAAACAATGCCAGCTCCCTCAGCTGCTCCTCACGAGACTGTGCTCTCTTAGCTCATCTAGTAGTTACAGCCAGCTTCAACGAGGTGCCAGTCTTGGTGTTTTGGAAGGAGTTGATGAGGGAATGGCAACATTCCCTCAGGAGTCCTGAAAACATGAAGATGGGGACTTGCCTCTTTCCGCCCCAGAGGAGGCCTTGCATCATCTCAGGTGGCCGGGCAGGACAGGGGGACCCAGTGGGGAGACCGTCTGCATCCAGGAGGCGAACAAAACCCCGGCACTGTCCCTGCAGCAAGAACAGTAAAATATTTTGTATCAGGACAGACTATACTACACCTCTAATTCAGCTTGGCTGCGTTTTGTCGGAGCTTAAACCACCTCAGAAGCTGTGCGGCAGCAGGCTCTGGCGGCTCCCTGTGGGCCATGGGAGCTCCCTGGGGCAGCGGGGCAGCCCCAGGATGGCCGGGCAGGCTGGGGACACCGGGGACAGCCCCAGGATGGCAGGGCAGGCTGGTGGCACCAGGGGCAGCCCTAGCCCTGGGCATTGGGCATGTCCCCGGGGACAAGGCCAGGCTCAGGCCGGGCATCACGCGGCAACATGGGTCCAGAGGTGTGCCAGGCTTAATAATTGCTTAATAATTATTAAGTGGGGGCCCATGGCTGGGCAGGGCTGTGGGCAGCTGGAGACCAGCCCTGCTGTGGCATCGCTGGAGCAGGGGCTGGTGGCCCCAGGGGGCTGACATGGGTTCCTGAGCCATAAGCAGGGAGGGGGTGGCCCTGGGGGAAGCCAGGCAGGGGCAGTCAGGCCTGTCAGTGTCCTTGGGGCCATGAAACAAATTCTGCCTATACATTTTTCCCTTTCATACAGACAGATAGAGTTCTGAAGAGCAAAAGCCTCTTTGCATATCTGACAACCTTCATTTATATTATTTCTGGGTTCTGCTTGAAAAAAATACACTGCAAATATCCATATGGGCAATGCGCTGCCCAAGATGCCCAACAGAGAACAAACAACAGGAGTACAAACACTCCATAGACACCGTCAGAGAAGTCTTCATTCAGGACACCTCATTATTCACTTAATTATTCATTTTGTTTATTTACAGTAGAGATATTAGACATAATATGGTGTAAGTCCCTAGTATCCTCAAACAACAGATGCTGGCTTTTCTCTCTAGTCCCAAAAGGAAAAACCAAAGCACCACTGTGAGAATTAACAAAAGTCCAATTAAATTCCTTGCCAGAATGTTAATTTTCCAAAAATAAAAGCAGAAAATTAATAATAAGCTGCTATTCACCTCCCTTATCACTTTAGCACACATTTGAAATGGCAATAATCTGTGTTTAAGATGAACATTATCAGATAGACAAGCAAATTTTAAAACTGATTTTAAAAAACAAATATATAATGCTTCACCTTTTTCTTGTCTCAAACACAGGTCAAAAGGAAGAACTGCTCAGGGCATTGCTCCTTGAAATGACAAGTTATGCACAAACATTGCTGCAAAGGCATGGGAGATGAGGAGTCTCCATACAGAATACAGAGGACCACAGCAGGGGCTGGAAGGATCTCAGAGGTCATTCTTTCATCTCCTGCCCCATGGCAGAATGGGCTAAGCTTGTCTTGGCAGGTGTATGTTCAACCTCTTCTAGAGCCTCCCTGTTAATGGGCATTTGACAACTGCTTCAGGCAAGAGATCCCTGCCAGTCACTCCCAGTTCATTAAAGAGTTTTCCCTGCTTTAAAGTAAATCTCACTTGCCACAGTTTAATCACATTACTTTTTGCACTATCAATGGACATGAAGAAAAGGATTATTATGGGTTTTTCCTTCCTATCTGAAAGTCTTTTGTGCATTTGAATAATATTACCATGTTTTTGCTCAGTTGTCACTTCTTCCTGGGTTTTTTTTCCAATTGCTCTGACACCACCCCATGTTTTGAGCAGACAAGGGCAGTGCCATACATGCAGGTGTCAAAGAGAGTTTTGCCATTTACTGCAGGAGACTCTGGCCTGAGCTCCAACCACCTTTTAACTTCACTTTTCCCTCTCCTTTCCTCTGTGCTAGGGAAGCCCTATGGGGCCCCCAATGTGTGATTAAATGGGCTGAGACCTTCACACTGCCACTCCAGGATCATAGCAACAATGAAATTTTTCGATTCCAAAACAATCAGGTCTCTTTCAGCCATATCATTATTCTATTTAGAAAAAATATTATTAAATACACATTTCCTAAAAGGTTTTGACAAGGCATTGCTCCTTTTTTTATATCAGGGTCCTACAAAATCATGCATACTTACATTAAACAGACTTCCATTTTATGTGTGGGACTGAATCAGTGCTTTCATTATCAATAAGCAACACATCTTAAGTTGCAACCAGATGGCACTTGAGCAATTATGCACATATATTATCTGCCGCAGGGAGGAGAAACATCAAACATAGCTTGCCAACTTACTGTTGCCCATGTGATTTTTATGATAATAACAGAGACTATTTCACAGAGGTGAAATATTCAGGTTTGCCGTTGATTGATTCAGGAAGGAGCGTTAACAGGTTCTGCAAAACATGCAAAAATGTGGTATTTGCAGAGCTGGAGATAAGTAAAATCAGTCATAAAACAGTGGAGTAAGTATTTTATCTCAACAGCATGAAAGATGAACTATGTACCCTGTTCTGAGAGGCAGAGACCCTCTTAGACATGTTTGTGGAGTACTTTGCCTACCAGGATCCTGTGCAAGGATAGATGCTGATGTAGTAAATATTCCTGAAATAGTGATCAACTGTATTTAAAGGAAATTGTTTTTTTACTGGATTGCATGCAGTTTACACCATGACAGCTTTAAAAGGCATAAAAATGCCAAATTTAAGATAACCCTAGCCCTATACTGCAGGTAAGTGAACATCACATGTATTTTCTAATATACAGTAACAGTGTAACCGTAGAGTTAGATTAACTCCTATGCTCTGAAAAGTGACTACAAAACGGCATCATGGTATTTCTTGTTTATTGGGCAGCAGTGGTTTTTGAATGAAATATAAGTTGTTAGTAAAAAGATGTTTTGTGTAGTTGCAAATCTTCCAACAAAACTCCCAATAGTTGACATGTAACTAGATTCTGTTTTCATACATATCATCAGCATTCAAGATTATGCTGACAAAATAAAACCTCTGACACCTCTGATTCCACTGGCTATGGATGGGATATTGAAAAATGTGCAGCAGTATTTCTCTGCTGTGGAGCAGAACACAGAAACAGCTACAGTTAGCAAGAGAATAATTAGCTCTGAAATTTGAAAGCATCTTAGTTTCAGCTACTTTTCATTGATATAAATTAGCTTGTGTATATCTTTTAGTCCCAAGTCAAGCCCTAAGGTCTTCAGAAATGTGTTGTACGTAACTTCAGTGAGCCATAGCTCTAAGTTGCATACTTTTGAAAATTCCACATTTACCTTCACTGGTGCCTATGTAGTCCTGCTAGTGTTGGATTTACATTGGGTGAAATGGAATGCAAATCAGCAGACACAAATAATATTACTATTACAATCATGTCTAAGCCCAAACTAATTTTACGTTACTATAACTTCTTTTATATGAAACCTACAAATTAATTTGTTTGTGTATCTCCCTCAATATTTCAAATGCAGTTCTAGTGTCATATTCCAAGGTTTCTCACTTGTCCTGAGATGTTCTGGCCAGCCTGATGTGACACTGATAGGTTTGGTCTACTTTGTTTCTGAGTCCTTTTCCGTTCTGTTCCTCAAAGCAGTGCCTTTAGTAAGTCTCTATCAGCATTTCTGCTATACAATCAGCAGGACTGTTTAAAGACAGTAACATGTTTAAACCTCCTCTTTATATATAACAATTTTATCAACAGAAGTCTAAATCTTGTTTAAAATAATGTAAACTAAATTCATGCTGTTGAAAAGTAAATAGAAAAGAAAGAAATGAAATCATTCATGTAAGAGTATGATGATTCAGACTACCTCTGAAAACACTGAAATGCAATCTGTTTAACATTTGTCTTAGCTTCAGATTCTCCTTCAGAAGAATTTTTAGCTAGACTTCCTAGCAATGTACGCTCAAAGGGTCTTGTATTAATTGATATTTTATCTCCTGGAAATCTCCACTTTTTCATGTAATAACAGGATGTCACATCCATAACGATTGTGTAACACAGGGAGTGAAGAAAACCTCTAAAGTGAGAGATGGAAGATAGGTACTTCAATTATTGCCATTCACTTGAGAAGATGTAATATTTCCTGGAATCTGAGATACTCCGTACAATCTCACAGAGAAGCCCACAACTTTAAACACATACAAAGTCACATAAAATAACCTTGCTTATGGTCTTCATTTGTTTATTTTATACCATTTTAGGACTAGAGATGGAGTATAAAGGACATTTACACTCATTCTAACATCCCTTTACAGCGTAAGAATGACACATAAGGACCAAATACAGATAAGAAATGCAGATAATGCATGAGAGAATACCATACTCAGTGAGTAAAAAATCACAGGACGGTACTACACTTACGTCAATCAAAACATTTTTAAAAATCAGACCTTGTTAAACAAACTTGGAATTATGAGTCTGCTGTATTAATCATAGACTCATGGGAGCATTTACTTCGGAAAAGACCTTTAAGATCACCAAGTCCAACTATTAATGTTGCTCTGATATGACAGTCTCTGTGAGGGATTTGATCCCATACTAAGTGGCATTTGGAATTTGAAATTACTGTATAAAAGCAATGCAGCATACCTTCATTTATAAATTTATGAGGAATCTTTCCTGAATGGTTTTATAGAAGACTTATGTTTCTGTTCTTTTTTTATTATTATGTTATTTTTAAATGATTGTGTTAGTTTGCAAAATTACTGAAGACCTGCAAATAATTAAAGTGGACAGCTCATTATTTTTACCACATTTGAACACTTAATGCAATACACAAACCACATTGGGAACACCTTTGTGAAACACAAGGGTATGTTATTGAGAGAATTTGTTTTCTCATTTTTAGCCCAAACAGATAAAGTTTTGAAGTAAAATATAACTGAAGGATTTCTGTGTGCAAGTCCATATATGAATCTTTCCATCTTTGATAGCAAGGCCCCTGTTAAGAGCTATAGTCTTGCTGAAAGCATGACAAAAGTAATTTCAAAGAAAGGAGGTGCAAGGGAGAGCAAAGCTGACACTGAAGAATTTCCTCTGTTGTCAGAAGGCTGTGGAACACTATTAATTAGCAACTAAAATATAATCTCATTTCTATGCTTCCTAGGAGAAAGGAGCATACTGTAAAAGAATACTGAATGATATACCTATATAAAAGATTATAAATATACTTTGAAAGTCTTTGACTACTTACATTTTCTTATGACTAAGTCTAGGTTTTGTTTTTCCAACTATGATTGGAAGGGTCCCAGCCATTTCAAGTTTAGCTTAGGCCATGTTTAGCAATTCCAGTAAAAGTAAGTTTTTGGGGGCTTTGCCTCATAAGTCTTCAAGACTGGCAGAGTGCCCTCCGGCTTTCTTAATCTGGGGACTGTGGATGCTGAGGCAGTATGAGGGGACTGACCTGCAGGTAACAATCTGGCTTCTGTGCCCCTTCCAAAGAGTGTTTCCCATAAGCACAGTTAGAAGCAGGCTATTGAACTAAATGCACCACAGACCTGACCTATAGGGCATTTCTGAAGTTCATATTATTTCAGGAGGACAAAGAGGCATCTGAATTTCTTTATGTCCCTTGGCTATGTACACCATTTCCAAATTTTTTTTTGTTCCACGTTCTCAGTAGAGAACTGCCATGGAATACAAAGAACTGCAATGATGAATCACTGCAATGGAGAAGTGGTACAAATCAGAGTTACAATTTTTTTTTTTTTTTTGTGATTCTACTGTTCTTTTTGCTGTGACAAGCTCTCAAGTAGAGATCCAACATGATTTCTCACCCTTGACTTACAGCCCTCAGTTTTGTATGTCTAAAAATTGGTCTTTTCATGATCTAAATTTTAACACATCATCCCAATTTGTAGATCATGACGGTTTCCACAATTAGGAGCAAAACATTATAATTGAGCAACAGTGTTAACGTAGTTTCTGCCCAGTCTTTGTCAAAGCACCTAATAAGTTTCAGGATTAAATGATTTTTAAATAAATCTGTACGACTCACATTTCTGAAGGTCCAGTGAATTTAGGTGATTTGCTAAATTTAGAAATCTGCAGCTGTTCTCATGGATCATGGTGAACAGAACAAATCTCTCTATGAAGCAGACTCTGTTTCATCCTAACACACCCAGTTTGTGGTACTGCATAGAGATTTGAACACTCCATGCCTAACAAGGCAGATGGAGCATGGGAGAGCCGTGCAGAGGGCTCTCAGCAGATGCTGGGAGGACTCCTCCACCACTTGGAGCAGCACAGCTGTACCACCACAGCAGAGCATAGAACTCAAACCTTGTTTATCGGCAGCATTTTGCATTATATTTCTCTCTAGTCTATAAATCCACCAGTGGTCAAGTACCAACCACTCTGAGGTTCTACCTGATGTTCTCAGTGAACTGCATGACTGAGGCTTTCTATGATAGGTGTCTGATTTTTAAAACTCATCTTTTTCCTATTTGTTCATATGAAGTATCTAATATTTTAAAAAGCCCTTAAACTGCAGACTAATTCCAGCAGGATTTTCAAAGTGATGTACTATTAGACTCCACTATAAGCTAGCATTTAGCTGTCTCAATCATTTTGCAGATTACAAGAGGCACCTTCCTATTTGTTAAGGTGCTTAAATATTATAAATAGTCTGACTTCTAATTTTTATTTCTTATTATATATATAATATATATGTAAGTATTTTTATTTATAATAGTAAAATTATATATCATGTATGAATGAAGATCATGGCAAATATAAAGAGAAATCTAACTGCTTCCTAACATTATTTCTGAATTAACTCTACATTCATTTCACTACTGCATCTTAAATTCTTAATATGAAAGCTATAGAACCTAAAATGGGAAACATTATTAAGCTGCTGTATAAAGCTGTGGCCGGTCTCGTGGGCTGGACCAGCTGACCACCAGGGCCGATCGGCAGCTCGTCAGCGGTGTCTGCGAGTGTCCCTGAGCGCCAGGTTCACTGCAGTNGGAGATACGAAAATACCATTATGAACTGAGGGACAGGGGGAGCTCGACCCCTCTCTGGGGCAAGCCGCCCTCGACTCCACCCCAGGGGGGTTTTATTCTCTAGGTCTCCACCAATTCCTCAGGGGGGAAGAAACTCTCTGGGCCTGAACCACCGCTACATAAAGCCACAGTTATTTCCACAACCTCAGTAGTGAGCATCGTTCTGATCATCTCAAAAATACCATAGCAGGGCTGAAAAAAAGACACATAGAAAGGAGCAAGTGTGATTGAGAACAGAATCGTGTCTATAGTACAGTACATGATGGAAGGGAGATGTGAACCGCTGGCTGCTGGACACACAGAGCATGCTAAGGAGGCATCACTATTCTACACCCCGACTGCTACATCACCGCTACTACCGACTGTCAGAGGCTGCACTTTGGAAGAGGAGGATTCTAGCTCTGTCTCGTAGTACAATTAGAATTTTCTTGCATTTATCTTAAAGATCAGGACTCTGCTTTTGATCTTTCACGTGGTGAAATTCTGTCTCTACAGAAAGGTCTTTTGGGCTCCATCATTTGTACTGTTCTGTAATTTTCCTTGCAGGTCTGACTTCAGGGTGTTATTAAAATATCCAATAAAAAGTGTTAATTTCACAAAGCTAGCTATGAAAAAAAAAACCACATAACACCTTCCCAGCAAAAACATTTAATTAAATGTATTGATTCAGACCAAAACCACCTCAGAGAAAAAAAAAAGAAAGCTTAAAACATGTTCCTAGTATATATGCTAGTTTATCTGGTCAGGTTTACCTACCTGTCTTCCAAATGAGGACTTGAAAAATCTAGGATACTTGTGGCCCTATATCAGGGCTGCTTTCTTTTGGCACAGAATATAAGTTCTGGAATAGGGCTTTTCTCTTCCAAGACAGTGCTGTCAAAAGTCAGAATTTCATGTAATTCAACTCCTGAGGCCTTTTGAGATAAATACATATGTCTGTATGCTGCCTTCCCAACAGAGTGGGTAAGCAGAACTTCAAATGACTTGTTATTTGTACTCTTTTATCACTAGATTTCATATTATTAACTCTCAAGATTGCCCTTAGCCAGAAATAGGAATGCTAACAAATATATGACACTTACAAAATTAGTACGATGTTTGACTATAACATGATTCCATAGCATCTGTTCCATCTCAATTTGTCACTGAATATTTCACAATTATTTAACATCTATCACAGCTTTCTTCTCCAAGAAAGATTAAGTATTTAAAAGTTTTTTTCCTTTCTAAAATAAATTTTCTGCAGCTACTAGGCTTTTCTCAAGAGACCTATCTCAGTTCTTTTAACACAGCAACTCATTCTAAGATGTACTATTGTAGGTGTCTCATTTTTCATAGCTAGTTTGTAAGCCATCTTTATCTACACTATTCAATTTTTTGTTATATATAGTAAAGCCAATGGTAAATTAAATTTATATAAATTAGAATGACTCTTAAAAGAATTTTATAAACAAATCCAAATTTGACTGGAACACATAAAGAAATACTCTTCCCTGGTGTCAGTGAGAGACAACATTTGACTAAGGCTGAGATGTTCGCCACAGCATAAGTATCAAAGCAATTTTGAACACCAGACTCCCTGACTGACTCTACATTAGCAAATACTTAATGGCAAAACCAGTAGTTTAGTAGGAAAGGCTGGGAAAATTTGGTTTGTTCAGTCTGGAAAGAGAATGTGTCAGGGTGACCTAATTGCTGCCTTCCAGTACCTGAAGGGATCCTACAAGAAAGTTGGAGAGGGACTTTTTACAAGAAAACATAGTGACAGGACAAGGGGGAGCGGTCTCAAACTGAAAGAAAGTAGGTTTAGACTGGATATTAGGAAGAAATTCTTTATTGTGGGAGGGTGGGACATTGGAACAGGTTGCCAAATTCTGCGTCCACTCTAACTTTGATCAACATCCAAAGGTCCCGTTGAAAGGACTAAGAAAAGCCTTAAGACACAGAAACAAATCCAAGAGGACTCTGTGATGGCAGTGACACCAGCTTTTCTTTCAAATGAAAAACCAGATGTGGAGAACGGGATGCTTTGGTGCTCATGGTCAAGTGGACCGCTTGACATATGCAGGAAGGCTTGGAGAACTTCGTGGTGGTGCAAAGTAGTCATTGTTCAGACTCATGTCTCCATTAGGTATCGCCCAGAATGGTCTTGTAGTTTATTATCCTCCAGAATGAGTCTTGATTTGCATGTACCACAATGACTCTGCAAACCGAAGCAATACACAGAAAGTGAGGAAGATCAGGAGATTCACTTCAGAACTGCACCGCTTTGAGACAAAATGTTAATGCATGTGCAACCCCTGGGCTCTTCTAAAATTCATCATTAATTTTTTACTTCTTGCAAATAAGAGGCTCAAATATGGATCCTTAAATATCTATGATTAAAACCCCCAGTTGTTATTACTATTTCTTTTAGACAATGGTGCAATGTATTTTCTCAAATTGTTACTGCCAATATCTACACAAAAAGTTAAACAAACAGGCCTGACTCTTTTCTACATTTGGGCAGCCATCCCAAAGAATAGTGTTAAGGAATCAAAGCAGGAATGCAGAATGCAGTTGTAATCCATCCTGATTTTAAGACTGCATTTCATTGCCAGAAAAGTGTAAAGCTGATATATTATAGTAAATGAGAGTCATGCCAAAGCTTTTCTTTGAACTGTGACGTTTCATGTGTCAGCTAGTTACTCTGACTAGTCAGCCACCACCCACACAGCTGATTAAAGATAGAAGACACAGTAACACTGCCACAAACTTAATGTACTATCTTTACACGAAGTTTTATTTTGGGAGCCTTATAGGGAAATACTGCATATTTTATGATGTACTGCGGATATTTATTTATTTTTATTCTTCTGATTAATGAGCAAATGGATGATGTATTATTTGACAAGGGAAAAAAAGTAAAAAGTAAAAGAAAAAAATCTATGTGTGGCCAATCTTGATACTGGGCTTAGTTGTCTGAATTATTTTTCAGCGAAAACTCTCCCAGATTACAGTATATCACATTTGGCAGGCCATCAGAAATGTCATGTTGCCCACAGACCATACTTTTACAACTGTTCATTCCATAAATAAAATAATAGAAACATAGAATGGGATTGGTTGGAAAGGATATTTAAAGGTTATCTAGTCCATACCCCTGCCATGAGCAAGGACGTCTTTCACAAGATCAGGTCACTCAAAGCTCCATCGAGCCTGACCTTGAATGATTCCAGTGATGGAGCATTCACAGGTTCTCTGAACAACTTGTCCAAACTAAACCTCCCCTCCTTCAACTTAAAATGGTTGCCCTTTTTTGCAATTTGGACAGACCATAGTAAAAAATCTAAGACATCCAAATCTTTTAAAAGGAAATTACAGATTGCTAGATTTCAACAGCTATAGTGAATTACAGAAGCCACAGGGGAACAAAACAAATATACTTTGATAGCATTTACGGTTATATATTCTATTTGCTATAAAATGGTGGCAATTGGCTAAGCATATAAAGGATACATTTGAAAATAATTTAAACAGATGATCACTCACTTGGAAAGTAAATATTTTTAATGGATACTTTTAACAAGGAAATCCTGTTTGTTAAGTAAATGAGGTGTCAGAAAACAAGTAAGAAAGCAAATGTACTCATTAACTTTGAAAAGATAGTATAACATTCTGGTAAGTAAATTCTGAAGATCCCCTGTTTCATAGGGTATATGAATAACTATTTGTTAGAGAGCAATGGCTCTTTAGCTACTGCAACTCATTTTTTTTCAATTGTGGAGATTCAGACAGTTCTGGCTCCCAGGGCTGGGCAAAGATGGTAGCCATCAAACAAAGAAACCTTCTTATCTAGGCTCATATCACTTATGTCCTTTGACTCTTGGAAATATTGTAGATAAGAATGTAAGCTGCTAATGACTGAATAGACTCATTTTATGTCAGTCTGGAGTTAAACTGAGTTGTCAGAGTGGCAACTTGTAGGCTAAGGTTGATCACAGCTCTTAGCTCTGCCAATCCTTCCCTATTGACCTTTGACATTGAGCTCTTACACCAGCACTAGAAAACAAAAACTGTAGAGCATATAGCCTCTTTCACCCAATAGCTGGATAGCTATTGCTTTTGTTTTTTTCCCAAACCATTAATGAGAATAGGCCACCACCTAGTAAGCGTCACTCCTTACTTTTGTCTATTTTTAGCCACGGCCGAAGGGTTTCTGCAGTTTGCTAGCCAAAACCCAGACAAGCAGTAGCTAGTAATTAATTTTCATTCAAGTGTTTGAAAGGAAGAGTGTCACCATGGCCTACTCAGTTCCACTTCACTGTGGTCATGAGCAGTTTCTTTCTGTCAGTCCCCATGGGAGGAGAAATGAGAGTACTTAGCATCCTTTAATACAGGTCTGTTCTTTTCTAAAAAAATTCCAACATGATAAAAAATTTCATTGGCCTCTCCTGGAGTTTATGTTGACTCAGCAATTCAACTTCATAGCACCTTTTCAAGTCCCTGAGAAAATGAGGATTGAGAACATATGGAAATAAAGGAGATAAGAGCACTTTCTTGCTAGAGTTCCCTGCCATATATACAAGATATATAAATTTCTTACTATTGAAAGTATACAAAGATTGTTCTGTTTGGTATAATATTAACAGAATACTATACTTGTACAATATTGCATATATATTGTCAGCTATTTAGATAACAAATCACAGGTATACTAGAAATATAAACAAGAAGCTATAGCATTTTTAACTGCTTCTTATGAACTAGACAATTATTTTTAAAACAAGTAAAATACTAAATGATAAAATAATCTATCACAGTAAAATAATACTGCATGGATTCAGTGTTTAGGAAGGATACAGGGTCTGGGCACCATAAAAACTGAGGTTTACTGAACAAAAAAATACAGTCTAAGTAATAACACATCAAAGCGTCATATATTTTTTCATGATTGTGCATAGGCCTGTAGCAACTATCCCTGGGGGATAATAATTCAATCTCCTGTATCTCAGAAGAGCATGTGATGATATTGCTAATTAACATCTATGGTGATGATTCTCTTATGAAAACATTCATCTATTGGGAAATGGCATTTCTAAGGCAAAGCTCCAATCTATTAGCATGTCTTACCATCACCTTTCAAAGGCAACACCAGTTTGCTCCCACTGATTAGTACATAAAGCATGATATTTGAGTTACAGCTCATTTCATCTGGCAGATACCTGGTTCCTATATATAGAATCAGGTATATCTGCTGATATACTCAGTCTTCAACTTCCTCTCATTACTTACATATTACCTGCCTTGGAATTTAAAAAGAGCAAGATTCCACTTTGATTGTACCTAGAGAGATACATACATGTGCTAGGAACAGAAAATATAGACAACATTTTATAAATACTTCACCTGTAAATTGTACTCTGGAATGCCTCACTGAAATTTGAAAGAAATTGGAGACTTTCTTGACTTAAGGGTAAAACTGGTACTCTCTTCCTCTTAGTGGTCATTATCACTATTTGTTATTTTGGTATTTATTTTCAGCAGTATTAAGTATGTGCTACAGTCTCTAGGCTCTCTTGAGGAGAGGACTGCTTCTGGACAGTTTAAAAAAAAATCACTACCATATGCAACTTAACAACTGGCAGGTAAACAGAAATGAAGCCATGGAGTGGGGCATATGATCAGAGACAGTGTCTGTAATGAAATCCCTATTTTCTGTTACTATTAATATGAACATGAGAAGAGAGTAGAAAGTGATCACAGGTAAATTGAATAAAAAAGATTGATCTCGTTATAGCACAGCTCAGATGGATATATATAAAGTTACAGCAGGTAAGAACATCTCCCAGTTACTGGATAGAAGAGAAAGACAGAGGAGGAAGACAACTTTGTAGGCAATGACAGCTTCTACCTTATACTGTCCCTCAACTATTGGGAAATTCTGTGATCTTGCTAGTGTATATACATATGTATATCTCCAAATTCTTCCCTAAAAGTCAGCTGAAGGTTTGAATACAAAGAATTTTCAGCCTGCAAGACTGAGGTCCATGACGCATGTTTTAAAAATTTATTTCTAGTTCTGTTATTTATTTTTTTTTTAAAGAAAGCTAAGTATTTATGCTTGCTTCCTTACATACATAGTTCTTGATAATTGTTCAGAACTAAATCATGTAGCTAATTAACTAATATATATTAAATAAAAAACAATGTGTAATGTATAAAAAAACAATACATGAAAGTAAAACAATAAAGGAAAGACAAATATACTACTGATAAAAACCCAAAACCAACAGTCATTATCTACCATAAATTTAATCTACATGTTTCTATACATATGAGATATTTTGGTCTGTCAACAAAGGGCTGTTGAAAAAGTGAACAAGTAAATTTCACAGTAACTGGAAATCAGAATTGCTCCTTTTTTTGTCTGTGAAGTCAAAAAGAAAAAGTAGAGTTACAGTTCCTAAGTAGGGTGATTGTGAATCAATTGAGATTTCAAATATTTTAAGCATTCTACACACACATACACATGTAAATTAATACACCCAACTTGTCAACAGTAAATCTTCAAAGGCTGTTCTTCAGAGCTACACTTACAGTCAAAGTTCTTAAAATGCTGGCTGAAACAAATGAAGTTTCATTGATTTTTAAATATCTTGAGATCTGAAGTTTTCACTTTGTCTTTTTACCAGAAAATATTCCTTAGGCAAAGTACACTGGTGATACTTCATCTTGTCCGTACTTCACTGCAGATTCAAACTCTTTGAAGCTGATGCTGATCAGAATCCTGATCGACTTCTCTGTAAGGGAAGAGATTTGGTACTTAAAACCCAAAAGACTATGCAAAACAGACATTATACTTAGCTGTAGCTATCCAACACCAATATTGTTTTTGAAGAACTCAAGAGTCCTAAAACTTGAATTCTGTACAAAGAAATAATGAAGCAGTACATCTATATGAGGAGCTCAGTTTTTTAAAAAGAAGAAAAAATATCATTATATATATTCAACAGGTGGTAAAAGTTAATTACAGTATAACTGGTGCACATTTAGCACTTTTAGCACACATTTAGATCCTACACCTCATGCTTAATTTCCCAAATTCAATCACCTGTGGCAGAAATCCTCAAAGTTTTATTGGATAACATGCAACCCAAGACCTCTAGGCCTTAAGACAGGGCAAGCTGACATTTAAAATTTCCCCAAGTGCCCCATGACCTTCCACATGCTGCAAGCTTACAATGAAACAAAGATTATGTTAACAGAAGACCTACTCCTTGTGACTGTGAGAAAAATAAGCTAGTTTGTATGCTATTATATCCTAAAGTGAATATTCCAATAGCCAAAGAAGGTCTCTAAAGAGTAAAAGCTATTAATATTTATTTCTGAGACAGAAGCTGATAGAAGACAGCAATTCAATTAATGACATTAACACATAGGGCTAAGTTTTATTAAATACACTTGGCAAAATTATTTGATGCAGTGATAAAATAGGCTGACAAAATTGTATTAATGTTATTCTGTAAAGTATTTGTCTTAGTTCTCCATAGCTTTCTTACTAGAAATACACTTATACAAAAGTTAAATAATTAAAAAACTGATTAATTTTTGGATCTCAACATTCATTCATCATTTAGAAAAATATGCCATTAGTTTATACCAATATCCAGACCACAGCCTTATTAATAATCTAATTAATAATTTAATTTTATTAATAATTTAATCCAAAATTTATTATTATTACTGTAAAAAATTACAGATGACACCAAAATTGCTGGAATTATAGTGCTGCAAACTTTGCCATCACCATTAGCATTCAGTGGTAATATTCCTGCCATCTTGCAGCATGCAAAATGGGATGTAACTTCTACATAAACAAATCTGAAAATTCCAAAATGATCCACGCTCTTTAGCAGAGACACATTCTATTATCCTTTGAATGCTCTAGAATTTCAAAGAAATTCTATACACTGAAGAAGTTGTTTGGTGATTCAGTTTTTAAGAAAGCCTGACACAAAGGGATAGGATGTCCTGTTTGACTCTTATTCTGAACACTCCCTTGAGAAAAACCTAGTAAAGTTTAAAGAAAATAATTTATATACAATAGCCTCAAATACAGAAATTCAGTTACAAAGGTCACAAAGGTTACAAAGACTAATAAGAGGCAACAGAAAACTGCTTACATCCTGCCTCTCCTTAACTCTTTTGCAAGCAGCTTCTCAAGAATATCCAGCTTTGAAGACATCAATGGCTATCAAATCATGAGACTAAAGAAAGATTTATTCTGAAAAAAATCCTACATCTTTTATTTTGTCTTCATAGAAGAGGATCTTGATTTGCACAATGTCCTTCCATTTTCCCTGAAAAAGTCCTTCTTAGATTAAAATTTTGTTATACTCCCCTTCAATAAAAATTTTTAATCTTCATTTATTTCAAGAATCACTCAGACTACCAACTTCCCACCTTTTTGGAACTTTTAACATGGTTTGCTAAGATTCCTCTCATCTCTTGGCATAAACAACCTGAACTAGTGCTTGATTTCACTATCAGTGAAATTAACCTCTTGTGAAGTAGATTTGGTCATGCAAAGTTCAAGCTCCATGGTACAATGATGAACCTTACATGGCCAGAAACATACAAAGTGACAGCCTGATGTTACGGAAATATTAAAAAAAAAAATAAATCCTTCAGCTCATTGTTGGCTCTGGCATAAGATTAAAACATGATGACATTCTACTGTTTTTCAGGTAAGGACAAGTTTGAAATGTGGTAACCCTAAACCAAAGTCTTTAGGGACAACATGATAGCTGGAGATAGAGCAGTCACACTGTTTCCGGATGAAAAGGATCCTTTTAAATACCACATCTCATAATACAGAGAAATGTAAGATTATTCACCAATGAAGGATGAATGCAGGTCCTGGAAGCAGGAACAGAAAAGGATGAGGAGTCATAGAAAGTAATCAAATGAAGATCATCTTCTGCTGTGATGCTTTACTCAAGAGTGTGAATACAATCCTTGAATCTATAAGCAGGATAATATCTAAATAAAATGCAAGACTGATTTTATTTCAGAATACAGTGTTAGGAAACTTAGGAAGGAAATACTCTGTCTATTTTCTGGTGCCCGCACTTCAAGAAGGATACTGATGAACTTAAAAGAATTGAGAAAAAAAATTAACAGTGACTATACAAGTTCCGAAAAACTTGCCTAGCGTGTCTTATAACAAGACATTAAAATACACTGTGGGGAAAAAAAGAGAGATTGAAGAGATTGGAGAACTGATCCATTCAAATCAAGACTATAAAGATCTCTTTCTAGGAAATGTTTTTTGGATAGTAAATACCCTTTTATGCTTACAAGGAATGACATGCTGATAGACGCAAATTGAAGCCAAAGCTAGAAAAATTTTGAATTGAAGTAAGAGGTTTTTTTAAAAAAGGGGTTGATGGGCTATTAATGTAACTTACCAAGGGACATAGGAAGTGGTAACTCCTTTGTTTACCTTCCCTTGGTACATTCAGGAGTCTCTAAACCACACAGGTATGTCTGTATGTCATTATGATGTACATTTATTGCATGGATTTGTCTAACAGCATTTTGAACTGTTGTGAAGCCCTTGGCCTGAACACCTTCTCTATGATTAAGTACCACCTCTTATTTGTTTTGAACCTGCAAGTCATTTGATATTCTTTATAACTGGAGTATTCTTCTCAGTGACTATGTGTCAAAGAGTGCATAAAATGGATCTATATTTAAAGATCAACCACTGAAGAACTTAAAAAAAAAATACAGACAGTAATTATTGTTATAATCTATGCTATTTGCAAGCAATTCAGATAATTCAAAGAAAAATTACAGATTTAGATACCCAAGAGATTGCATAATAACGCAATAGCAATTTAATTTTATTTTTTTTAATATTATGATGAATTCTCAGAGGTTAATGCTAGAAGATCACTTTATGAGTGTTTTAGAAGTTAATGCTGATAACCTGGCTGAAGTAAAGTTAACAGGAGTTTTGCCATTAATTTTCAGAAGGCAAAGATTTCACCCAAAATATCTGAGTTACAGGCACAAATCACACCTTTAATGTTTGGAAGCTGCTCTTGAAAAATGGCCCTCAACTTTATATGGTTTTTGTTCAACACCCTGAAAGCCACTAACTGATTCTGAATTAAGAGTCATTTTCTGAACAGCCTTTCAGCAGAGATTACCAAAATATGTTGGGTGATAAGTAAATGACAAATAAACTGGTAAGTACTTAGCTGTTGTAATCTGAAGAAACACTACATTTATTTAAAAGTTACGGATTTTTGGAATCTTGCCAAAAGTAATCTGAAACTGAGATGGCCTTTGCTTCAGCTAAATGAAAATTTTTATTTTCATTTAGCTGAAGCAAATGATAAATTCATCCTTGTGATTATGAAAATACTATGTCACAGCATATTGATCTTTATTTCACAGGTCACTATTCATTTGACACTCTTAGCAAAATATACAGAGGTATTTCAAGGTATGTAGTGCTGAGGGTAGGTTGTCTGATCTTTCACTGAAAATTGAGTAATAATCAGCATCTCAAGTTACTGACTGTGAGATATAAATTATTCTCTTGTACAATTAGGTAATTGAAGTCTTCCAAAATCACCTAAGTGTATTTTCATAGGAAACTGGATTAGATAAATGGCACTTTACTTCTGACAGGAATATTTTAACCATAAATCTGAATGGAGTAAATGAATAACCTAAAAGACTGATGTTCAATATAAGCTGCCGTTTGAAGTTTTATATTTATTAGTTCACTGAAATAAGTACTTATTAGAAAGGAATCCACATTCAAATACAGCCCAGCCTTTTATTTTATAAACAGCTGCATATATTCATCAGTCACTTCAGCTTTTTTCCAACTAACCCCACAACAAGCTACATTTAATCAGATCTTGAAGTTCCTGAAAGAAAAGCATAAATAGAGAATTTGACCATATTTCTTCTTTTTGTATGGAAAGACTCTCTCACAGGCACTATCTCTTAAAGCAGTCATGCAGTTAGAAATATACTATGTTTATCTGATAAATAATATTTTTCATTAATCCATAACAGTATAAAACATGCCAAATTATACAGTAGAGATTGCAATTCTACCCTGTATTTATCTAAATAATTCAGTATCTGTCCTAAGTGGTAATCAGAGAATTAAGCAATCTTTTGTATTACTTAGAGTAGTGAATGCACAGCAGAGCCAGCAGAGACTGCCATTGATTTGGCTTTCAACAGGTTAGCTCAGTAGGACAAGTCTCTAAAGTCAAATAGGAACCAGGATAAATTGAACTGTGCTCAGATCTCCCATGCCATAGCCAGAGAGATTTTACAAGATATTTACAAGAGATATATATACCAGATATTTACAAGTGAAGAAGGTAACTTCAAACTAGCTTAGATTTCTCCACTATGGAAACATTCCTAGCAATCGTTAATTTTACTACTAAAGATGGACAGTCGTCACTGACTTCAAAGAAAGTTAAAGCTCTGAACCTGAGCTTGGGAAGGAAGTTTTCAATGAATCTATTTTAAGCAGGCACAAGTTTTCATAGAGACCAATGAGGAGAAAATGTCAGATATGTCACATAAATTAAATAGAGGAAGACAAATATAACATAAGGGATATACCACTGAGAAGGAAAACGTCAAGCTTCCTTCTCATGGCATTTCTACATGAGTAGGGGTTCATTTTGGTTACTGCTCAAAAAACCCCCAAACAAAAAGAACAGTATTTCTTTAAAAGTCCTAGAAATGGCTACTTCACTTTCCAAATAATTTCTTGTCTAATGTATGACTTAAAACTAGTAATGATACATTTAAATTTAAAAAACAGCAATAATAGTTGCCATAACTAAATATAAAATGACTACTTTCTCTTTAAAAGTAATGGAGTTTGAAATCTGAGGAATTTTATATGCTTGTTTCTAAAACTTTTGGTTTCTAGTTAACTGAGGTATTACTAGAAATAACAAGCTACAGAGGCCCCTACCTTTCACACACAGTACAATTTATCAAATGCCTGCATGTGAAGGCATAATACCTGGCCTTTTAAGCTTTGCTGTTTAACAACCATGTTTTTAAGCAGAGGAAGATATAATGAGATACACACCATATGTATAAGTAAATTATTTCTGCAGTAATCAATGTCCTAATTGTGATTTTCTTAACTGTCCATATTTTTTCTTCTGCACTGAAAGACTCAGCAATATTATATACTAGTCCTTCTGATTTAGAGACAGAAGCATGCCAGGCACACAGCCTGGACCTTCAAATCATGATTTCCCTGCAATTTACATTTCCCTGGTTTTAGGACATGCCATGAATAGCAGAGTTTTTCCCTATTTATTGTAGTTATGCAAATGAGATTAAGCATTCATAAATATTTCTATCATAAGTCTCCAAAATCTATATATATCAAGTTCATTGCAATCTCATTATTTAGGTGTATACTGTGAGTAAAGTTGTGCATTTTCTTTAAATTATTTCAGGAAACTGCTAAGGAGTGCAGTTTCCTGAATTAACATGCTAGATTGTATCTGAACTGCTTTTGAGCACTGTGAGCTATTCAGCAGTACTGCCTTGCCGCTCTCACAATACATTTATTGTCTCATTAAATATTTTCTGCATTTCAAATGCTATGGATGATTCAGGTCTGGAGACCTTTTTGCTAGTGTTTCTGGTTCTGGTGCCCAAAATAAGAAGGACACAGAACTGTTGGATCAAGTCCAAAGAAGTTGAGAAGTGGACTGGAGCACTTTCCCTATGAAGACTGTCTGGGAAAGTTGGGGCTGTTCAGCCTGGAGAAGAGGAGGTTGTGTGGAGACCTCACAGCAACCTGCCAGTGTCTGAAGGGGGCCGACAGGGAAGTTGGAGAGGAACTCTGTGTCACGGATGGTAGTATCAGACAGGGAGTAATGGGCTCAAACTGAAAGAAGGGAAAATTAGGTTTGATATATGGAAGAAATTCTTTATTGTGAGGATGGCAAGACACTGGAACAGGTTGCCCAGGGAGGCTGTGTATGTCCCATCTCTGGAAGTGTTCAAATCCCGGCTGGCTGTGGCATTGAGCAACCTGGTCTAGTGGAAGGTGTCCCTGCCCATGACCAAGGGCCTAGAACAAGATGATCTTTAATGTTCCTTTCCACCCAAACTACTCTCTGATTGTGTGATTCTGGACATAGTTCTTTTATGCTTAATTTCAGGTATAATGATGTCTCCTTTTCACTCTTCTGATCTGTCTGTGATAATCCAAAGGCCATTTCCTTTAAAATAACTTCTCTCATTGTATAGTTTAATGCAATCTAAATTGAATGTCACAGGGAGCAGCCCATCCAGAAAACACATGGTGATTTCACAGGGAGAAAGCACCTAAGAATCCCACTGCCTTTTTCACTAATTTCAAATTATGTTAAATTTTGATCTAACCTGTATTTTCAAGGAAGCAGAAGTACTGAAGAAAAGCTACTTACCATGTGATTCAGTGATCTTCCTTTATTGCTTCTCTACAATTTCTGACACTATCTTTCCTCTGCTTCAGTCAGAAAATTTGGATTCAATTTCCAAGGGAACCAGCTTTCCTGTTAAAACCTTATCATCCATTGTATGTGGCCCAGTGATAAAATTTTCCAAATCATGTTTGTCTACTGTATACAAATTCTATTTAACCCTGGTATTGACATTCTTTTCTTCAATATTCATTTGCTCTATAGAGCCACTTGCTACAACACTCTCGCAGTGCTCCTTGATGCACTGAGCTTCAGAGTAATAGAGATATGTGATACTTGTCTGTCATATTGTTCCTTCTTGTTTTAACTTATTCCTTGTGACAATGACTAAAGGTCTGTAGAATAACATGTTGTCTGCCTGCCATGAGTCAGAGATGACTGCTTTACTGCCTTTTCACTCAAATAAATAATATTAACTGGAAAAAGCCCCCCCCACCCCCCATTTTTAAAAACTCATATGCAAACTGCTTCTGGAAACAGCAATTAAAAGAACAGAACATTTTCTCAAATTTTCAAAGCAGCAGCCTGTGAAACAAACAGATTCATAAAAATATTCCATATTGTTGCAATACAATTCCAGAGAGTAAGCAGAAATACCACCTGAATATACATTAAACTATGCAAAGATGACACAGACCTGAAATATTGTATTTCAGTTTCAATTACTCTAAGAAACTCCCAACATGAAAACTATTCAGAAAAGAGCTACCACCACCAAATAACCTGAAAACAGTTCCTAGAGACCACAGAAATTGACCACATGTATAATCTCAACAGTTTAAGAATAAAGTTTACAGCCAGAGTTAAAAATTGATTATATCAGGTACATGTGAATTTTACTGCTTTTCCATTTATTTGACAGTTTAAAATAAATTATCAGGGAATAATTCAAATTAGGGCAAAGACTTTCACTGCATTTAGAACCAAAGCTGTCATACTGATTGAGCAGTGAGAGCAAAAATGATAATTAATGAAAGGAGTCCCTGTCGATGACAAAATGACCCACCAACTGAAGATTCAGGGATGACAGCTTCTTCAACAAGCTGCCTTCTCTTTTAATTAACCAGTTGGTTCTTTCTACTCATCCTGCTTGCTTCCTTGTTGATGGGATTCCTGCAGAGCTTCATAGCTGTTTTGTTACTAATGTATACATTAATTTCACTTCTTTAAAAACCTAAATGTTGATAAAATCCATTCTGATCTTTAGAAAACACAGAAAAATTATGAAGATCCTCCTGGTTTTGCTTCCTGAAACAGGACATGCTATCAGAGTAACGGCAGTCAGAAGTTTCAGCTAGGTAGGAGAGCATCAGGAAGCATTTAAATTGTCACAGAATTATATTACTTTTAGGACAGAAATGAACTTCCCTTTACCTTCAATGCTGTTCACTTTTTTCCAATTATTTTCAAAAGCAGACAACAAATGAATTATTTACAGAGGGGAGAATTCCACCAGCAATATGTACTACTTTCAGTTGTTTCTTCTCTTTAATAAATACTGTCCTTTTTTTATGAGTGTGCTGCCTGACTGCTCTCAGTAACTGTAATACACTTTCTTCTTGATGCCCTATTTTCTACCTGCAATATACCTTATCCATTGATGTGTACTTTCCCTATTTTTCTTCTCTCTGAACAATGGAAATAGTCTGGGACACCCTAGACCTGCCAAATTTTGCCCCTTCTTTCTTAGCTGGTTCTATTTTCTGAGTTCCTTATCACTGATGCCATGGTTAATCCCATTGTGCCAGTGGTGGTACTTGGGTAGAGTAACTCTTCACTTTCTTTCTGTGAATGCTTCTCAGTTACCAAACTACCCAGACCCCCTCTTCTCAATCACTTTTGCCTTCTTTTTCTACTGACAAGAAAAACTCCACAGAAGAACCACTGAGCCTCTGTGTCTGTTTCCTGGCTCATCTTGAATTGTTTGGCTGTGCAACTGCCCACTGCACTTTGTCTTCTCATGTTTTCCCACTGTTTCACTTAGGAAAAACTATTTGCCTTGGAATATAAATGACCCTTGCTTATGTGAGTCCTGTTTACTACTTGTTCTTAATCTTCTGACCCTTAGAACAGATCTGAAATCTACAAAGATTTCCAAATCTACAAGGATCTCCAGGTTTTATAGATAAAATAAGGAATGCCTTGCAGAGCTCAAGAAAGAATTGCCATTTGGAACCACCACCAAACATACGTGCTTCTGGTGGATTTATATAATGAGCAACTGTTGGAACAACATCATTAATAAATACTTTAATCCCTGATTTGGAAATAAGTAGAACTAATAATACATGTATTATAATAATATCCAATAATACAACTGTATGTACCACATAATCTATAATACAATCTCTAATTCTTACTAGGTAATATTTAATGTGCAATATAGAATATCATAACCATACAATGATAAAATGGTATACCATATTATTAAAAAAATTATAGATTAGTCAGAGAACGATAAAATGGTACGTAACGTGGAAGGCATGGTAGCTGGATACAATAGGCTGACTGTGCATTAAGCTTGCCTGTTCAAACAAAGCACTTTTTGCAGAGTCAAAGCTAGAAGCCTAGGAAAAAGAAATGTGTCCCAAATGGGAGGTTTATCATAGAAAGGCGACAGAACTCTGGAATCTTAGTGGAAAATCAACCTGGCATGAGCTTTTAAGAATCAGTCAACATAAAGAGTGAGCCCATTTTTAGTTACACAAATAAGGGAGAAGTGTTATTTATGCTGCAGATGCAAAATGCCCTGTATAACACCAACAATGGAATACTGCCTTCAATCCTGGTATCTGTTCTTTAAAAAGAATACTTAAAATATTAGGTGATGCAGAAACCTAACCTGCCAAAAAATCATCTGGAAATAGGAATTCCTGTTTCCATCAGGCCCTGTTAACATGACCACAGTGTAGCTCCATAGATTTGCTACTTTACATCAAAGAGCTATTGAACCAGAAGCAAAGGTTAAGAAGAGATAAAATGAAGAATAAACCAAAAATGTTTAGGAAAAAATGAGTTAAACTATATAGCCTGTAATGTACAAATATTCAAGCTAATATATTTTAAAAAATTTTAATCACTATACTTAGGTCAAATGTTCAGATAATTCCTCAGCTCTTCCTGTTTCACTAAGTGTAACTGCTTTAAATCATCATACTTGCTGAGAGCTAGATGTCTAACCAACTTCAGAGCTTTTAATTACCCAGTAAAAGCCCTGAGGCTGATTCAGAGACTGACTATTTGTTCCATGGTACTAACTCGCCTGATGAGGAAAAAAAAGGGGAATTGAAAAATAAAAATTTTTAGAGATATATATATATAATGCATTTAATATTTTTATCCTTTTATCTCTTCTGAATAGATTTATTTGAAAACATGAAATGCTTTACTTCATGATTTACATATTTAACTATTTTTATCATTAGTATTCATCTACTGCTGTTGCCTAAAAGTTCCAGTCAAGCTTGAGGTCACATTTAACAAGGAACTATAAAATACAACAGACAAAACCTGGGAAAGAAATTAGCTCGTACCTATAAGAAAAGACATGAAAAAACTTAACCAAAAATAGATGAGTAGATTAGTACCTTGAAGTGCTGTCTAAACTGAAACTTAGTTTAAAACTTCTTTGAAGTGCAAGTGGCAAATGGTCACCTTGCTTTCTAGAGCTGCCAGATCTTTAAGATTGCCCATTAGACGTCACTTTGCTGAGCAAGGATCCACTGTGGGACAGTTGTTTACCTTGCTCACCCAGCTTTGGTAGATGAAGGGGAGGGCATGTGCCCAGCTAAATCCCAGTTTGAGCAGATGAGCACCTGCAATCTCACCATGTTCCCTGGAGAAGTGCAAATAGTAAAACACTGTCAAGCAACTAAATTCAGTATAGCTAGATGGTGTATAATTTTTGACTCCTTCATATATTAGTATTTTTTATTCTAATACTGAAAAAGAATATTATTCTCTAGCTAACTTTCAGACTGCAAGAAGAAAACCACATATGCATATTTCATGTTTTTTCTTACTGTTTAATGGTACATTCTCAGATCTTGCAAGCTAGGTAGAATCAGATCTGAACAGATTAAAATAAAATGCGTACTCCGGAAAAGAACAGAGTCCTGCTAGTGTTCCAATACTCATTCCTCTAAGTCATTCTTGAGACAATGTTCTAGAATGGACAAAGTAGATAAGCTGTGACACAGGATTCTATTTTTATAAAAAGATTAAAAGTTGAGTATTGAAGGTCATGGGCACATGAATAGGCTGAGAGGTGGTGAACTGAGCTCTCCTATTTGTCCAAGGCCGCAAACCCATGGAGCAAACATAGAAAGAAGCGGCAAATGTCCTCTTTGATGAACAATGCAATTTTCTCACTGTCTTAAATGTTTATCTTTTGTTAACAGCCTGCTTGGTTCTTATGCTTTCAAATGCACATCTGCTCATCTCTGTGCAGCTGCCATGTTGCAGCAGAGTTTATGCTTTGAGCTTCACAAGTTAAGACAGCACTATAAGCACACTTCTGAACCCAATGTCACATTCAAAATATATTCTTGCTAGATCTCAATTATTATATTCTTGTTGCCTACACTTTCAACTGGGTACTACCAATCACCTGTCATGATCTGAATTTATTTCAGGACATGGGATAGAAAGTGCATTACTGTCACTATCAGACAATCCACATTAGAGCACTGGAGTTTTCCCACTCCTTTTTTTTCAGCCTCTCTACAACATTTGACATAGCCAATGAACTATGAACTGCATGTAAAAAAGAGGCTGACTGTTTTGAAAGAGTTTATTTCAAGACAGTCATAACTAAAGAGGAGCAGTAGAAAAATGTTCCTCATGGTTCTCTTTTTCTTCAAACTTATTTAATGACAAACAGAAATACTAAAAGAACCAGAAAGGTGTCATGATCTCCACTGAAAACACTATGTAGACTGCCTCAGTACCTGAACTCATGGACAAAAAGCAGAAAGTCAAAGCAGAAACCCAGGAAAAGGTAAGTTACACTTGGTAGCAGGAAGAAACGCTTGAAGGAGCTTGGGCACAGTACCTACTTGCTGATCTTACACAACCCCATTTAGACAAGTCAGTCTGTAATTTAGAACTGGTCCTGGACATCTCTCTCTGACAATGAAACAGGTGCAAGAATTCATCCCATCTTTACTGTTGATGATTTAGCCTCTGTAGTACATGCTTTTGTCACCTTTCAGCGGGACTAGAGCAATGCAATATCTTGGGCATGAAGCCATTAGCCCTTGGGAAACTCAAAATAGCATAGAACACAGCAGTGCATTTCCTCTGCAACCCAGGGTACCACAAACACATCAAATCTGCTTTCATCTTATGCACTGGCTCCTATGAAATACTGAGCCAAGTTTATGTCTTTGTCATTATCTTTATGGTGTCCAGTAATCCAGGGGCAGAATACCTAAAGGATCAACTGAGAACCTGGAGCTCTGTCCCAATAGGGACAAAACTTGTTTTGTGCTGTAGAGATTTGAGAGAGAATAGTTAAAGCAGTTGAATGTTGAAAATGTGCCTAACATCCAAAGCATCACCTCTTGCTATTGAGTACAAGATGTAATTTTTTATCTTAATCTCAAGAACTAGTTCTTTCGTAGTAATAATAACAACACAGCAGTTTAGAACAAATTCAGAAAAACATAGCAAGATTTTGCTTCCTGTAATAGGAGCCAATGAAGGACAAGAGAGTTACACTTAAGTGTTACCCCTATTTGTTCTGAAAATGGCTCAGCTATAAAAATAATAAAGTACATATCTGAGTATAAGAGAATTCACTGTTTCTTCCAAATGTAGTGGCACTGCATGTCTTCACATGAATCTGGATATTCCAGGTCCGTGATGAATAATCTAATTGTAAAAAAAAAAAATCCCACAAATGAGAGCAACATATTTTGGAAACCCTCAGGAGAAAACCCAAAATATTAAGAAGTGATGTAAAAATTTCCAAAACACTTAAAAAGCTTGAGGACCAAAGCACAATTTATTTTCAGTGAGACAGAATTGTAAATGCCTAACAGATCAAGAAAGTAATGTGTGTGTTAGGCATTTTTAATAATAAAATTTAGTTTTTATTAGACAGTAATATGTTTAAGATTATATAAAAAACTGAATTTCTTATGCCACATCTCATGTGCAAAGATTAAATTTTTTAAAGGGCAGAAAATCCAGAAACACTGTATTCAGCAAAGAATGAATATAAACAAAAATTTCTTCAGGGACATATGGATCTTAGCAACTCTGTACAAATTACCAAAATGGAAGCCATACAGTATTAACTAAAATATTGGTTTTATAAAAAAAACCTGTTCTGTAATCAATTCATGTTAGGAATACTAACAATTATATAATCACAATGTGATAAAAGCTTTTGAAAATGGGTGATTATTCAAGTGAAAGGTTCTGTCTCCCATTAAGCCTTCTCTGAGGCATCAAGCTCCCATTCTCTATACCTAATTCAGGTACACAAACATTTTGTAATTTCTTAGTTGTATTCATTAGTATCAATGTAAATAAGAGAGTTTAAAATTTTACCCCTAGCATATCAGTTCCTGTTAGACAGATTTATACTCTAAATGTCACTCAAATATTCAAGAAAGGGAACAGTTACACAGAATCATATTAACATTAATGGAAAGAAATACACCTGTTTAAACACAGTGATACCAAAAAGATCAAATACTTTCTATTTCAAATATATAATCACTTCAAACTGAGTTATCCAGTACCATCTTGAAGTTGATTATAAGATGAAAGGAATGCAACAGAGATGATAATCATTTAATCCCTTAAGAACAGCTATTCTGAAGAGCTTTTCACTTTGCCCACAACAGTATTCCAGTATTTTACAATCCAGCTAGAAAAGAAGTATAATGATGAGGAAAATCATGTTTCTAGGAGCAGAACTTTCATAGTAACATGAAGTCCTACAGAAGAAACAACAAAGGAAAACCAACCACTTTAACAGATCACAGAGTGTTAGATGAGTGTGTCAATGCAGTCCTTGGCAGTGACAAGCTCATATCAGCTGATGCAGTAAGGATTTGTAACTTTTGATCCCATGTTGCAGAGATTAATACCAATTTGCCAACCCTGGATGCTGAGGATAGATGCACATGGGACTGGTACTGACTGTACAATCACTGGTATGTTCAAAGATGCAGCATGTGACACATGAATGCCCAAGCAGCTCTGATATGGACTGCAGGGAAAAGCAATACAGTTGCTCAAGAGGGATTTTCAAGGACCTGTTGAGGACGGTGGGCTAAGTACAAACTTCCTGTCATCTTGCTGGAGTTCCTTAGTGCACACAGACTGTGATGGAGGCCAAGAGAAAAGGCAGGTCTGGCAAGTCCTGAGGTCTTCAGGAACTGTAAGTGTTGTTGCCGTGGAACATTAACACCACTTCCTCCATGGTGAGCAGCAGAACACACTTCAGAAATAACTCACTACCAGGAATTCCCTTTTCTACAATGTAAAAGACCATGACACTGACTGTATAACCTTCCTATAATGTAATTTCTTCTGAGACCACCTTACATTTTCAATTTCAATTTTGAAATACTTTGGAGAAACTTGTCTACTACTGGGAAATGTTATAAAATGTTTCAATCAGATGCTCCTTAGTGGCTAAATAAACACAGAACTAACATTGCAATTTAATCAAATTTGCCTGCAGTCTAAAAGACTAGTTTGAAGAAGAAAACTTGTAAAAATGCCACTAAAGCAACTAGCACAGCAACATTTGATTAAGCTTGACTTGTATGATCTGCTTTGTTTACAGGTTAACAAATATTTATAACTAATACAACTTCTTTTCATAATATTGTATGTGGTTGAGGGAGGACAACATTCAACAGACAGTATGCTTTTCAAACCACAACACAATTTCCTTAAAGAACAAAAAGAACAAAAACAATTGAAAAAATAGGAAATAATATCAGTTACTGTGTTACATTAAGGAAACGGTATACATCATAGAGTTCAGATTCTTAATATTGCCATGTGTTAACAACAGTTGGAATTAGTTGAATTAGCTATAATTAGTCTTGACTGAAGCAGAGAGACACAGTTATAGCAGATTTCTGTTAATACTTCACTTGGTAAACCTATCACGCTGCATCTTCTACCTTAAGATTTATATAACCAATTTCTTAAACTATGCATGAACTGTAATACTATTTTAAAGATTCAGTTTAGAGTTTCAGACACAGAACTTTTGCTTTACAGAAAAAGGAAGAATGTGACCATTTTCTTACATGCACTACTAGGAAAGTAAAATATCAATAGGACCTCTTTTTAAAACACTGGCATTCATGTGAGATATTGTAATTTATTATGTATTTGGCTTTTAATAACTATGTCTGTAACAGATAAGAAAGGTAGTGGGACAGAGTAAAAAAAACAAGATGATGTTGTCAAAACCAGAATCTGATTAGACTCAGTATAAGTTTTCACTGGCACTTCAGAATTTCACAAAATTCATGCATTCCTACAGCAACCTATAGAAAGCTACTTCAAATTTTATGGATAGATGTTCTGGTACAACTGCACCCTAATAAGACTTAATGCAAAACCTAATCCATTTGCATAGCATCTCAAATGAATGAGCTTTCCCTTTAACCTTATGTTTTCATATTTGAAATGAATATAAATACAAAAATTGTCACACTAGATCAGATCGCCGTTTAGCTTGTACCCAGCCTTTGACAGTTATCAATAGCAGATACTTCAAGAAAAGATGCTACTATCTCAGTAGTCCTAAGAATTGAAAAAGGCATTTAGAGAGGACTGCTCTTCCCAGTGCTCATTGGTATGTGCCTTGGCTCCCTTATACTCTAAGTATTCTTATTTTCTCATGCATGTAAAAATCTACTTAATATAACTTCCTGTACTCATAGGAGCAAAAGACCTGAGCATTTTCTGATTACTACTAAATTTAGAATTTATATAGTATGTTCTGTGTTTGTGCAAGCCTCATTGCATTTTTTTCACATGGTGTTCATGGTTTTATTACAATAGAAGGTAAATACTGCTTTGGAGTTCCTTGACATTTTTAGCATCCTGTCTTTTGTTTCTTTTAATCATGCCTGTTCTTATTCATCTTGTATTTAAGATAACTGATCCAAATCTTTCCAATTTCTTCTCACATGCAAGTTTTCCCTTATCTATAATAATTTTTGCCTATTTCTGTAGTTTTTCTATTAAAAACAAAGCCCTTCCAAGCCAGGAGGTAGAATTTATGTGGTCTAAATTGTCATCAAAAAGCTCTGTCTAGCTGAAACCAGTTATCTTGGTTTTATCTAGCCACTGAAGAAAAGGAGAGGAACTTTCTGAGAGGGAGTGATCCCATTCTGCCACAGGCATCTACAATAGGTGGGATGAATCATTCCCTGTAAATAATTCTTAAAAGAAGATGAGAGGTGAGACCATCAGTTTCCGTTGAATCACATGGAGCAAACAAAGGAAAGGAATAACAATCTACAACACCGTACTACAAATATTCAAATATTGGTTTTTTTGTTGCTCATTTTACTTCCCAACATCTCCATATATTTCTGATATTGCTGTATAAAAGCAGAAATATTAAATGACACATCTATGATGGTATGGAGGTGATTTCATTGAGAGTTGCTGAATTAATTTAGAATTGAGAATGCTCATGACAATTGCAAACCATTTCCTTGGCTAGGTATAAACATTAATTCTGTAGGTAATGGTGTTCATCTTGCATTGGGCTAACAATTTCCTTTGCACTGAAGTCTCCATTAGGTATCTTGATAGACTCACACAGTCTCAACCAGCACATATTATCTGACATTCCTTATTAAGCAGTATTTGGTATTCTCCTCCTTTTAGTTAATAAATTTACATTAAAAATTAAGGATTCAATAAGATGCCATCCTACTCTTCAAGTCTCATGTATGTACTCTTCTGTTTTCCAGACACAGACAGAGTCCTAATCCTGAGTGTGCCCAGAGCTCTGATCAACATGGAAGCTTGAATGGAGCAAAAACTAAAATGTCCACAGAGGATCTCTAGCATCTTTGTGGAAAGAAACATATTTTTTCCACCCTAAAGTCCCCTTCTGAATGGAAGTGTGCTATTTCTCCTTCTACACCTACCAAGGCCAGGTGAAAACTAATTTAAGCTAAATACATAAAAGCAGTTAGGTACACTGGCTTCCCAATACCCAAAAGTCCCAGTAGATGTAAAAAGATCATGTGAAAAAGGATGTGTAGATGTAAAAAGATCATGTGAAAAAGGAGGCAGACAATCTGCAATGGTGTAGAAGCCCAGAAGATAAAAGGCTGATGTGTATGTCCCAAATGCTCATAGCTGTGTGGCTGCGAAGCCAACCAAGGACTGTTGGTAATAACAACCAAGGACTGTTGATAAAAAACAAGGATTGTTGTGGGGAAGAAGATGTAGCTGGAGAAGAGGCCATGTGGAGGTATTGCAGCACTTCTCCAGGGGAAACGTCCTTGTTCTTGTTCCTGGAGATAAGCACAACACGTCCAGCGTAAGCACAGGAATGAGATCAAGAGGTGGGCATGGACTGTGGGGGGGATCACGACCACACAAGAGCCCTGAAGCCCTCTGACCCATTTCCAGACAGGTCTAAAAGAATGGACATGATAATTTGCATAGAAAGCAAGAAGGCTCTCTCCTGGGCAGGGAAAACCTAACTCTAAAAAGGCATCCCCACCAAACCCGGGTGGTGCCCCCGGGCCTTTCCATCAGCTGGATTAACACTGGAGCCAGGACTGGTGATTTCCTTCCTGCTTTCCATCTTCTACTCTCTCTTTCTTTCCCCATTTCTCTCTCCCCTCTCTCCCTCTCTCTCTCTCCCCCCTTATCCCTTTATCCAAAACCCACTGCCATGTGCTAATACATGAGGTCAGGGACTAAAATTCTATGCCGACCTTCTAATTTACTAATAAAACTTTGTGAGTTTTTGTGGATCCTCAGACTTCTATCATTCCTTTTGACCATAAGCATCTACGAATCTTAGGTGATCCTCTCTCCTTAAGGGTGGGATATCACAAATGATCAGTGTTTTAGAAAATTTGGTAAATATTCTATTACATTGTATTATTAGCTTATATGTAAATTTATTTATCATTATCTTTCTTTATTAGAATTTGGTTTTCTCAATGACAAAATGACTCTTTGATCAGACGCAACTGTTTATTTTATGCTGAAATACTGCAAACAATTGTCAACAGCTCTATAAGCAAAAGAGAAAATCAAATGAAAGGAGAGTAGTAACTAATGTTTGTTTTACTATTTAGATATAAATATTATATTCTTTCCCATGAAGGCTTGTAGTTGCTCTGTAAATAAGTTACATTTCTGTTTCTCAAAGGAAATCAGAGAATTGGAAAGGCACTGCATAAACAGTGGAATGTGTCATTCCACTTAAAAAACTAATAAATTTATTTAATAACTGCTCATAGACAGAATCATAAAGAAGATATATGGCTAGCAAATAGATGGTCTAGTCTAGAACTGGAGGTCTGTGTTCAGTTACTGGTGCTTCTAGTTGTTCCATGTGTGACACTGGCCAAGCTATTTCATCTATTCTCTGCACAGAGAGGGTCACGTTCAGGCAACGGTGGGGTGGAACAGGTCCCTGCGTATTCTGAGCAGGTCTCTGACATCGGACCACTCTGGCCAGTACAGTCTGGTACTGTGCAAGGAGACCTTTTATCTCACCCGTGCTGTTGGAAAGCACAAACACACACCCAAGAGCCAGATAGCTCACGCTTCCTCAGGATACAAATGTCAGAGGGCTCAATCGCATAGAATTCCAATTATTTTATTCTCGAACAAGTCCCGAGGTGAAAGAGGAAGTGGGGAGGCTGGAGGCACAGGGATATAGCCTTTTGGGCCAATAGAGCTGGAGAGCGGGTGGGGAGATCCAACAATCCAATGGGGAGAAGGGAGGTGAGGAGTGAGGGATCATGTTGAAACCAACCAACACAGAGGGACTAACATACAAAGGTTACCAAGGTTTTGGGACAAACCATGCAAGAAACATCCAAGGGGTTTTAACGGTCCCACCAGCGTGCATCTGCTGGCTTGGGACTTCTCGGATTCTCTGAGATGGTAGAAACCACTCCAATAAGAGAGAATGCAACCCTTCACTCCCCAAACGCCTCTCATTATACACATAGGAATGGCTGTACGGTACTCAGATCATAGCCTGAGGACATAAACATTCCTAAGAAATTTATGACACTCAACACTAAGGTAATTCATAACTCAATAGCCTGAATTAGCCTAATCTTAGCATTAAAAATGCAAGAAAACTAACTTTCTGAATTCCATAGGCAAGTTTCTTGTGATCACAGAAGAAACTGCTCATCATTGTTTTCAATGACAAAAGGGAAGATATTTATAGAAAATTAATGCAGCTTTCATGAACTCTGATTTTTTCTTCATTGTTGATCAGCTGCTTGAAAGGCAGTATATGTAAATATAGAATGGCTAGGCTGCTTAATTCTCCCTGGAAAGTTAGACAGTTATGAAGGGAATTTCATATTTGTAGAATAGTTTCCCATGCATTTCAAAATGAGTACATAGTTCTTTACTTTGGAACTCCAACATCCAGTTGCTGTAAGATAAAGAACTTCATTTCAGAAGATCAGTTATGATAAAATCAGTGTAATATTGTCTCAACTGAGATAGTTCAAAACCTGAAAACTTTATGGGAAAAGGTAATATCTTTCATCAGACAGCTGAATAAATCAGGCCAGATCTCAGGGATACAAGTTCTCCAAATCTTGTTTCTTTCCTTTAAATTAATTCAGTTTTATACACACACACATATAAATACATAAAACATTAAAGTCAAGATCATAATTTAAATATAAGTAAGATAAAGGGAGTTTTAACAAAATAAACAAATTTTGAAAATGAAAATAGCACATGCTAGATTTTAGCACATTTGGAGGACACCATTTGAAACTTCTTTTAAGTGTCACATCTAAACAGCTATGGTACATAAAACACTTAGCTAGAGTGAAAAACAATGAGAAATAATGGTCTAAATGTTAAAAGATCTACTATATCTGACATTCAACTCTTACTAGAGCTAATTAAGATACTAATTCTCAATTTCTATGAAGAAATCACATTTGAATTTTTATTTTGTCAATATGTGACAATAGCGGTGGAATGTTTGAAGGAAAAATGTTTGCTTACCTTCATTCTACAAAAATAATTTTCTTCATTGCATCTGACCAGCTTTATCCATTTGTGCAGAACATAGTGCATTTAGTGTTTTAGAAATTACACTTTCAAAGATCGTCAGTCTAATAGAACAAAATATTAAAGTGCTGAAAAGTGTATAGCTGTCTATGAATTCAGGTGGGTAATTATGCAAGACACACATTATACAATTATAGTAAATGGTATTTACCTTCATTCTATCCAACCATTTTTGTTATAGAGGAGAGTCAAACTTTTAATTTGTAGATCCTCACAGTTTTATTATGCAAACCAATGAAGCAATAAATTTGTTTGTAATGAAGGAAAAGTTCTGCCTATTGAAACTTTAGTTATAGTGGCATCACAATACACATTTAACCTGATAACTATGAAAGAGAACAATGAAACTAAATTCATATACATGGTAAGATATATAAAAACCCCACTATTAGTCCTTTACTGTGACCTTACTGATTAGTAGATTTTTCACAGGTCCTAAGTTCACCATATTTTCCAATACTTGCTGTACTTATTAAGTACTTCTGCACAGATAACATTGTTTAAATAATAATTTTTGTATGAATTATTTTAGAGAAAGAAAAACAATCTTTCTAATGTATGAATGTGCCAGAAAGCAAATACGAAAACTAATAAAAAAAGAAATCAGTTTAAAATTTCATCATAGTTTGAAGAAATATGCTACCTGCTTCTCTTTCATTCACAAAGTGGAATTTGTAGCTCAATTCCCATTATCAATCTTGAATTTTTTCCTTTCTCTAAATTAGTATTCATCTCACTAGACTATTGCTTAAATCTTCAATGCTATTCAAGAAAATATTTTCCCTCCCTCCCTTCCTTCCTTCCT